>CM037884.1:5752376-6069876 GCA_021292165.1 Shinisaurus crocodilurus | reverse complement strand
ACAGACATGGAGCTTTTGGGGAGAACTTTCCCTTCAGTAATAAGTAATGATCAGTTATATGTTTTCTTGCCATTTCAATGCAACGCAGGCTCCAGGGGTTGGAGGATGAGGACAATTCCTTAACGATGTAAATACACACTGCAGCCTCTGCCACTTAGCTAGTTTACTGTGTGCAAAGTTCTATTCAGTCCAAGAGTCCACAACAGTACAGTCATGCCTTGGATTAAGAGCATAATCGTTCTGGAAACGTGCTTGTAATCCAAAACACTCTTATATCAAAACGAAATCCCCCCAACAAAATTTGTACAGAGATTTTTAATTTAAGCCGTACTACAGTACTTGTATTGCAAGACGTCGCTTGTATATCAAGTAAAAAAAAAAGTTAAATAAATATTTAAAAATTTGCTTGTCTTGCAAAACGCTCTCAAACCAAGTTACTTGCAATCCAAGGTATTACTATAATTCTAGACTGTTCACATATCTAGTACTTGTGGTCTGGGAAATGTATGAAAACATTTGCTATAATATGGGAAAGGGAGCAGAGACAAGAACATCAGCAGTATAATTCACCCAATACATATGAGTTAAATGGGATTTTTTTTAATGGGAAGAGGTATATAAATATTCTAAAATAACTAAATAAGAGTGCAATCCTATGCATGTTTAGACAGAGAAAAGTCCTACAACTTCTAGCAGTGTTGGGAGCTGTAGGACCTTGTTTTGTCTAAACATACCGTACATAGAATCGCACCCTAAATGAACACATGATTAAACTGGCGCTTGTCAGTGGGCTCCTGCTGGGCTGTGGGGCCTCAGCACAGGTGCCCCAAACATGCCTAATCTTGATGCTGGCTCTGAGACCAAAGGACCTTTTGGGGAGAACTTTCCCTTCAGGAATAAGTAATGATCAGCTATATTTTCCATGCCATTTCAATGCAACACAGCAGGCACCAGGAGCTGGAGGAGGAGGAGGAGGACAATTCCTTAACAATGTAAATGTGCACAGCAGACTTTGCAGCTCACATAGTTTATTATGTGTAAGGTTATATTCAGTTCAAGAGTCCACAAGTTCTCTTGGCTGGCTGGGAAATGCTGGGAGTTGTTAGGCATTTTTTTCCCCATGTCTGTAAAGATGCATAGGATTGCACCATAAATAAACAAATGATTAAACTGACCAAGTTTCTCAGGATGTACTCTGTAGCTGCTACAAACTCCATTTTTCATGTTACTTTAAAAAAACAACAACACCTTTTGGGGAACAGTGGGGGCAGGGTGGAGGTTGGCAGGGGGTACATGTAGCCTGTGGGCCCTGTGTTGCCCACCCCTGATTTTGACCGATCCTGGCCAATCTAGAGGTTTCATAGTCTGCAAATCACACGGGCTAATGTTGCACAATCCTATGAATCCCTCTGTACATAAGAAAAGCCCGGTGCTGGTTCCACGTTTTTGAGGGGCCTTGGGCAAGACACTCTTCATGGGTCCCCCCTCCCTTAATGAGTCTACCTTCTCTTTGCCATTGTCACCAGCTCCTCCTCCTCCTCCTCTTTCTCATCATTGCTTCCACTTGCTTGCTTGACAGGCAGAGAGAGAACCGGTGAGGAAATAGGCAGCAGTATCTACTCTTTCTCCTTTTCTCCACCACCATTGTCTGGGCCAGGGTGAGAGGCAGCTGAAGAAGCAGGTTGCAGTGAGGAGAAGGAGCAACTCCAGGAGGCTCTTGTCAGTGGGGCCCCGCTGGGGTGTGGGCCCCCTCACCATGCCTACCCTTGACGGCAGCTCTGAGAGCAAAAGGACCTTCTCATCCAGCATCCTGTTTCCCACATTGGACAACAAGATCCCTCCAGGATAGGGGATGGGTGAGAATTACAGTTCAGTTTGGCTTTGAAAATAATTTATCAAAATGTGCAGAGTTCTCCATATTTGGGACAAGCAGAACTTGGAAATGATTCATTTTTTAAAAATGTATATGAGACACTGAAATTGACAGATTTGGCTGGTGCAGATGGGTGAGAATTTCATTTCAGTTTGTTTTTGGTCAGAATTGCCCCAAACATGCACAGTTCTTCATGTTTGGGAGAGAAAGAACACATCCCTACTCCAGGAAGCCCGCAACTTGCAGGGCATGAAGGCAACAGATCTCTACCCAGGATTGCCCCCTAGCAAACAGTGGCAGAAGAAAGCTCTGAGGCTTCACTCATACAGTCCCAGCCAGGGCACTAAATCATTGTCTGATTCAAGTCCTGGGTTCCCTGATATCACTGAACTCTGCACAAAGGCAAGTTACACAGCATAAACCCCTCCTCCATCCCCTCAGCTAAGTGTATGTGAAACAAATCCCACCACAAAACAATCACACGCTTCCTAAATGACACATCTGTGCTCACCAGTGTGTGTTGATGAGGCTGCAGATCCAAGTGGTTGTTTATAAATTGTTAATACCGTTTCCGTATCTAATGGACCAGTCGGGAACACTGCCAAAAAGTTAAAGCAGAAGGAGGCCCAGTGTTCCGACTCTCATCACAAATCTTGGAGAAAGGAAGGGGAAATGATCAATTTTTAAAAGAAAGCTGTTAAAACACATGGGGGGGGAGGAGAAAAGAAAAGAAAAGAAAACAAAAAAAAAACACATTGGCCACGGACGGACTTAGAACAACAAATCTCAAGCACTCTTCTGCAGAATCCGCTATTAAAAAAAAAATGTTTCCAAAGACAGAGAGGCACAACTATTTTTGTATGGATGGAAATTAGCCATTTAGCCATCTTGTCAACTATCTAGTGCAGTCTTCCCCAACCTGGTGCCCTCCAGATGTGTCAGACTACAACTCCCATCACCCCAGCCAGCATGATGGGAGTTGTAGTCTGACACATCTGGAGGGTACCAGGTTGGGGAAGGCTGATCTAGTGACAGTCCTATCATCCATGAATTTGCCTAAATCTTTTCATTATTAATAGTTTATTTCTGCATTTTAAAGGTGTTTTTTTTTTACAAGTTTAACTACAGATTTCCCCCTTTCTTCCAGTATCCATGCACCCCCCCCACACACACTGCCTTCTCCCTTCCAATTCTATGCCTTGCAGTTTTATATTATGCGTTTTCACTTAACGGAAAGGGAAAGGGAAAGGGGAGAAGACATAATGTAGGGGGGAAGATAAAGAGAAAGAAAAGAAGGAAAAGATCAGAAAGACCAAGAAAGAAAAGAGAAGAGTAAAATGGCGAGGTTGCTATTCATGGACTTGTGTGCTGTGCTGTGTTCCAGTTGTTTTTGGCACAAATATTTTACTCCACATAGGTCAAGGAAAGCTATGCCAAATTGTCTGAAATTTGTCAGATATCAACTTACTTCTGACACCTAGGCATGACCCTAGAGGACAGGCAGTGGAGGCATGGGAACCACAGACCAACCTCTCACCTCTTCTAAGGACTGGTCTATACGATTATTGCTGAGTGGCTCCTTTCCTGTTGACATGATCTCTGAGTGACTTCTTTCTGCCAGCTAATTTTGTAGCCTGGGAGCTGACTGAAGAGGTCCATCAGTGACCTTAGTTTTGGGATGGATTTTTGTGGGTCTGAAAGGATTAGGAGCACATCTTTTGCAACTTGTGTGATTCTATATTCCTGGTCTGCAACGGTTATTCCCCTAAATGTTATTTGTTTGTTTAATGGCACACACCAGCATCTCTAAGGCTACGTTGAAGAGCACTGGAGACAGTGGGCATCCCTGACATGCACCACATCACAACTGAATGGGTTTTGATAGATTATTTGCCAGGACCCAGGCTACAAGCACTTTGTAAATTGCTAAAATCTAATCTGTGAACTGGGGATGGAAGTTTAATTTGTACAGAATGGTGAATAAGAAGTCCCAGTAGGGGCCACTTCTGCATTCAGAGATAACAGAAGCACTGGAGAGGCCCTCTGTCCTGCAACTGCCATCGTGTTGAACAACAGACAGATATAGTCTTCTCTCCTTGGTACAAAAAAAGCCTACTTGACCTAAATGCATGATACTGGCGAGGCACTTATCAAGTTGTGCAGCAACGGTGGCTGTTAAGATCTTGACATCTATATTTTTAAGGGTGATGAGTCTATACCTTGAATAGGATTGTGGGTCTGTCTGGTTTGGGAATAAGGTAGATCTTGGCTTTGTACCCGCTACTTGGCAGGTGCTTAGTTTCAGTTCACTCACTCACTCACTCACTCACTCACTCTCACCACCTCTAGTGGTATTGGGGCTATTCCCCCCCCCCCTTGAGGGCTTTATACCACAGCATAACTGTCTGGCCTGGGTGCTCTACCTGTTTTCCTGTTTTATTGTTTCCTCTATTTCATGGTATGTGAAAGGTCTGTTCAAGTATTCCTGCTGAGCCTCTGAAAGTTCTGGCATTTCAATATCCTGCAGGAACTGACTGATTACCTCCCCATATGGGGATGTGTCATTTCCATATAGTTCTGAATAAAATGCATCAAAAAAGTATGACTGGTTCTTGTGTCTCTGTGTAACTGTCTGGACGAGTCCCAAATTCCAGCAAAATCCATGTAAGCTGGTAGCCATCATCTTATGGTAGTGATTTCCTTGAGTTAATTATGTTGTGTGAAGATGCATTTCCTTAGTCAGTCTTTAATTTGCTTGCCAAGGAGCTTCATTGGGTGAACCTGGATTCAACATTCTAACACACAGACCCCATCCCAAACTTGGCATGGTCAGCAGTTGAAAGTCTCCTGCCCCTTACCTTCTTAAGGATGATGTGGGACATGGAAGCATTGGCATGTACAATGATGGTAGCCGTCTTATCATCCCTGATCTCCTTCAGCAATGGTGTAGGATCCCGGCTGTCATCCAACATCCGGACTGAGAGAGTTTCTTTAGAGATAAGGAACTGACGGAGCAACTTCTCCAGGTTTAGAAGGCCTGCATGTGAGAGAAACACAGAAAGACCCTTCTTATGCACTAGCCAGTTCCCATGTTTCTGCTTTCCTACAACCAGAGTAATCAGATTGGGGCAAATCTGGTAAGAAGAGATCTGAGAAATATGTTACAAAATCTGTGTCTGTAAGCTCAGCAATGTTTATTCAGCAAAACTCAATTCATTGGGTTAGAAATGAATCAGAAGAAAGCAAGCAGCTCACACTGTTGTATATCCATTTTAGGAATATGGCTGCCATCTTTTCCTTTCTTTTTCTGGTATGACTACTATTCATTTATCAGCATGATGTGAAGAAATTCAACAGATACACATTGCCTGATATTTAGATTTAGTGGTTGTGAAAGTTCAACATTTTGAATAACATTGTGTACAGGGTTTACAGAACATAAGGAGAGCCATGATGGATCAGACCAAGGGTCCATCTAGACCAGCTTTTTGTTCACACAGTGGTCAACTAGCTGCCTGTAGATTTTGCCTACATGAAATCCTGCCTAGAGGAATTTGTAAGGACTATATTTCCAGAAGGTGCACCTCCATTTTATGTTTCCCTCTCAATCACTTTGGCTCAAAAGTCTTATTTCTTTCTGGAAACGTTGTCTAGCAAGATCCAGCAAGCTAGGATGAAATACATTTGGTTTTCCACTAAAAACCATTTTCTGAGATTGACGAGTGAGTATTCCACCATCTGGTGCTTGATCTTCCTCTGTTTCCTCTGTGGACCCACATTTTCTCTTGTCTTTCAGTCCTATATAGGGGAAGTAGTGTGCCATGCTGCTAGATCCCTGTGGCATCTTGAGCTCCAGTGTTCCATAACCTACCTACAGAGCAGAGGAGGCTGGTGACTCTTGTGTCAGTGGGGCTCCTTATCTATTGCAGCCTTTATTCTGAGCTTTATAGGAGCTATCCATGGTGCTGTACTCCACCCCCAAAATAGGTTCCCCACCATGGAGCACCATGGTAGCTCCAGCCTTCTCTGCTACAGAGGAAGAAAACTGATCAGTTGTTGTAACTGCGGTTATTTCAAGGGATGTGTGAAGAAGCTGCTCTGTTAGATTTTTATGGGTGGTTTTCCCCAATCTGGACCAGCCATAAATGGACCCGGATGCAAGTTGCACTAAGGAAACTGTACACTGCAGGACTTGAGATGCACTCCATGGAACAGGAACAATGTATCCAATTAAATGTACACCTTTGAAAAGTGTGCAAAGAAAAATGTGTGCTTTTAAAAAGATGCATACAAACACTTTATTCAATGAGTGGATGCAGATGAAAATGCAAACAATTTGAGAAAAGTGCACAAAAATGTGTGCATTTTTTAAAAAATAGATCCACCTGCCCCATATCTTCATAGAACCGGCAGCAAGTCACCAGCATGGTGTGGCGAAATTGGATACTGAGACTTTTTCCACCCTCTCTCATAATACTAGAACTTGGGGTCATCCCATGAAATTGATTGGTGGGAGATTCAGGACAGATACAAGGAAGGATGTCTTCATTCAGTGCAAAGTTAAACTATGGAATTCACTTCCAGAAGATTTATTTATTTATTATATCTATACCCCGCCTTTTTTCCTGAAAGATGTAGTGATGGCCACCAATTTGGAGGGCTTTAAAAGGGGATTGGACAAATTCATGGAGGAGGAGAAGGCTATCAATGGCTACTAGTCCTGATGGCTATATGCTACCTCCAGTATCTGAGGCAGTATGGCTATGTATACCAGTTGCTGGGGAACATGGGCGGGAAGGTGCTCTTGCACTCATGCCCTGTTTGTGGGTTTCCCGTGGGCAGCCCGTTGGCCACTGTGTGAACAGAATGCTGGACTGGATGGACCCTTGGTCTGATCCAGCAGGGCTCTGCTTATGTTCTTACATTCTTAACAGACTTGGAAATGGGAAAAAGAGGAACTCTGCACAATTGGACTAGACAGATCCACCTATCCTTAGGTATCTCAAACACTTTCATTGGACTGTTTCTGAAATTTGGCCAGCTTATAGCACTCACCAGGTACATTCTCTATGCCAAATTTCATATAACTGTGACAAATTGTTTTTGTTTATAAATATTGAATAGAAATTTTGACTGTTATGATGATAGAATGCTGTTGGAGCCAACTGCCTGAACTATACAGGAAATCCCATGCCTGTATAATTTAAGGTACTGAGTGAGACAGAAATGTGATATGTGTATGTGGGGGACTATTATCTACTAGTGTAAATGTGTTCAATAAAAAGAAACACAATAAAATGCAGTTTTAACATCTGTGCCCCTGACACTCTCAAAATCCATGTGTAATTATGTGTAAAGTCTTGATATCCATAATAATAAAAGATTGGCACCTATAAGACTGATCTCCTTGAATCGATTGCTTCTGAAAGCAATGTTTTTTGTTGATTAACTGCCTCACTTTTAACTGATTAAAGTAACAATTACAATAATTTGATACAGGTGACATTTTGAGGATATTTAATGAAGGTAATACTTTCTCTCAAATGAATAACTTAGACAAATGATCTCACGTTTGGACAATCTTCTTGCTGAACCTTCCCTACTTCTTCCCCCTCCCTTCCAATGTGCCAACCTTCATAGTGTACAACTGGAATTAGAATTAGATGGAATCTGATTAAAAATCCACAATTTTATTCAGTAATAAATGAATTCATGAGTAGTTACATTAATCAATAGCTTTAAAGCTCTCAGCCGTGTAATAAAATTCTGCAGCTTTTGGAGAAGATTTTTTTTTCATTCTAAAGAATCCTAGAATGAACAGGAAGTGGTAAGCATGAACCCTGCATAGGAAGTGAATTTCTTTAGCAGGGGCTAAAATGCTACCTCTTTTAGTGTGGAAGGAACCACCCCTTTCTTCAAATACAGGCCTGTGGCTTATGCTGGCTCAACTTGTCTGAGCGTGGAAAGCTAAGCAGGGTCAGGCCTGGTTATTACTTGGATGGGAGACCCCTCCTCTAGTTTCCTGCATTAAGCAGGGGGTTGGACTCGATGGCCTTGTAGGCTCCTTCCAACTCTATGATCTATGAAATCTAAGGAGGCATTAACAACTTGCGATGTCCAAACAGCTAACCCATCCCTGGCTGCTTTCACAAGCAAAGAAGGGCAAGGATCTAGAATGCAAGAGATTCCACCCCACCCCCAACTGAACTCCAGTTCATAGAGTTCTGCAGCGAGGTGGAATGACTATTAAATATGTAGCTGCAATAATCACATATTATTCCTCATATTTAGCCATGTCTCCATTTTCCTCCCCTTCCTCAGTTTCCTTAACGCTGTGCGTCAGATTGTAAGCCCTTTGGGGCAGGGACCTTTGTAAAGTGCCATCTAAATTGGTGGCAAATACACACACACACCCTCTTCAATATCATTTCTGATTGTACAATTACCCAGAAAGAACATTGAATCAATACGTACCAGCACAACAATATATAATCAAAGGTGCAGACCATTTCTCCCTCAAGAACTCTGAGTGATTCAAAAAAGGTAACAAAGTGATGGATTAAAGCAATGAAAACCTGAGATGAAGAGGCTCTACCTAGTGGAAGTCCCCCCCCCCCCGGGATACCAGCTTGCCTATGTGAGTCTCTTTATGTTGCATTTGTCCTCTTTCCTTCTTTCCACTTTTTACCTAAATAGGAACTCATTTGGGGATTAATCTCCCAGCTGATAGCAAAGGAACAGAATTACTTTTACTAAAGGTGGGATTTAACAGTACTCAGGGGGCTACCTTGTCACTTAAGCATCACTTAAGCTGTCAAAACAGTGCTTAGCCCTGTTTCACAATGGTGTAGGTTTAAAGCCACCTACTGCTCACATCTCTCCCCTCTGGCCTTCGATAAAAAATAATGTTTATTTTAGTGTTGTATTGTGCAACCAGCAGCCTATTGCGATTCCCTCCACTGGAGACCCAACTTGGCATCTGAAGCATTTCACTCACTTGAGAGACAGCACACACAAAGAGAAGAGAGAGAGAGAGAGAGAGAGAGAGAGAGAGAAGCTGTAAATGAGTTCGTTTTGCTCCAATTAAAGAAGAACATTGATTTCAAATAAGAAAACCTGGCTTCAGTCGTAAACAGAACTGAACCCACTTTCATAAACAATCCAGATCTGCTCCCCTATTCTGAGAGAGAGAGAGAGAGAGAGAGATGATGTCAAGGTTAATCTCACTCCTTTCCTCATTACCATCTGATCTCTTGTTTTGATCTGTTTCACAATCAAAGAAGTTTTGTTCCAAAACAATGTTAATGACCTCTCTAACTTCCAAGAGATGAGCTTGCTAGATCAAAGCAAGGCTATATTTCTTTTACCACAAGACAGTAGCGAAACTCCTCTGACATCATCTCATTTTTAATCAAATGTCACCCAATTCTAATTCCAGTTGCATCTGAGTTGCTAGATAGCTGTTATCTAAGCACTAACGTGGAGACTATACAAAACCCTAGACACGTACGTTTATTGCGAATTTCTTTCTAAATGGGAGGGAAAGAACTTTAGATATATATTTTTTTTAAAAAAGTCAATTGTGGGAGAAAGAGAAACTGATAGATCCCCTTGAGTGCTTAACTCTTAAAAGTCTGAGGTTGAATCCCTGTGTATTGAGCCATGTTTCTGGTGCTGAATGAGGGTAGGCCAGCTTCCCCCCCCCCCCCCGACAGGCTCTTCATCTTTAACAGCATCTTAGGCAGGTACAACATGGTTCTCTCCACTGCTAGGAATAGCTGTACCTATTGTATTTGTCTGGTGCAGATGGGAGAGAATTTCATTTCATTTTGTTTTAGATAAGAATTTACCAAAATTTGCGAATTCCTTTTCTTGCAGGAAAAAAGGCGGGGTGTAAATATAATAAAATAAATAAATAAAAAATCTATGGGATGCAAAGAACTTGAGATTTTAAAAAAAATCAAATGTGGGAGAAAGTGAAACTGATGGATTCCTCTATTCCTACTCCAGGATCTCAGGCAGTGGTTTTTCTCATAACTTGCTACGTGATTCTTTCGACGGCAGATGCCAGGGATCTTGCACATCAGTTTTCCCACTGAGCGATGGCTCTCTCCAATCAGCAGACCAGATAAGGGCTGACTGTGGGATATGGATGGACATAGGAAGTGGCTTTATACAAAGTCAGACCATTAATTAACTAAGTTCTGTCTCAAGTGTGGTCAGACAAAACTTACTGTGCAACACTAAACCCACCTGTGTGGACACAGTTTTTGTCTCAGTGGCTTCCCAGACCCTCCAGATTTTGAGTGGTGACTGGTTACAAGAGAAAGCAATTGCATTGCGATGGCTGAGGAATGTGGGATGGCCCACTGAGGAAGGCATTAGCAAGAAATCCCTTCACATATACATTAATTAGGGCTATGTTAATTCCAACTTTAAGAAAGGTGTTATGGAACCTTGCTTTCCATTTATTTCCTGTGTTGAAGCTCTTCAAACCTTTGGTCAAATCCTAACCAAGCACAGTTGCCTGTTCTTTCCCCTGACTAATACACACATACACACAAAATAACACACTCATACATGCTCCTTTTATATGCTGTATTAATTGTATTTTTACTTTTTCATTAGGTATTGAGCTCCTACCTAGGCCATTTTACTGTAAATGTTCCATAAGCATATAGTGAGTGCTATAAGCTGGCCTAAATTTCAGAAACAGTCCAATGAAAGTGTTTGGGTTTCTTGCAGGAAAAGGTAGGGCTATGCTGGATGTTCTTTCAGTTTGATAATAGCTTCAAAAGTAGCACATTCAATGCCACCAAACAAATAATCCATCCATCCATCCATATACTTTCCTCGCTGAATATCCACATTAATTTACTGGTCTTTGGGGCCATTTCCCCATTGGATTCTTCTGCTTATGAGTGCCATTTTTCTTCTTTTTGCCCTCACAGTCCTTGGCCTAATTTTCCCACACTGCTGTTGAATCTGATTCACTGAGGCAGCACTTCCTGATTTTGTGCATAATGCATCTGAGATGTTGCTGTGGTAGGTGTAGCACAGCGACGATGCCGTCAACAACATCACATGGGTTGCCACAGTCAATAGGATTCGACGGCAGTGTGGGCAAATGAGACGAATGGCAAGGAAGAAGGGGAATGGCAAAGAAGGAGGGAAACGGAGGAGAATAGTATGAAAACAACTCAAATAGTAGTCACTATGGGGGTTTGAAATCTAAGTCCTACGTTCCTCAGTGAAAGGATGCAACTGGCATGGACTTAAAATTCTCCAGGGCTTAATTCCTCATTTTCAGCAAGGCAGCTGGCTGCTGCAACTCCTCCTTTTAGATCTGCTCCCAAGTATCCCAATCCTTCCTAGGCTTCAGATCCTAGAACCTGCTTATCTACCAATCCCCATATTCTGATTTGCCTCCTGCACCTGGTGACCACCTTATCCTTCTGCTGGTAAGTCCTTGAAATCTGGCTCTTGGCCTGCAGCAATTAGCAGCTACCAGGCCAGGCCATATTCTGCTGGTCAGTGCAATAATCAATGGGAAATGAGGCCAAGATTTATGCTTATTGAGGCCAGTGAAAGATCTTGCCTCCTATGAGGCAGCAATTCCCTCTGGCATTTTCTAGTTTTATGTCTAATTTCAATTTCCCCCAAATAAAATTAGATAGTGCTCCTTAATTTTACTGCCCTGCATTTATGAGGCTGGTTGGAATGCATCACCTAGCAAACTCAGTGACAAAGTGGAACTGCAATTCATGCTGGGTTGGGCCATCATCGCTCCTCCCTTGATTAGTCCTCTTGCACGTACATGCACGCGCGCACACACACACACACACCTCTGCTTATTTTATTCCCACAGAGATAGCCTGGCTACAGTGATCCATGCACTGGCAACCTCCCACCTGGATTATTGTAACACATTATATGTGGAGCTAACTTTGAAGATGGACTGAAAACTTCCGTTAGTGCAGAATAGAGGGCATCTACCAGTCGTGTGCTATATGAATTTCTTAAATAAATAAAATAAATTAGCTGCAGGTGCATTTCTAATGAGGAGCCAAAGGATGCTCTTCTTATCCCTTTTTTCTTTTTAAAATCTTTGCCCCTCTAGCCTCTCCAGCTGTCATGCCCCTTCTGGAGGACTCCTCGTCTGAGGAGGAACTAGAACTCCCAGAGATGGATGCCATCTATGTCAGAAGACCATCTATGTCAGAGGAGCCTGGGTCCTTGAGGGAGAGGGCCAGGGGCAGAGGCTGAGCCACCCCGTGGCCCCCGGGAGCATGATCACCTCAAGTGGCGGGCAACTAGTAGGACTCCTGTGAGAAGGAGTGCTCACTTACAGAAAGGGACTGCTCAGAAGAAAACAACTCCTCATGAGTATGGCTTTGGCCAGACCGCTCTAATATAAGAGCTCTGGTGATGTAAGCTTTCACTGTCTGCTTAGCCAAGGCTGAAAACAACACCTCCAGTGCCCTCTGCCTTGTTTCCCAGACCTTGCCTTGATGATTGACACGCTTTGCTACTGACCCTTGGATTCCTGCTGGACTCTGCTCCTGGACTGTGTAATGTATCTGTCTGCTTAACCATGCTTTGACCTCTGCTTGTACTTTGACCACTTCTGCTTGCTCCCTTACTGGACTGAAACCTTGGTGCTTGACCATTTGCCTGTGCTGTGGCCTTGCTTTTTGGATTGCCCCGTAAACTCAGAGTCTGCTTCAGCCAAAGCAGGTCACCAGCTAGCATGTTTCCTGGAACTGCCCATGGGAGGAGGTCATGATGTAACATCCTGCCATGGACATTCCAGGAAGTGTGCCAGCTGGAGGGGCCCACTGTGGAGCACTGGGGAGGAGTGTGAAGGTTTCAGGTTCCTAAAGTCAAGGAAGAACACTCCATGGCCATCTTGTAATGCTAATGATTAAGGTAGGCACCAAGCCCTCTCAACCCCGCCCCCTGAAAATTTCACCAAAATTCTCCTGTGCCCCTGGAAGAGGCAGAAAAATGACTGCCTATTTCTCTGGGGGCAAACAGTTTTGCGAAATTGGTGGGCAGGGTTCGACCCTACATTAACGCCATCTGCCGCCAAACTGGCCCTTTCAGTCTTCATTTGTCTGCTCCGGAATCTGCCCATCCTCAACCATATTGCTTAACTCTGACCCCGCTTTGATGTAGTGGTTAGAGTGTTAAGCTAGGACTGGGGATACCCGGGTTCAAACTCCTCACTCAGCCATGAAGCTGGCTGGGTGATCCTGGGCCCATCGCTGTCTCTCAGCCTAACCTACCTCACAGGGCTGTAGTGAAGATAAAATGGGAATTTGGGGAAGTGTGTACATCTTGAGCCTTGAACTCCTAGGAGAAAAGGCCAGCTATAAATATAATAGATCAAAATGTAAGATGTAAGACAGAGCATGGTTGGTTAGAGTGCTATGCAGTTCCTCATTCAATGTGGAGATGGATCCTGAGAACGAATGTCTCTATCCACATCTTTAGCCTGTGCCCTCCTCTCAGAATTCCACCTCCTTCTCCAGACTGCTGTCCTCTCTGATAGCTGTATTCTTTGCGTGCAGACTCTGGGAGCAGCTGATGATCATCTCCTAAATCAGGGGTAGGCAACGTGATGTCTGAGGGCACCAGTGCACCCTCAGACACCTTTCTTGGTTCCGGCCGAGGAGCCCTACCCCTCCTCCTCCTCCTCTATTATTATTATTATTATTATTATTATTATTATTATTATTATTATTATTATTACAAAGTTTCTTACTGGCATCTGGGATCACTTCAAAGCAAAGTCAGGGCCTCTAGCTGCTCCCATCTCCTTTTCCCGTGAATGACTCTGGGCCACACATCGGACTCGGGGACATTCTTAGGAAATGAAGATGGTGGGTGGTTGCAGGGTGATGCTTTCATCTGCAGCACACCCATTTTGTGGTGGTGCCCGGGACAGTTTCTCAAATGGCCAAATGTGCCCATGGGCCCAAAATGGTTGCCTACCCCTGTCCCATCCTGGCCTCCCAAAGTCAAGGCAAGAGTCACAATAAAAAAAAACCTTTTTTATTACTGCAGTTCCAGTAACGAGCAAGCAGCTTTCACAGAGGTAATAAACATCCACAGAAACGGTGTGAGAATGAGTCCTAGGCTATAAGTCCAGTCAGAGAGAACATGAGCAGCGTGCACACACCCAAGTAAGTCCCACAATGCTCCAGTTCCAAAGAAGGTGGGAAGCTGTCCAGGGTTGTGGTGCGTTGTCTCCTACGGCTATTGGGAACTACACAGGTTTCTATATAGGGGAGTGGCTACTAGGAATCACTATTGGACATTTGTTCCTGGCAGGGAAACCTGCCCCCCAACTGGCGGCTATGCCTGACTGGGTGTTTCTGCCCTGCCCTCTTCTGCTGATGACAGACCAGAGGAGACACCCCTGAAACACTGTCTCCTGCAGAGACCTCCTCCTGCTGCCCTGTTGCCTGGGATGATGTCCCTGCCTGATAACCAGGAGCCTCCGTCAAGGTCGAGTCTTCTAGCTGAGGGGAACTGGCTGTATCAGTCTCCAGCGCCTCACCCCAACCCCCATTCACTAGGCAATGGGAGGCCTGGCAGAACGGAACAATCAGGCCTCTGATTCCCCACAGCTGGATGCAACTCTACAACCTCTCCCGCCGAGTCAGAATCCATGTCTGAGACCAAAGCTCCCTCTGGACTGGGGAAAGGTCCCACATCCCCTGTCCTAAATCCAAGGACAGCAAGATGTAAGCACATAGAAAGGTTGCATTTATTAAAAATACAATAAAATAACTTATCCACTTGAAAAGAAAAAAAACAACAATCTTTTGAGGCAATATGAAGCAGGATCAGGCATAGACTACATGAAGAGCTTGCCTTTGCTGTGTGTGGCAGTTGTTTAGATACCTGACGGGAAGGAATGCCTCTCAGGAAGAGAACTGGACTTGGCCATGGCCATGCATTCTCTCTTTGTCCAAGCAACCCAAATTCTGCACCGGGAAAAGCAAAATTCTGCCAACAGCTTACCGTACATTACACACAGTTTCACATTTGCTTCCACTATTCCTGGGGAGGGCAAGGGGCTATGTAGGGCAGCGGTCTGTAGACTTCATACTTGCAGGATCTACTTGTGTGGCTTTTTAAAAAAAATGAGAACCCCAAGATCCACTTTTGCCTGATACAAAAGATGTATACCTAGAATTAAGGAATTCTGAGCCCACAAATCTATTTTGACTTGAGTACCAGAATTGAACAGAGCTCCCAGACCTTCCACACAAAAAATCTGCTGCTGATTACACCAAGCTTTCTTCTTTTGAGTCATATAATTTGGGGTGAGGGGGTCATTTTGTTGTTGAATTGTTAAACCACTGGGACTTGGAAATCCTTGCTTTTTTTTTTTTTTTAACTTCAAATCACCCAGAGATCTACCAGTAGATCCAAATCTACCTTCTGCCCACCCTTGATATACAGCACTCAAGGTCTGCTCTCAGCTACTGGGAACCTTATTCCATCACCACTCTGGCTTCTGAGATTTCAGCAAACATTGCCTGTATCTTTTCAACCCATAAGGGTTAGAAATTTGCTGGTTAAAAAAATAAAATAACTCCACCAGCTGGTGCAATACATCTTAGTTTTCTTACACTGCCATTATCATACAATCTTTCATACCACTTTTTATTAGATCACAGCAAGGTTGACAAGCATTGATAAACCATCAATTCCATCTTGGCCATGTAGGAAGAGAAGAATGGACTCCACAAAGATAAAATGGAGTCCCCCCTGCTTAAATTCAGTGCTCATATCACACTGAGGCATCTTTATTCAACAATGAATTGGCAATCATGCTTCAGAGGAGGAAAGTATGGGAAGAAAAAGGAAGCTTATTCGCAGCCCAAGTAATTTCTCTCCCTTGTGCCTCTCCGAAGATGGGACACCTCCGATGCTGCCCATAATCAAGGCTTGCAAATGAACACCACAATTTATCTTTTTACAACATCCTCTTTGTCACCACACCCCAGCCAGCAATCGACTCATCCAGTTGTACCTGATTAAAGCAATCAAATTCAACTCAATTAACGGCTGGGTGCCATGCTATTTTAAAAGCGATTTGGTTCCTGAGCTTTTCTATCCAGTTAAATGAAGGATCAAATTAACCAGAGATGGAATAAAGTGGCAGGCATCCAAGTGTGTCTCCGGCAGGTGTATTCCACTCTTCCTGTGTGTAGTATCTGTGGGCTTGTGCATGGACACATGCACGCAAATATGCGCTGCAACATTCATCACTGTGAGAGCATAGCGAGGGATAATGAGTCCCCCAATTAATATTGTTGATTGATTCCCTAATTTTTACATATCCTGGAGCCTTTCTGCTCTTAACAGCTCCATGTTTAAGAGAATGTATAAACTGCATTTTGCTGTTATTGAACTGAGATGAATGCCTTTAATGTGACGAATACAAAGATGAGCTATGGCACAGAAATGCATTTAAAAAGTTCTTTAGATTTACTAACAACTTCATTGAAATGTAGATAGTGAATAAGCAGGGGCATCATGTACTTATCAATGCCCCAACACACCTGCACACCGCTGTTCATGTGCCATGATACATATTCAATGCTTACATGCACAAAGCATGCGGCCCTTCCACTTAAAAGAAAGCAGGGTGGAACTGCTCAGATCTGTTCTGTAGTAGGTTCCAGTAGGCTCTGTAGCCAGTGGTTTCAGCTAGGGAATGGACAAATCTGTCTCTCAGTTTCTCATTTTTCCAATCTTAAATTTGGTTCATCCCTATCTTTGATAATATTTTTTTAAAAAAAAATGCATGGACATTTGTACACATTTTTGGTGTGCATTTCTGCTAATACATGCATTTTTGTTTGCAATTTTGCCTAATATACTTTTTTTTTGGAAAATGTTTTTGGTAATATAATGCGTTTTTGAAAGTTATTTTCACTAATATAAGCATTTTTGTGTTCACTTCCCCCTAATATACACATTTTCATACTCATTTCTTGATTAGAGAACTCAGTTGCAAAATCCAGAGTAGTGCAAATGTGGAAGGATAACTGAGTTTTTCAGTTCACAGATCGGTTTGAAAGTGCAAAATCAGGAAAGTTTGCATCGGATTGATTGCAGCACCATGGACAACGTCAAATGAGCAGCTTGCTCCAGCAAAGGCTGAGATCTTTTAAGTTACTTCCTCCAGCCTTTATTTTTATTTATTTTTATTTATTATATTTATATCCCACCTTTTTTCCTGCAAGGAACCCAAGGCGGCTTACATAATCCTCCTCTCCATTTTATCCTCACAACAACCCTGTGAGGCAGGTTAGGCTGAGAGTCAGTGACTGGCCCAAAGTCACCCAGTGAGTTTCATGGCTGAGCGGGGACTAGAACCCGGATCTCCCAAGTCCCAGTCCAACACTCTCACCACTTGCTTGGAGAATGTGGGTCTTAAAGCAAGGGCCAACCCCCCCCCCCCAGCCTGAGGGCAAGTGCTTTTTTTGCCTTTCTGCCCCTACCTCTGCCACCTGGCATGCTTCCTGCACCTTTGAGAAGGTGCAGGAGGCGGCATTTGACTCTTCCAGAGAGTTGGGCTTGGGGGGAGGTGTCAGTGAGGGCCCTGGCTCTGTGGGCTTGGGACTACCAGCTTCACATTCTCCTGAATATCAACCTCTAGCTCAGTGTCAGGAGACTGGCCCAGTTGCCCAGCCAGTGGTACAGCAGCCCCAGACTTGGCCGGCTCATTCTTCTGTGACTCTGAGAAGCTGAGGCCATGATGGGAATGCCTGTATCAGGCCAAAACATGCAGGAATGTATGCACGTATGTGTATTTGATACATGAGTGTGCATACAAGGTGGCAAGTGGACGGGTGTATGTAAGTGTGATCCTATGTTGCTCCAGTTTGGTGATGCTTTCAATAGTGCTCTTTACTTTGCCTAGAAGAGAAAATCATATGCAAAGCAAACCTGAACTCTACACCCAAATGTCTGTGTTTGGAAATTATGAGAATCAGTATATAGGCATGTCCATGATCAGAATGCTCTTAATGGCAAGCCAGCTTCCTTGATTCAGCTATGCTGCTACCCTCTTGCCTCTCCTGCAATCACCTGTCCTGGGTACAATGATGTCTCAGCCACTGCCACCTTGACAACTTGTACCTGGACACTACGGTCAATATCCAAGGCCTTCCTGTGAGTGCCTTCTCCAAGGGAAGCTCAGAGCATGGCAACAAGGGAGAGCACCTTCTTGTTGGTGGCCCCCAGATTGTGGAATGCTCTCCCCATTGAGTTCTGCCTGGCACCAACATGGTCATCTTTTCAGTGCCAAGTTAAGACATTCCTCCACTCCCGGGCATTTGATGGCATATGATGGGGCTTTTAATGTCAGGTGTTTTATCAGGTACCACTATCTTACTGTACCTGTTTGGGTTTGTTTTTTTTGGTGCTGTTTTAGATTGTTTTTACATTTTGTATGTTAAAGATTTTATATTATGTTTTTATTATGTTGTATTTTGGGGCTGCAATTTTTGTGAACCACCCAGAGAGCTTTGGGTATAGAAATGAAATTAAATGAATACACAAATCCTTAGAAAGCCACTTACATTCAGCTTTGGCACAGATGAGGCAGGCAGTGGTGCAGTTAAAGAAATTCAGAATCCCGGCAACAGCCACACTGATGTCCGTGTTGCTGGGGTGGAGGTTCAAGGTTGTGAATCTCTGGAACTGGAGTTTGAGGAATTCTTCTGGGGCAACCTTGAAATGTGGGACCTGAAAGAGGGAGGGATAGAAAGAGAAAGTGAAAGGAATCATTTGGGGGGGGGGGAAACAGACATGTCTTTATTGACCACACAGTGTTTCTCCTTAGGTAAATCACACAGGTTTCCTTAATTGCCTGCATTTGCATAGTAGATTCACAATGCAGAATTAGTGGGGATGGTAGGCCTGCACTGCAGAGTGTGGGGGCCCCCCTTCACTCCAGGATATGGAAAGTTTGGTTGCAATACTCTCACACCTATGCTCATATTCTCAACACCGCCCACAACCCCCCCCCCCAATCACAAACAATATAGCTGGCCAGCTGGGTTCGTAGTGTGTTGCATTTGCAGAGAAAAATCTGCTGCTATAAGACTCGCTCTCCAGAGGGACCGTAGCCATGAGTCCTAATAATAGCTCATTTGCCATTAATAAATCAAAGTGGAGGCAGGGGAATTCAGCTGGCTCCCTGGGAAAGATAGCAACACCAACCAAGCCCCGAGCGAGGAGACTCGAGCGGTTTCTTCAAAGCATTCTTTTACATGCACATCTCGGGGACCTGGTGCCAGGGGAGCAGCACGGAAAGCAGGTCCAAGAGGATGACATGGTTCAGGGGTTTTGTGAAATGAGGGGGGGGGGGAAGGGAAGGAAATATTCTTCATCTTTTTCGCAAAGTGAATGATTTGGAAGAAACATAAAACACGGCAAAGGGAAACATCTGGTTACATTACGTTAAGGGAAATGTCAAGTTCTCCTTGCTTCCATTCCAGAAGCGATTGCCCTGTGCCTGCAACCACGTTCCTCTTTGAGGGGAAGGCTGTTAACCAGCTGCAGTGGCTGCTTTATTGAAGGCATAAACAGTTTGGTTGGTAATAGAAAAGTTAAAGAGCAGTAAGCTGCTCTCTGCCTCCATTTCACTCCAAAGCCCTCAGCCCAAGCTCGATTAAGAGGGACAGAGGCAGACTGTGTGCCCCCAGGCAGTTTCCTTTAACTAAAGCAGATGGAGAACCCACAAAATGGGCTTGTTGATCATTCCTTGATGACAGATGGAATCTGAGCCTTGTAGCAAACACCGCGGACTGGGTGGAGGGACTAAGAGAAGGAGGTCTCAGGGTCATACTCCCAGCTCAGCCATGGAACCTTCGACGACCTTGAACTGTTCTTGCCGTGTATCTCTGCTTCAACTCTGACCCCATGTGACAACTCTACTGCCTTTCTCCCACAGAACATCTGACCTCTGCTTGGAGAGGATAGCACTGGGCTATTTGGTTCCAAAAATGTCTCTGCAAAGCATGTAGTGTTTTTATTTGTCTGTTTGTAAAAGCAAACAAACAAACAAAAAGGATTCTGTGGCACCTTTAAAGACTAACAAATTTATTATGGCATGAGCTTGCATGGCCTAGAGCCTGCTCCTGCAGAAGCATGAAGTGCTGTATTAATCTCTCTGTGTGTATATCTGCACCAGGGGTGGGGAACCTGAGCCCTGGGTGCCAAATCTGTCCTTCCTGGGGGCCATGATGGCCATGCCCCAGATGGCCATGCCCCTTCCCCTGGCCCCATCATTTTCTCCGGACTGCTGATTGTTTGATATTTCTCAGCTTTTGTGCAGTTCTTTCCCCATTCTAAAAGGTAGAAATGCCTCTCCTAAGACCTATTTACTGGACATAGAATAGAATAGTAGTAGAGTTGGAAGGGGCCTATATAAGGCCATTGAGTCCAACCCCCTGCTCAATGCAGGAGAACAGATGTGGGCAGCCCAGGCAGTCACCCATCCAAGCACCGACCCGGCTCATACCTGCTTAGCTTCAGCATCTGGCCTGCATTATGTGCTCTCGACGCCACCTGCTGAGAGCTTTAAGCTTTAAAGCTGGTGGTTTTGGTATGCTTGGTCATTTTTGCCGCACCCCTTTTGCCTTCGGCCTTGCCCACCACAGGAATGAGCCCTCCAAGAGTTCCTCCAAAATTGAATTCAGCCCTTGGGTTCCCCACCCCTGATTTACACACACACACACACACACACACACACACACAGAAAAGAAATTGTGCACAATTGGATAATTGGTGATGAAAAAGTCCAGTCTGTGATAGTCATCACAACCACCCTCAATTTACTATGTTAATGATCACCTGTAGTGGGGCAGGAAACCATTGTCCCTACTCAAGCCTATAGAGATAGAATCAAATTTCTTGATCAGAAGTTGTTTTGTACTTTCACATGGCATTAAACTCTGCTCTTCCCATATGCAAATATGGCAGCTCTTGGGATTTTTTTATTTTTTTATATTTTTGCAAAACGCACAACAGAAAATGCAGAGCAATAGTGCAATAAGGTGCCAGACAAGCTGCTGACACATTTCAGACAGGAGTTCACATGGGTGGTAGGCATGGCCACTGTCTTCATGTTCTAGACCTCTTCTGCTTCTGATCTTGAGCCCATGTATTCTGCTCATCCCTTTTGGTTGTGCCCCTGTTCTCTGCCCCTACGAGGAAAGAATGTCCCTGTCACCACCAGCACAGACCTTTCCCATGAAATAATCCCCTCCACTCAATGCAGAAAACCACCAGCCATGCAATCAGTGCAGCCTGCCCAAGTCAGTGATGGACCGGCCCAGGCTGCCTTGCTTTGTGTGTCTGGAGTGCAGGAGATCAGAAGTGCTGAAACACTGTCCCCCAGCCCTGAAATCTGAGCTACCTGCATAGATATACCCTTCCTCTGAGAGAAAGAGCTAGCTGGCGAAAGAGTAGAACACTTGAGATGGAACAAATGAAAAATAGCTACGATCAATGGACTGTGTGATGAAGTAAATTAGGATGAATATAAGGAATAGTTCCTAATGACGGGTGATCTGACACCGAATAATGTTCTCAAGCTGAACTTGGGCAGGTGGGTAAACACACTGCATGCAAGAGAAGTAGATTCACCCAGAGAAAGAAGAGAGAAGCCAGCCCCGGCTGAGGGGCAGGCATTCTGGCAACAGGTGGGAGGGCAGTCAGGGAATGGTGGGGGATGGAGGCCCCCTGGGGTCCATAGGCTGCCTGCCTGTTACTTCTGTTCAGAGTAACAGAATCATAATGCAGGCCTTCAGATGTGAAGGTTCTCCATAATTCATCTGGTACAACCTCCTGATGCTTATTAAGGCTGCGTAGCTATACAAGCAAACAGCATAGCACAAGTTGTACGGAACACGCAGAAAAGGGTTGGTGTGGTTCTCAGAGGATCCCACTGAGTTCTGCTGAGTAAAGTACATTGACTGTCATCTGGGACACAGTTGAGGAAAGGTAAAACCTGTCCCAAACTATTGGATCAGGGGTGGACGTCATGCGGCCCTCCGTGGTCATTTGTACTGATGGGTGAACTTGCCCCGGGTGAATTCATTATTTTCTTGGCAAGTAACATGTTTGTCCACGTGAGCTCAGACGAGAGTTCTCCTTTAATATTAGATCTCATTCCGTGTATATGAGTTTTTGCGCATGCTCAATATCGAGGTGCATCCGGGGAGCTGTAGTTCGGAATCAGGTAGTGTGGCACGACATCATTATGTGCCCCCTTTCTGATGGGTTGCTTTCATGTGGCCTGCCTGCATGATGATGTCATATGATGTTTACTTGCCGTCATTGATCCTTGGCATGAAGACAGTCCCCGCAGGGTCCTCCTCCTCCTCCTCTAGGAGCCAGAGCTGTGTTGTCGGCAGTGATGACAATGAGGGAAGCAGCTAATGAGACTGCTTCAAGTAAGGTTTTTTTTGGGGGGGCAGGGGTTCTAAGTGTAGGATGATTGAAAATTTAGAGCTGGGGGAAATCTGTGTACTACTTTACTGCACATGCTCTGAGGCTCTCAATCAATTCCAGACTTAACAGAGAATTCATAACATATTGATCCAGACTCACTGCAAAGGTAACCATTACCAACGGATGAGTTTTGACCAACAAGCCAACTAATTAGGAAATTCGGTGGACATCGCTAGCTGTTTATTCAGCCCCCACATGTTCTCCCTCCTGCGCCTGAGTGATCTGCATTAGGATTTGGAAGGGGAGTGTGTGATATGCGTGTATGTATGCATGTGCATGTGCACACATGTGTGGGTGTACGGCCACTGGCCACCCATCCAACACCCTCGACCCAAGGGAAACTGCCCCCCTTGCATCAGAAGCCTGTGGCTCACGCTGGCTCAGCTTGTCTGAGCGTGGAAAGCTAAGCAGGGTCAGGCCTGGTTATTGCTTGGATGGGAGACCCCTCCTCTAGTTTCCTGCATTGAGCAGGGGGTTGGACTCGATGGCCTTGTAGGCCCCTTCCAACTCTATGATCTATGAAAGTCTATGAAAGAAGCACAGCACCCACTGAAAGGGAAATCACAGGGGTGGGGAGGGTGCAGCGTCTCTCTGCTCAGAGACCCATGGCACACACCAGCAGACCCTGAAATATACTGTTGCTGGCAAGGGAGCATTTCCCACAGAAAGCCATTCCCCTCCCCTACTTCTAAGGTTTTATTTTATTCCATGGCATTCACCCAAAAGAAGCAAACAATCCAGAACTTCTGTTATACATACAATTTACTAGGGATTATAAAGTGCAAAATATATAGCAGAGAAAAACCATAATAAATATACATATATTGCAACAGAACAGGAATAAAAATTACAATTTCCTGAGAGATACCGTCACAGATTTTAGTAAAGTCATAAAGAAAATCATGAAATCTTAAAACTTTAATCATTTCCAATTTCACTGACTGAAAAACAGCTATCACACTTAATAGCAGTCTGCTGCAAAAGAAATCAGATTGATAACTTAGGAAGCATAGAGTAGATTCCCCCCCCAAGCCCCACCAAAGTCCAGATGTTCTCTTAAGTGGCTACCCTGGGAGAAGGACAGTGGCTATCATCCCATGGTCTAGGATAATGGAAATGGAAATCTGTAGCATTTGCACTGGGTACCAAATGCTTTTAAAGGCCCAACCTACAGACTGATCTCATGAGTTCAGAACTTTGGAAAGCCCTTTTGTTGACCCAAGGAACTGACAAATCCATAATAATAGCTTCTATGTTTTGGCATCCTCCCTGTAGTGATGGTAGGACTTCCTAAGGTAAACATATGACACTGAGTTGGGCCAATGGTCTTCCTAGGCCTGTAGCATCTATTGGGTCTGGAAGAAATTCCTCAAGGTCTCGGACTCAGATCTTTCCCAGCCCTGCTACAAGAGACCGTTTAAGGGACGTTACTGAAGCAAGACTTCAAGAACAGAGAGCAAAGCAGTCTCCAAATATGGTCGGCCACTACAATATCTGCCCACACCCTTGTTGGCCCATCATTAGAATAGAATCATAGAATCCTAGAAACATAGAAAAGTAGAGTTGGAAGGGGCCTACAAGGCCATCGAGTCCAACCCCCTGCTCAGTGCAGGGATCCAGGTCAAAGCATCCCTGACAGATGTCTGTCCAGCTGCACCTTGAATGCCTCCAGAGTGGGAGAGCCCACCACCTCCCTAGGTAGTTGATTCCATTGTCTTATTGCTCTGACAGTCAGGAAATTTTTCCTGATGTTTAGGTGGAATCTAGGTTCCTGTAACTTGAGCCCATTATTCCGTGTCCTGCAAACTGGGATGATCGAGAAGAGATCCTGGCCCTCCTCTGTGTGACATCCCTTCAAATACTGGAAGAGTGCGATCATATCTCCCCTCAGTCTCCTCTTCTGATGGCTAAACATGCCCAGTTCTTTCATTCTCTCCTCGTAGGGCCTTGTTTCCAGTCCCTTTATCATCCTTGTTGCCCTCCTCTGAACCCTCTCCAGTTTGTCTATGTCCTTCTTAAAGTGAGGTGCCCAGAACTGGACGCAGTACTCAAGATGAGGCCTAACCAGTGCCGAGTAAAGGGGAATTATCACTTCCCATGATTTGGAAGCTATACTTCTATTAATGCAGCCCAAAATTGCATTTGCCTTCTTTGCAGCCACATCGCATTGCTGGCTCATATTCAGTTTGTGATCTACCACAATTCCAAGATCCTTCTCACTTGTAGTATTGTTGAGCCAAGTGTCCCCCATTCTGTAACTCTGCATTTGGTTTCCTCTCCCTAGGTGCAGCACTTGGCATTTATCCCTATTAAATTTCATTCTGTTGTTTTCGGCCCAGCGCTCCAGCCTATCGAGGTCACTTTGAATTTTGTTTCTGTCTTCCAGAGTATTAGCTGTTCCACCCAACTTTGTGTCATCTGCAAATTTGATAAGCATTCCCTGTACCTCCTCATCCAAGTCATTAATAAAAATGTTGAAGAGCACTGGGCCCAGGACCGAGCCCTGTGGTACCCCGCTCGTTACCTCTCCCCAGTTTGAGAAGGAACCATTGACAAGCACTCTTTGAGTCCGATTCTGTAGCCAATTGTGGATCCACCTGATAGTTGTTCCATCTAGCCCACTCTTAGATAGCTTGCTAATCAGGATATCATGAGGCACTTTGTCGAAAGCTTTGCTGAAGTCCAGATATATAATGTCCACAGCATTCCCACAGCCCACAAGGGAGGTTACCCGATCAAAAAATGAGATCAGATTAGTCTGACAGGATTTGTTCTTGACAAATCCATGCTGGCTTCTAGTAATCACTGCATTACTTTCAAGGTGCTTGCAGACTGACTTTTTTATAATCTGCTCCAAAATCTTCCCGGGGATTGATGTCAGACTGACTGGCCTATAGTTCCCAGGTTCCTCCTTCTTGCCCTTTTTGAAGATGGGAACAACATTTGCTCTCCTCCAGTCGTCTGGCACTTCACCTGTCCTCCATGATTTCTCAAAGATAATAGACAGTGGTTCTGAGAGTTCTTCTGCCAGTTCCTTTATTACTCTAGGATGCAGCTCATCAGGCCCTGGAGATTTAAACTCGTTCAGAGCAATCAGGTGCTCCTTGACCATTTGCCTATCAATCTCAAGCTGCAGTCCTGCCCCTTCAGTCTGCACTTCAGGTTTGTCAGGGGGGTCATAGACCCTCTTTTGGGAGAAGACTGAGCCGAAGTAGGAATTGAACACTTCTGCCTTTTCTTTGTCTTCTGTTATCAATTTGCCATCCTCATTGCGTAGTTGAACCACCAGTTCTCTCTTCTGTCTTTTACCGTGCATGTATCTGAAGAAAGCTTTTTTTGTTGCTTTTAGCATTCCTCGCTAATCTTAGCTCATTCTCAGCTTTAGCTTTCCTGACACTATTCCTGCAGTTCTGTGCTACCTGCCTGTACTCTTCCCCTGTAGCCTGTCCTTCCTTCCACTTCCTATACGTGTCCTTTTTTGTTTTCAGGTCATCTTTGAGTTTATTGTGAAGCCACATTGGCTTCTTCTGTTGCCCTCTACCTTTTTTCCTTGTGGGAATTGTTTGCAATTGTGCCTTTAACATTTCCTTTTTTAAAAACTCCCACCCCTCCTGGGCTCCTTTTCTCATGAGAGTTGCTTGCCATGGTATCTTACTAATCATTATTCTGAGTTTGTTAAAATTGGCTTTCCTAAAATCCAGGGTACGTGTTTGGCTACACTCAGCTTTTGCTTCCGTTAGAATCAAGAACTCAAGTATAACATGGTCACTTTCCCCCAGAGTTCCCGAAACTGCCACTTTATCCACTAACTCGTCTCTGTTGGTTAGAATCAGGTCAAGGATAGCCGATCCTCTAGTTCCTTTCTCCACTTTCTGTAGGAGGAAGTTATCAGCAGCACAGCTCAGGAATTTCTTGGAGGGGCCATGTTTGGCTGAATAAGTCTCCCAACAGATATCAGGGAAATTGAAGTCACCCATTACTACCACATCGTGCCTCCTTGATACAATGGCAATTTGCTTTTCAAAAGTTTCATCCTCGTCTTCTCCTTGATTGGGTGGTCGGTAGTAGACTCCAATCGCCATGTTCATTTTATTCTTTGCCCCAGATGCTCTCAATGGGGCTGCCAAGCTCCTCTTCCTGTATCTCTGTGCAGAGATACGTATTTTTAACATACAGTGCAACTCCACCTCCCTTTCTGTTGCTTCTGTTCCTTTTGAACAAGTTATACCCTTCAATTGCTGTATTCCACTCATGGGAGTCATCCCACCAGGTTTCAGTTATCCCTATCAAGTCGTACTTGCCCTCATGTATCAAGAGTTCAAGTTTGTCTTGTTTGTTGCCCATACTCTGGGCATTAGTATAGAGACATCGAAGACTATGTGCTTTATAGTCTGACTTTCCCCCTACATTTTGTGGTAGACTATCAATGGGCACCACTGGAGCTGTTCTCTCCATTGTAGCACAGAGGCCTTCTTCCATTGGTACCCCCGAGTTTATGTCTCCCTCCCCAGTTGGATTCAGTTTAAAGCCCTCCTGATTAAGTTCCTCATGCTGTGGCCAAACACATTCTTCCCAGTCCTTGTGAGGTGCAATCCATCCTTTGCCAGAAGTCCATCTTCTAGGAAGTGTAGCCCGTGGTCCCAGAATCCAAATCCCTCACGTCGTAGCCAGTCATTCACTCTGAGTATTTTTCTTTCCCTTTCTATGCCTCTTCCAAGTACTGGAAGGATGGATGAGAAAACTATCTGGGCCCCAAAGTTCTTGAGTTCCCTTCCCAGCTCTTCAAAGTCTGCCGTGATTTCTTTGTAACTCCGCTTGGCAGTATAATTTGTACCCACGTGGAAGAGAAGAAAGGAGTATGTGTCGGTGGGCTGTATGAGCCTCGGCAGCTGCTCTGTCACATCCTTAATCCTGTGCCCCGGGGAGACAGCACACCTGGCGAGTCCATGGGTCTTCGCGACATATTTTGGCTTCGATCCCCCGCAGGAGGGAGTCTCCCACTACGAGTACTCTTCTCTTCCTCTTGCTGTAGGCCTTGGTTTGGTTGCCTCTACTTGACTGACCCTCAGCCTCTTGCTCGCTGTCACGTTGGGTGCCCAGTAATTCAGTCCTCTGCAGGCTGTCCTCTGCTCTCATCCTCAAGTACATGGAAGCGGTTCTATAGCTCCACTGCTTCCACAGGCGCAGAATGTCTTCTAGTTCTTCTGCTCCTAACAGTCACCCTTTTCCAGGGAGTTCCCCCTACGTTATTTTCCCTTGCTTCTGCAGTCTCTGACTCCGCCTCATCCTGCCGTTGCCCTTCTGGCTCCTGTTCTATGCTTTGGTGCTGTAGATCCACCGTTCTGTCTAAGAACTCCTCACTTTCTCTTATACTCCTGAGGCTTGACACTTGCTGCTCCAGTCCTCTGACCTTTTCTTCCAACAGCGTGACCAGCTTGCACTTGTTGCACGTGTAGGCCATGTTGCCCTCAGGCAGGAAAACAAACATTGCACACACATTGCAGGTCACCACCACTGCGGAGTCCTTTCCTTCCATAGTGCTTTGTTCCCTTTATGTTTCTGCCTTTCTAGGAAATTTCTTAGGGACCTCCCCCTTGACCTCCCCTGCCGAACTCCGCTGCCAAACTCCTGTTTGCTCTCCCTGTGCGCTCGCTCTGTTCGCTCGCTCTCTGGGAGCCTGCTTGCCTTTTCACAGTCCCAAAAACAGCTGGAGCCTCTCTCCTGTTGTGCTCCTGCTCAGCTGGGAGTCATCATTAGAATAGGCGAAGTATAAAGTGTTGGTTATTATCTTTAAAGCCCTACATGGTTTGGGTCCAGGCTACCTACGGGATTGCCTTCTCCCGTACAATCCGCCCCGCACACTTAGGTCCTCTGGGAAGAATCTGCTTCAGTCAGCCAAAACTAGGCTGACGGGTGTTACCAGAGGACCTTCTCTTCTGCTGCTCCCAGATTATGGAATGGCCTGCCGGAGGAGATTCGTCAACTTGCCAGTCTTTTGGAATTTAAAAAAGCCGTAAAGACTGATCTCTTCCGGCAGGCCTATCCGGCGGAATTTTAGGATGCTTTTAAGATGTTTTAAGATGTTTTTAGGATGTTTTAAGATGTTTTAATAGTATGTATTGTGTTGTTTTAGTTTATGTATTTTATATTTTCTGTTGTTCCCCGCCTCGATCTAGATGGAGAGGCGGGTAATAAATAAATAAATAAATAAATAATAATAATTATTATTATTATTATTATTATATTATTATTATCTTGCTAGTCCCTCATAAGGGGGAGGCAGGATTGATACCAGGTGTGGATAAGGCTGGGGACAGTAAGATGAAGCTGGTAAAGGGAGCCTCTGCTGTTTCTGGAAAGACACTGAAGAGGTCACGAATTTTAACAAAGGGACCTGAAGTTGTGTAACATAGGAAGTTGCCTTATATTGAGTCAGACCTTTGGTCCATCTAGCCCAGTATTGCTGACACTGACTGGTAGGAGCTCTCCAGGTTTCCAGTCAGGAATCTTTCCTAGCCCTACCTAGAGAAGCTGGGGATTGAACCTGGGACCTTCTGCATGCAAAGCAGGTGTTCTACCAAAGAGCCACAGTCCCCAGCTAAGAGGGGGGAAAGACTTCAAGCATATCTTTATGGTAGTAATGCACCGATTTTGTTAAATCTATTCCATCTGCATTTCGCAGATTGTCAGGCATCTTTCATTCTATCGTCCACTCACTGATGGAATTGGATTTTTTTTTTAGGGTTGTACAATAATTTTCTTCTACTTGCGCAAATGTGCATTAGCACTAATTCGCATTAGCACTAATTCGCGCAAATCCCCTCAAAGGTTAAAAAAAACACCCTGGCCCACAAGCCCACAGAACCTGTGTGACTCCAAAAAGGCTGGTCTGCTACAGAATCTGCAGATCGGATTCATAGAAATAGAAACTCATTTGAATCCATTGTGGATTTCTGCCACATCCCTACTTATGGGCGTAACAGGAGAGAAACATGCTTTTTAAAAGTACAAAAGCAGGAAGTCAAGTTCTGTGACCACCACACTCTGTACTTCACCTCTACTTCTGTGGCATCCGCACTGCCCTGCCTGGAATTTGGCCAGGATTTTATACAAGACACAACTCAAAAACTTTGGGGAAATGCTTGGCTGCAGAAAGATCTCTCTGACTCATGCAAATTGAAGGTAGCGAATGGCTGCAAATCATTTGTGAATGCCTCCTATTGACTTGTTGACTTTCAATCACTCCAGTAGCTTGGTGGCAAGGGACATGCCGGAGAGAGTTCACTAAATGGCAGAAAGATGCTACTAGGGTTTAAGGGAATGAATTACAAGAGCTCCATCCTGTTCCCTGGGAATGGAGACAGATCAGCACAAGGCAGTGCAGGGGCTTATAAAATATTAAATCAGGTGCACCATTTGGAAACGGATCAGATGGGTTTTGTATTGAAAGTAATACATCTAACAGAAGGGAGCGTGGTGTACCGGTGTTGGTGTGTGCGTGTCACATAGAAGCGAAAGCATCGCTGGGATATCAGGGCAGGGATTTATTTCTGCCACGCAGCGACAACTTACATTCTAAGCTTTTTGCAAACATTTTCACCAGCAACCAAAAAAACACCTCTCCTGCTTTTGATCATCTCTGGAGGACCACATCAAGAGGGGAACAAAAGTATTTAAATCTGCAAAGTCAATTTAGAGTGAAGGGACAGAATAGTTCCTTCTTGACAAGTACAGTCTATTCTGGCAGAGGCTCTCAAAGTCAAAGGCTTCACCTGGGAGTCTTTGCTATATCACCTCCTATTGGATCTTTTTAACTGGAGGGAGTGCTGGAAACAAGAGATACCGAAGCTGATATAACTACCACTGAGCCATGGCTTCTCCCTTCATCTCTAGCTCCTTGGTTACAAACACTTCAAAGGCAACGAAAAGTAGGATGGCCACTCATGCATAGCCAAAAATGAGGAAATGCATCACACAAAAAAGAAAAGACAAAATGGGACAGCAACTTGCATACACTAATGTATATGTATAGATGCAAATTTAGGAATAATTGCTATACTTTAAATAGAGATACATACATCACATCTCACCATACTGTGGAAGACTGTGACCAGGTGAGCTGCATGCCTACTCAGTCTGCTGTCCAGGTGCTAACTGTTAATGGGTCAGTCAGCTTCAAGGCCCCTGCTGCTCTCCCTTCTAAAGGTTCTTTATCTTTGAACTGGACTTGGACTGGACAGCCCTTCAAACTGAGGATGCCTTCAGACAGAGGACAAGCAGCCCTGCAAATAGATGGCTGTTCGTCCTGTACAGTAGGATACACGGCCACCCTACTGAAAAGCTCTGTTCCTAGACTGCAGTGTTGAAAACAAGATTCATGCCACTCACCTCTTTCTCCCCACAGATATTGCTGATGATAGAGCTAGAAGCAGGACTTGAAGATGGTCCCAGGACAGCAACCACCCCTTTTGGAAGGATCTGGCACACTGGTGATCCCCATGGAGAGAGTCAGCCAAGAGGAGAGGAAAGAAGAGTTATTGGCATTCTCGAGGAAATGCATAAGGACATATTAATTAAATTCTAGATTTGACCAAAGACTTAGGGATGTACGAGCAGAGCAAAAGCTGCTCTGCCTGCATTTTATGGTCTTTTCAGGTGGCTTTCACTCCATCTTCCATCCATCGATGGACTCGAAATTTGCGCAAATGTGTTCGTGCATATTTGCACAAATTTGAATTTGCGCATTCACATTTCCACAACTCAGCCAAAAATGTGCAAATCACCCCAAAACATGTGTTTTCATGCTTTACTCTATGGGGGGGATTTGCGCATTTTTGGCAACCTTTTTTTTAATTTTTCGTATTTTTTCTCCATCTAAATTTGCGTAAATATATGCAAAATATAAAAATCAGTCTGCAAGCCCTGTGGACTGCCACGCCACCTGGGAAAGCCAGTCTGCTGGAGAATCCATGGGGTGGACTCCAAGAAATCCAAACTCATTTGAGTCCATTGCAGATTTCTCTGACATCCCAGTAGTCTGGCATTCCGTTTCCAGCAGGGGACAATCAGATACCTCCGGGAAGCTGATAAGCAAGTCATGATGATGATAGCCTCACCCTGTTTGTCAACAGCACTTTTATTAATTACATTTTTTACTTCCAAGGAGCTCAAGGTGGTTTACATTGTTCTTCCTCCTCCACTTTATCCTCACAACAATCCTTGGAGGGAGATAGCGACTACACAAGGACACCTGATGAGATTCATGGCTGAGTGGGATTTGAACCTGGGTCGCCCCAGTTCTAGTCCAGCTTTCTAAGCACTACACCACATTGGCTCTCAACTTTTGAACATATAGCTGCTCTATACTTGTGTCCAACCACTGACCATCTTACCCAGTAAAGTCTACCTGACTGGCATCAGTCTCAGGCAGCCCCCCCCTCACTCTTTCTACCTGAGACCATTAATGCATTGATTTCCGGATAGAACTTGGGACCTTTTGCATGCAAATCATGTGCTCTGTCAGTGTCCCCTCCATTTTATTCTCATAGCAACCGTGAGAGGTAGGTTAGGCTGAGAAATACTTGCTCTGATCACCCAGTGAGCTTCAAGTCTCTAAGTGAGGATTTGAACCCAGGTTTCCTTGTTCTAAGTCCTGAAGTATTACAGCAAAGGAAAGAAGTTATTCTATGCCAAATAATTCATGCACATGGAATCTGTTGCTCTTATTCTCTCTCTCCCTTTCAATCTCCCTTTCTTTTCCCCCAGGGCTCTCTGGACTGATCTTGTAGTGCTGAAGGCTATGTTCATTCCAGTTAAGGGTAGATATTAAATGAGGAAATGACCCAGGTTAAAGCGACATGCTCTGCATGACAAACTTGCATACATTTTCCCTTCCCTTCGTTTTCAGAGCCAAGTAATAACAATGTGATTTAAATTATTTCAGTCTTGGTTTCTCTTTATTGTACATTCCATTCATCCACCCTCACCCAGCTAGAGAAACTCCAATGTGGTGCAAAATTTAGCCACATGTTTCGTGCATATTTATTTATTATTTCATTTTTATACTGCCCAATGGCTGAAGCTCTCTGGGCGGTTTACAACAATTAACAAGACAGTCTCTGCCCGCAGGCTTACAATCTAAAAAGACACGACACACAAGGAAAAAGGAATGGGGAGGGAAGAAGGGACATTTTTTGCATATGTGTGGCAAAAAAAGGTGTGCTAAAACAGTCATCAGAGAGCCCATGCAAACAACTGGATTACATCAGGGTGAACTGTCTCTCACTTGGCCATCTTTCTTATCCTACTAAATGGTAAGAAAGATAAGAATTGATAAGGAAGACATTGGGAACAGATGTGTAGTAAAATGGTCATTTGTAATCACCTAAAATATGAACCAATTCTAGCAGGGTTGGACAAATTTCTCAGTTTCTCATTTTTTTCCAGTCTTAAGATCAGTTTGTCCTCCTGAATGGTTTGCATGAAATGGTTTGCATGAAAATTTGCATGCATTTTGTGCATATCTCTCCTCACATACACCTTTTTTGCAAGCAATTTTCTGAATATAGTGATATAGGAGTATATCTAGTCCAGCATTCTGTTCACACAGCGGCCAAACAGATGTCTGTGGGAAGTCTACAAATAGGACATGAGTACAACAGCAATATCCCGCTCATGTTCCCCAGCAACTGGTGTACATAAGCATACTGTCTCTGATACTGGAGGTGGCATATAGCCATCAGGACTAGTAGCCATTGATAGCCTTCTCCTCCATGAGGTTTTCTAGTTGTAAACCCATTTAACCTGATGGCTTTACACAAGCATCACTCCATGAGATCCCTACCAATGCTATCAACACCCAGAAAAAAGGAGCAGAGAGGGTGGGGGATGGAAGTCAACAGGGAGGTTGAGAGAAGAGGAACTCCTCACTACTTTAGGAGAAAGGGAAGGCAGAAGGGAGAGGTGGAAGAATAATTGGGAGCAAGGAGGGTGAGGTATTGGGTGAACAGCCACACCCTTTCTTAACTTGAGAGCTTGGCAGGAAGAACAATGGGGAGAGATGTGGACCATCTCTTTGCCCTCCGTACAGTTTAAATAACTGACACTACTACATCATAGCAGTTTTCTATAGTGCTCTTCCACATCTCTTCCAGAAGAAAGAAGAAATCCAAAATGGAAACAGGAGTAATAAAGTTGGAATAGTTTATCCGGGGATGTGGTGTGTCTTCTGTGTCATTTCGAATCCCTTTGAAAAAGTTACTGCAGTCTCGACATACATTATTGAGAAATCACTGAAGAAAAAGGCTACGGTCTGTGTTGTCAAGAGACTTGGACATTACCATAATGGTTACTTTCAGCCTTTAAAAAAAAAAATCATGAATGTATAATGTAGTGCTATGAGGATGGTGCAGGGAGCCAAGACTCAAGAGAATCAGTCTCAATTCTGCCGATTAAGACATCCTGCCTTCTCTATCCTTTCTCATAATAGGAATGATAACAACTCTCTAACAGGGACATCCCTTTATGAAGACAAGATACGGAGATTGTGAGATGACTGCTTAAGACAGCTTTCCCTAGCCTGGTGCTCTTCAGATGTTTTGGACTACAACTCCCAGCATTCCTGACCACTGGCCATGCTGGCTGGGGCTGATGGGAGTTGAAGTCTAACAACTTCCAGAGGGCACCAGGTTAGAGAAGGCTGGTTTAAGAAATTACTCAAGAGCACTTACATCATTTCTCCCAATGTGTTATATATATATATATATATATATATATATTCTCTAGATTGGTCATTTTCAAATGGAAATATGGGAAATGCTGACATGGCTGGGGCACACTGCAAATTCCCTGTGCCTGAAAAGTGGACAAACCTTGTGTCAATGTTGTGTGCGTGCCATCAGCCATGGCTGTTAATAAAGATGTTGTTACCTGTGTCATCTGTCGAACCTTGACTACTAAATTCACGTACCTCACAGGCAGTGGTGTAGTGCGGCCAAGGCTTGCAGGGAGATGGTGCTGCTGACACGCTTTCCTTAGTGGGGATGCTTACATTATCTGCCCCGCCCTTTGAATTCCCTGTTCCTTCTGAGTTTAGCTGCAATGCTCACAGTATGGTGGGTGTGTGGGGGGTGAATTTTCCCAGCCACAATGCAGTGTTCCCTGTTGTAATGCAAAGTATTTTGTGGTGTTTGGGTCTTGAATAGGCAGTTGACCCATTTGATTTGCTTTACAAAAGACCCACTACTGGTGGAGATGAAAACTGCTAGAACTGGCTTGTTGATATGGATCAATGCAGCATCTTGGATTTGGGGGCTCTCCTTTGGGGGCGTGGCTATGTGACTGTGATGATGAGCTCCTGCACTTCAAAATATGCCACTGTAGTACCACGGTTCACTAGGGATACTGGCAAAGTTCTCAAAGCTCTGGTTTGCAGATGAGCTTGAAGGCTTATTTAAAAAAGCCTGCCACTAAAGGAAAGGTGAGCCTTACAAGCTCCCCCCAAGTTACTTGGCTAACTTTAAAATCTGAACCAGAGAATAATTCCTGGCTTATTTCCCCAGCCTCCAAATCCCTCCCATCCACTCATCTCCCACTTTCCCTTTCGACAGAACCCACCTGTTTGGGGAAACAGCAGTGGCTGCACCTCCAGATGCAGTAAGAAGGAATGAGGGAGATCAGATCTCTCACCACAGCTGTTCCCCCAGATGGACAAGTTGTGTTGAAAGAGAAAGGATTGTGTTGTAAGGAAAAGAATTGTCCCTGCAATAGCTACGTCAATGGATTTTGCATTCTGTCATAATCTTCCTAGCACAAGTATCTCTCCTCCATGCAGATCCCTATAATGTCCCCCATCCCCCAAAGGAGCACAGACAGTGAGGGATGAAAGTCAACAGGAAGGCCCATGGACAAAACTGGCCAACGGGGACTCTAGAGGTAGGAGAGGGGGAACAGTGGGAGGAGAAGTAGAAGATTAATTGGGTCCAAGGAGGAGAAGATATTGGGTAACACACGTGTCTGTCTCTAAGCTTGAGATCTTGGCAGGAAGGATGAGGGGTCTAGGGAGCTGGCCATCTGGGTGTGTGATTTAGGAACCTCAGCTTGGCTTGGAAAATCGGCCAAGTTATTTCTGTTTGCTTCCATGTCAATCTGAGGTGAGTAAATATAAGTTTGATCATAAGGGTTTATACTACAGCTCCTTGGCTGGGCTCTTAATGCAGGCCTGCAGCAGGGTTTCTCCTAGCCCAGAGGGAAAGGGGAGTCTGGGTTGCCCTTAAGGGTTCGGTGCACAGTTAATTCACTGTGCCTGACCTAACACCACATCAATGGTGCATGGGTATTGATGCCATCTTTATTGATCAATGGCAGCAGCAGAGTTTAACTGCGGGGCTCTACAACCTACCTACCTACCTACCTACCCCCTACTCTGTAGAAGACTAATTATGTACCTCGTTCAGATCCTACCTCACTGTTATTGCAGAAGCAGTCGATCTATGCCACTTGTTATAGTCCTTTCACTGCCAAGCAAAAGGAGGAGGACTCTTTGAATCCTATTTGTCCTCCCCATCTTCAGATAACTTTAACACTTGTTTGTGCTATCAGGTGCTTGCCCACCTTGAATTGCCCTTCACAGATAAGAATATGGGCAATTTGCTGGAAGCACCATTGGTTTAAGAAGCCTTCGTCAGTCCCTTGCAAAACCTGAGGGCTTTCAATTATTCTTCAGAGTATCAAGCCTTGTGGAGAAGCAATCCTTATTTGTGTGTGGGCATGCATGTGTGAGTGAAGGAGTGAAAAGTCCTAAAATGGGGTGTAGGATTTTTTTTGTCACGCATGTAAAGAGGAAAAGTTAGGTGAATGCTTTGTCACCCTTTGTCTCGCGGGTAGCTGAGGAGAAAAGATGATGAGAGAAGGGGCTAAGTTGTCATAGCAACTGAGCTCTAACAACTGCCAGAGGGGGGGGGGGAGAAAAAGAAAAATGGAAGGGGGGAAAAGAGAGAAAAAAGCTTATCATTTGCAGGGTGAAAACATCTAGCAGAATTCGAGAAAAGGAACTGAAACAAAGTGAAGATGCCTCCAGCAAAGGATTAGTCCCTGTACAGAGAGTTTCTTTGGTTGCTAACAAGTTCCCCTTTAACAGAACCGGGTGCTAATTCCCCACAGAGGCACAGAGCAGTAGTTAGGCCTCAGCCTGGACTCCAGGTCCTCACAGACCTTCCAGGCAGGCATGCTTACAGAAAATGTCTTCTCAGATGCAACCTTTTTGGTTGAATTCCACGATGGAAGAAAGGTGGGATAGAAATGTAATAAATAAGATGATGATGATGATGATGATGATGATGATGATGATGATGATGATGAACACATGACTCATAAAGGATGTACAAGTCATGAGGCATTGTTAGCTATTCCTTTATCAAATTCTATCTTGCCCAAAAGCTTCCATTCTTGAAGGCAAGCAACAAGTGTTTTTTGTCTTTTTTAAAGGGTGATATGCAGTTAGAAGCTCATTCCTCCTTCAGCTTGTCAGAGAGCATTAAATGCCCACCCCTGTCACTGTTACAACATCCAGCTCAAATTCCTGGATGGAATCAAACAGGATTCAAAGAGGCACAGGCAGAACTTCCGTGCCTGCATGGGAGTTTCTTCACATGCCCCAAGGATTTTTGGATCTCTTTTATCTTTGTATGCCTTCATATCCCTAGAAAAACCGTTTCGGGAAGCTGCTAGTGATGCAGCACAAAGAGTTGCAACCAAAAGAAGAGACACGTAGGAAGTCAATATGGACCCACAGTAGCCAGACATTCTGTGGCAAGGGGGCTTTTAAGATGCAAGGAGTCACTGCAGAAGAGCTGGATCACAAAAAAGAGTAGCCTAGTATGTTTATTTAATTGTATTAAATGTTGATGGGTTTTTTAAAAGCCTACATAAAGTGTTATTAAATTTAAAAATGAGGGCTTTCCAGTCATCCTAGTGCCTTTGCATCTATCACTGGCCAATTTCCAGTGGAGCAGCTATGTTAGTCTGTTCCATCCAGCAAAAACAACAAAGAGTCTTGTGGCACCTTAAAGATGAACACATTTATTATGGCATACAGTTTCATAGACTAAGGGCATGCAATCATAAGAACCTAAGAACGTAAGAAGAGCCCTGCTGGATCAGACCAAGGGTCCATCTAGTCCAGCATTCGGTTCACACAGTGGCCAACCAGCTGCCCATGGGAAGCTCACAAGCAGGACATGAGTGCAACAGCACCCTCCTGCCCATGTTCCCCAGCAACTGGATAGGCATACTGCCTCTGATACTGGAGGAAGCACAGTAGGACTAGTAGCCACCAATGGCCCCATGCTGGCTGGAGAATGCTGGGAGTTGCAGGACTTTTCCCTCTCTAAACATGCATAGGATTGTGCCTTAAATGTATGAGTCTTTAAGGTGCCACGAGACTCTTTGTTATCACTGGCCAGAATATTGGAAGGTGGGGGCGAGCTTACTTCTTGGTGAGCAGTTGGGCTACTAGCATGTTTTACTTTATATCTCCACAAGTAAAACAGGGATAGAGACTTACAGAGCAATTCTAACTAAGGTGAGAGTGAAGTGGTGGATGATCCATCATGTCCAACACCTCGCTGGCTCACTCTGGCCAGGATGGGACAGGGGGACACTTCCCCCCCCCCTTTTAGCCCTCCAATAGCTTAAGTCCTCTGCTGCCCCACTGGTTTAAATGGCAGGGAAATTAACTGTTCCAGCAGTACTCCTATGACCCCAGGGCTTTCTGTGGGTATACCAGGGGCCTCTAGGGCAAACAGACCACCCTGCCAATGCAGATCTTCTCTGCTGGCAGAGGGGGCACTTCTCCTCCATCCTAACCCCACCCCAACAGCTGTCCTAGCAGGTTAGGATTGCTCTGTTACCTTTTTTTTTTTTTTAAACAAAAGCTGAAAGTTAAGGGAGGCATCTAGAATACCCTGACAGTGGTGACTGACCAAGAAGAGATCTTGGGGTTGTAGCAGATGAGATAGCTCAATGAAAATATCAACCCAGTGCATGGCTGCTGTGAAAAAGGCAAATTCCATGTTGGAGATCATTAGGAAAGGAATAATAATAATTTTAAAAACCTGCCAATATCATACTGTCATTACACAAATCTTTGATGCAACCACACTTGGAACACTGTGTACAGTTCTGGTCACCACAGTTAAAAAAGGGTTTGTAGGGTTGGAAAAAGTGCAGAAAAGGGCAACTAAAATGATCAAGGTGCTGGAGCAAGTCCCCTACAAGGAAAGGTTACAACATGTGGGACCATTTAGCTTATAAAAAAGGCAAGTGAGGGGAGACAAGGAAGAGGTGTACAAGTGTGCAGAGAGTGGATAGGGAGACATTTTTCTCCCTCTCATAATTCTAGAGCCTAAGGTCATCCCATGAAGCTGATGGGTAGGAGATTCAGTTTCAGGACAGATAAAAGGAAGCACTTCTTCACACAGTGCATAGTTGAACTATGGAATTTGCTACTACAAGATGTAATGATGGCCACCAATTTGCACGGCTTTTAAAAGAGGACTGGACAAATTCATGGAGGGTAAGGCTATCAATGGCTATATGCTACCTCCAGTGTCAGAGGTAGTATGCCTATGTACACCAGTTGCTGGGGAACACAAGTGGGACACTGCTGTTGCCCTCATGTCCTACTCATGGGCTTCCCACAGGCAGCTAGTTGGCCACTGTGTGAACACAATGCTGGACTAGATCGACCTTTGCTTTGATCCAGCAAGGCTCTCCTTACATTTGTGGATGCAGCTCTGCCTGAGTGTACTTGAGTACACACACACACACACACACAAGAGAGACACACACACACACTCACAGAGGATCCAAACCATTACAACTTTCATAGGTAGCAGCGTAGAGCATCACAGATAATAATGAGCTTCTCTAACTGTGCCTCTATGATTTTGCAGCACTGGATTAAGAAATGGGATAATTTCTGTGGAATCCCCCCTTCCTCTTTCTAGTTTTTAAATAGGTTTTGCAGTTAGATGAGCCCCCCCCCCACTCATTCCATACCATTCTCAATTAGATGTGACTGACAGCTTCACTTGCTGACTCATATAATCCTTTCTTGCTTTCTGCTACCCATCACACGTGGACCAACACCTTTGAGGCCAGCCAAGAAGAGAGCACAGTCTATTACACCATACTTTTTAGCAGAAATTGGTGCAGCCCCTCCTCCCATCCTATTATGCCCCACTAAACCTGGATGAAGACAAGCTAAATCTTTTGAAATATTATTTCTCTGTCTTAAATTAAAGCCGGAAATCCTCCCATTCATTTTGTCAGATGAAATCCCTCCAGGTTCATAAAATGGAGAGAATCTTACAGAAGTTTCACAATCCATGAGCCCACAGGAGACAGTCTGGTACAGGGAGGGGGAAAAAGGAGCTTCTTTCTGGAGCTCCCAAGGAAACAAGCTGTTAGATAAAGATACGATTAAACAGACGGCGTTGCCTTCTATAAAGGGATTTAGAAACACGAAGAAGGCAAGCTTTACCTGTAATTGCAAAGACTATACCCATCAATAACCTTTTAAAAAACCTGTCAGATCATTTCAGATCAGAGTAATTTACAGATGCTTTTCTTATAAGAGTAAGTCAATATTGTTGCCTCTCCTTAGGTACAGAGACACAAGCCACTGATGAACTTGGTTAAGAACTCTCTGCTTTTGCACTGGTTTAGGAAGAAAGATTGCAGCCCCAAACCCCTCTCTTTAAAAAGATAAATAAATAAAAAACAATTTGGGGGAGCACATTAAAAGAGAAAGAAATGGTTTAGAATGGTCAATTCCAAGGAAGTCCATTATAATTCAAAATTGAAACTTTGCAAAGTTTCATTTAGTGTTTATATTTTATGGTATGTGCTTTTTAACTTGACCACTTAGCTGGTCAAATGACATTCCAGCATTTAAAGCTTATATTTATTAGAACAATCACAAAAGGAGACAAAGATTTATGCTAATTGCAAAAATTTTGGGAGCCTTCAAGTTGCACAGGTAATAATAAAGGACATGACCAAAATAGGAACATCGGAAGCTGCCTTATATTGAGTCAGGCACTTCGTAAACCTGGGCCAGTTTTGTCAACACTGACTGGCAGCAATGGCTCTCCAGGGTTGCAGGCAGGAGTTTTTCCAGCCCTACCTGCCAGGGATTGAACCTGGGGCCTTTGGCATGCAAAGCAGATGCTCTACCCCTCAGACATGGCTCTTCCCCTTCTAGAAGATTCCAAATCCTGATCTTTCAGCACCATGCCAGTATGCAGAGAAGCCCTTGCTCCAAAATAAACACAATAGATTCAAGGGTAGTTCTGAACTCCAGCGCAAATGTGAGCTCTGTGTGTGTGTGTGTGTGTATGTGTGTGTGTTCGCTTCATGCTTCTCCCTGTCTTCCTGTCCAGAGATGCCCAGAGTTACACAGCATATACCCAGGGAAAGAAGCTAGACTTTGTGGCTTCATTGGCAGTGCAGCGAGCAGAAGCTCTTTGGAAAGAATTGCACACAGGGGTGCTCATTCCTTGATGAGGAGCGGTTGGTGTATGTATGACCACTGCAATACTGAGGTACAAGGGGCCCTCACTCTTGCCATTGCTAGCAGATGACAGTGTGATGCAATAGAAAAAGGTAACTTGCTGCATACACAAGATTAGCAGCATGGGAAGCAGCCTTATGCTAAGACCATTGTCCATTGGTCCATATAGGCCATTACTATCGACACTGAGTGAGAGCAACTCACCAAGGCTTCAGGCAAGATCTACGATAGGGGTATATGAGAATTTAATTTTTGCTCACAAAGCACGTGAGCACGTCCTGTTCGAAGCCCTGAATGCAACTGCGAACGCAAGCATGTGTCTACACTGAAAATATCCTTAAATTGCCGAACATGTGCCCATGTTCACTTTGCACAACTTTCCCAGTTCGATTTGCGCAGCTTTTTAAGGAAATTTGCACACAAGTTTCACATATGATCGCAGCTCGATTGGCGCAATTTTCCGATTAGGCGCAGAGTGAGCAGCGATCCGAAACATGAATGGGAATCAGGCACAAGATGAGCTGCGGGGTGATGTTCGGAGAATCAGAGTAATCTCAAATATCGCTCCTTTGCCCATCCCTGAATTCTCTGACCAATCCCTGGAATTTCCAGGTAGGGCTAGAACTGAGGACCTTCTGCATACAAAGTGTGTTCTACTACCACTGAGCTACGCCCTACCCCCTAAGAATATCCTTGTCAGGATTATTGTTGACATCATGAAACAGCTGACAATATTTGACTGCAATCAAATATAATTTCCAGAAGGGAAATAATAGTAGGCATTCAAATAATGTAGACATTCAAATAATAGGCATTGAAATACTTCAGCTTAGCTGATCGGAATCCCAGCCCCCTCTTTTATCTTCTCACATTTTCTCACTATTTTCTCCGAGGAGTTTGGAATATTATAGTAATGGTGAAATTAACATGTTATGTAAAACTGTGAGCTGGGAAACTGACAAAGAATTACACCCTGATCATCTTTTATTTTGGATCTGGTGATGTCATGCTTCTTTTCTCCTTCAATTGTTTGATATGCATTATTATTTTTTTGCTTTTAGCTGTGGGATGTCTTTCTCTATTCATGACTTATTTTTGAAAATTTGATAAGAAATAAAAGAGGGGAGAAGGAAATGAAATGGATGAAGGGAAGAAGAAGGGAATGCTGAGGGATGGGGTGGGTGGGTGGACGAGCACCTCACAGGAGCCTCTTTAAAATGCTAATGCTATAGAAGACATTTTGGACGCCTGTAACTGTGGAAATATGAGATTTGGCCAGCTAACAGCGATACTTAGGAGTAATTCAAAATGTCTGAAACCTGACAATGGTATTAAAGAGAGGTCTGAAAGCCTTACAGCCATAGGTTAAAGTGTCTAAATGGCTTTTGTTAATGTTATATGCCATAACAAGCAATTGCACAGAGCCAAAGGTGAGGAGCCACGCAAATCTAGAGAACTAGCTAATCTTTAAAGTTATGGAGCCTGTTTCTTGGATGACTTAAAAAAAAAAGGGAGGAGGAGGGAGGCAGAGGGCTGACAGGGAATCTTGCACATATCCATTTCCTTGTCTCTCGAGTATTCTGCTGCTCAGTGAGTGGAAATATTAAATGCTGCCTCTCCAAAGTCTGGTACGGACAAGAATGCAACAGTACTAAACGACCTTTCAGGCATCAGAAACAGACAGAGAGGCCCAGCATTAAAAAAATATGTGTGTGTTTCTAACCCCCTGAACATCAGTTTTGCAGGACATGAGGTCTTTTTGCATGCGGTCCAATATGATCGCTCTGAATGTTAGGAACTGGTTGAAGTTTGTATTTGTACAAGGTTCTATTTCAGCATGAAATATTGGAGGGAAATCTCTATCCCATAAATCATGATAATTCATTACTTCTTCAAGCTGCACGCCAGTGCTGGTTCAAGTTCTTTGAAGACCCTTGGGCAAGACACCCTCCATGGGACCCCTCCCTCAGTGACTGGGTTCACACAACACAATAAGCCATGGTGGTTTATAAGCCATGTTTGTTTCAGAGTGGCTTGTCGTGTTGTCTGAACCCAGCAGCATGGGTTCAGACAAGCCACTTTGGCCGGCTTCAGACAAGACAAGTCACTCTGAAACAAACATGGCTTATAAGCCACCATGGCGTACTGTGTTATGTGAACCCATTCAGTGAGTCCACTTTCTCACCACCATTGCCACCAGCTGCTCTTGCTCCTCACCCTCTTTCTCATCATTGCCACCACTTGCTTTCTTGACAGGAAAAAAGAGACAACGAGCAGGCAGGCAGTGGCTTCTACTGCTCCTCCTTCTCACCACCACTGTTGTCTGGGCCAGAGCAAGAGGCAGGTAAACAAGCAGGTTGTAATAATGAGAAGGAGGAGCAAATCCATGAGAATCTTATCAATGGGCCCTTGCTAGGGTGTGGGCCATGGGAAGGTGCCCAACCACTCCTTCCTTTGACACCGGCCCTGCTGCATACACTTAACAATGACTATCATAATATGTGCTGATAAAGCTACTACTTAGATGCAGAAGAAGAAGAAGAAGAAGAAGAAGAAGAAGAAGAAGAAGAAGAAGTAGTTCTGTCTGCGTTAGGTGATCAGACCAAGATGCATTGAGTTCAGCATTCGGTTTCTAACAACAGCCAGCCAGTTGTCTCTGGGCCTTCACAAGCGGGATGTGAAGGTTACGGCTAGCCTCAGCTGGTTGCCCCAGCATCTGGTATTCAGAGTATATGAATACTCATATTCATATGAGTATTCATATCAGTTCCCTCTGAACATAGAGTTTCTATTTATAGGGCTGAGCCAAAGGGGAGGGGGCACATTGCAAAAAAGCTTTCATCAGCTGCCAAGTCACCCCCTTTGAGCATCGTGTGTGTATGGGGTGGGGAGTGAATGAAACTGTTTACCCATTCATAATATGGGCAGGAAGCATTACCCTCATGCCGACTTGATCTGGAAACATTGTTATATAGCTAATTCTGATTGGCTATGCAGCATCGTGGCATCATCGCATTCATTATGTGATTCCTGATCGGCTGGGACCTTTTGGGGAAGGAGGAAGATGTGTGGGGTGGGGAAGAGGTGGTGCCAACCAAAACAGCTGCAGAGAGGGAAAACAGTTGCAAATAGCAACCCCAAAAAAGTATGGTCAGAGGTCTTTCTGGGAGGATTTGGAGCTCCACAGAAGCTGCCCAATCCCCCACCCACCCCAACCAAATGTTTGTGGACATTCAGTCTAGCTCTATTCACTTAACTATCATGCCTAGCTGTTGACAGATCCCTCTTCTGTGAATTTGTTTAATCCTTGCTTTCTGGATTCACAGCAGGCAGCATATTATATATATTTCACACCCCACAATGCTGGGAGCTCACTTTAAAAAGAGACAAGAAAACTGAGATTCATGTGGTGTACAGGTGCTAAATTCTGAGAGATCTTGTAAAAAAGAAAAAAAATGGTGGGAGGTGTGTGGGGGGGGACAATATCAAAAAGAAATTGTGATTTTAAAATGTCAGGCCAGTGAAGTATTCCAAATGTTCACTGTCTTTACATCCGGGCGTAAAATGGTGTTTTCAATTTCAGCGTGTTAATTGACAAATGCTAGCTAACGTGTTTTAAAATCACAAACACCATCCCTGCTCTAGACACGCCCGAGGTAGCTAGGCAGCACTGTGATGGAAATTTTATGGTCTGTACTCATACGTGCTTTATAAATTGGAAGAGGGACTCAACTTTAGCAGCAGGGCCATCCTGCTAGGCCATTATCAAAGCCCATTACACACTTCGGTAATTATCACAGACCAATGTCTTGAGGGCACTGTCATAACTAAAGAGCCACTCAGTGTTACTAATGTGAGTCCTGATTTTCCTGGAGACTACAAACAAGTGTGATACTTACTATTGTGAGTAATCCCATTGGTTCCAATAGGATTGCTTCTGGCAATAAGCATGCGTAGGATCATCTCTCTATCTGAATGCATGTGAGAGACCTTAAGAAACATCTAACTGAAATAAGATGAAGAAAAAAATGTGCCTGTTGGATGGGCATCTTGGATGACCCATCTCAAGGGGCAAATATCTTGCATTTTTGTGGTACAGAACCAAAGCATAACATGGCGCTGCTCCTATGTTCTTGCTTACGCATGGTTGTACGGTCTTTGGTACTGCCTAGGCACAGGACTGCTAAGCCAGCCTTCCCCAACCTGGTGCTCCCTAGTGGCCCAGGGAAATGCTGAGAATTGTAGTCCATCACATCTGTAGGGTGCAACCTTGGGGAAGGCTGTACTAAGCTTAGAGTTTGACCATAAACCTCTCCTGGCATAGTAACTCTTAGCTTAGCAGTTATGTGCCTGGACAATGCATCTCAGAAATTCACAGCGAGGGCTTTGTGTCAGGGATTACCAGGGCTCAGCCCTGGCACTTGTCAGGGCTCCATCCTGGAACTTACAGAGGAGAGATGAAATGTACTCCTCCTGAGTATGTGCAATGAAAACTTTTCCTTAAATGGTGGAACAAGGGAAGGATTGTGCTTCTTGCCTTTGACCTCTATGTATTCAATGCTTGTTATGCACAGAGCCTATGGCAGTAGATTCTCTCAGCGCAATTTTTATCCTGATTTTTTTCATAGAACAGATTGCATACGCAAGCTGTATGCACAAAGGCTCTGGTCTACAGCTGAGGTCCTGATCCTTTCTCTATGCATTGAGAGCCAGTTAGGGATGTATGAGACATTTGTTTCAGTTCATTTTGATCAGGATTCACCCAGTTGGCACCTTCTGGGCCAAACACAGACTCGGATGCGATGTGCTTGCAATGTGATTTGTGGACCAAAAAAAATGTGTTCGACAGCATGCGTACATTTGAAAAATGCACATGAAAGAATGCGTACTTTTGAAAAATGCACATAAGTACATTTTAATAGATGGGAGAAGAATGCATATACTTCAATGATGCACACAATTGATGCGTACATATGCATGGAAATATGCACAGATTTTCATGTGGAAAGGAAAAAAACAAAGCTGGCAATCTGATACAGACTTGAGTTGGAACAGGCTTTGAGATGGAATTCAGAGAACTTCAGCAAGCTCAAGTTTTACTGATTTGCACACCCCTAGCCAGGTGGTGTCATGGTTACAGTGTCAGACTATGTTCTGGGAGACAGGGATTCAAAACCCTACTCCTCCATGAAGCTCACAGGGTGAGCCTGGGCCAGTCATCATCTCTCAACCTAACCACTCTCACAGGGTGGTTGTGAGGATAAATTAGGAAAGCGGGGAAGGGGAGAAGAATCAGGCATCTAACCCTGAGCTCCGTGGAGGGAGAGCAGGATAAAAACAAAATGTAATAACAGAAACAAGAACAAGAATAGGACATCTGCACAGGGCTACGGAGTTTAAATGCATACGGGATTGGGGAAAGGTTTCTAATTCAGAGGCAAGTGTTTCCACTAGACCAGGGGTGGGCAACCTGCAGCCTTAGTTAGGAGTGAATCAAGAGTCCTCTGCCCAATTTCAAAACCCCTCTGCTAGCAATCAGTTCACCCCTCTGGTGTGAACAATCTGTCCCTTCCCTGGAAGCCCACTGCATGGGAAGGAAGAGCAAGAGAGAGTGAAAGAGTGGGCAGAAAGAGGGAGAAGAGAGAATGGTAGAAAGAGAAAAGGGGTGATCCACCCCCTTCTTGACTGTCACCCCACTCACCCAAGCTTTGACCCTCCCCACATGCAGCCCACAACAGATTACCCACAAACGAATGTGGCCCTCAACAGAAATATAGGTTGCTCACCCCTGCACTAGACAGATGAACTCCAGCATATTTTAAAAATTCCTAGGAATTCAGTACTGCTCATAACCAATTCCCCAGAGACGTACGTACTGGTCTCGGCTGTCTCATATTCACTGTCTCTCAGCAGCTCAAAAATGTCCACCTCCACTTTGGCTTTCCCAGCCCGCTCTGGAGCGCGATTGATCCGATTCCTGGCCAGCGTGATGGACAGCCGTTCCCCTCTGCTGCACTCCATTGGGTCATCCAAAATGGCGGCTGCAAAGACAGATGTAAGGTGAGCCAGTTGGCAGGGCAAAAATGGAGGTGAACACAACTGAATCATTAACCACAAATGTCAAGCTGCGAAAGTTAGGCGTTTTCTCCCTCACAAGATAGGAGTTTTCACTCTACATAGGATGACCACATTAAAGGCAGGGCATAAAAATCCAATCTGCCCACTCATACTTGTGCATTGCAGCAGACAAGAAAGAAACAATGTGTTTTGTTTGCTTGAAGAAAGGTTTTTGTTGTGTGTGTGTGTGTTTTTTAATAAAAAGAAGTTTAACATTAATCTTAATATTCAGCGAAGTGCCAGGAAGGAGTCTGCAGCATCGTTTGTCAAATCTAGTTAATAAAAGAGGTTGCTCTTGACTATTCAATTTTAGCAAGAGAGGAGGGTCAGGAAGGGGGTTGCATTTTGTTTGTTTGTTTTTTTGATGCATTTTTAATTATCTTTTTTAGGAAACTCAAGTCCCCACCTCCTCTGGCAGTGACTAGAGCTGAACTGTCCCACTGTCTTAAAGAGGTGGGACAAACAAAGGGATCTGCAGCAGCCATTGACCAAATGTCTTGGATCCTGGAGAGGGGCCTGCCAGCTACAAAGGGCCAAGGGAAGGAGAGGGTGGAAGAAGAAACAGGGTTAGGAAAGGAAAGGAAGAGGCAGCAGCCCAAGAAGATAGGTTAAGCAGGGAGTCTCAGAATAAAGGCTTGAGGTAAAAAGTGGTTCAGATGAATGGAGGGAAGAGGAGATGAGGGAGAAATGGAAGGAAAACTGGGAGGGAGGAAGAGTTCTTGGGAGCAACAGTGGAGGTCTTGAAGGATAAAGTTCTCATATAACATAGGAAGCTGCCGTATACCAAGTCAGACCAGCAGGCAGCAGGGTTTTAGGCAGGAGCCTTCCCCAGACACTACCTGGAGTTGCCAGGGATTGGACCTGGCATGTACTCTACCACGGAACTCCAGCCCTTCTGCTTCAGTCTTCAATAACCAGCCAAATCTTTGGCTGCAAGTCTCTAGGAACCCTTCCACACCCACCCAGTCAGCAGCATGGAAATGGCTTCACCATGCTGCAACTGCATACTTCTGAAGTATGTGGGGATTTTGCAGCGACGATGGCCTTTCCCATCCAATGGTTGCCTCCCCTTTGGGCGTCTCTGACTCTGTGAGAACAGAACCTGCAAGAAAGTCCAACTTAGGGAAGGGCGAACATGCAATGTTCGAGTTTGTTGAGGTACCCCAAATTGTTTCTCAAAGGTTGTTTCACCTCGTTTGTGTTCCCAAATATGAACGTGAATGTGCATTTTAGAAGTGCACAATTTCCCCTATTGAAACAACACTACTTTTTTAAAAAAATTTAAGTGCATTCCCCCTGAACAAAAATGTGCATTTTCCCTGTATGCTAAAGTGTGAAAATGCAGATGGGGGGGGTATCTGTGCAAGTGCACACTTATGAACGCGAACGCAAGTTTGGGAAATTGCAAACATTTCCCAAGAATTGCATTCCTGCTTGCATTCACATCCAAGGTTGCGAACAAGACATGTTTGCATCACTTGCAAAAAGGAACAAACTTCTCATAAATCCCTAGAACTCCCAACCCCTTCATATTCATTTACTTCTCCCACATACTGAAAAGAGCAGAGAAGAATGAACTCCGAAGGCCTGTTCTCCAGCTCCTCCCCCCACCCTGTAAAATCCTAGTGGGTGAAGCATCACCTGAAAAGTTTTATGGCAGCCTTCCCCAGCCTGGCGCCTTCTAGATATTTTGAACTACAACTCCCAGGAATCCTGGACATTGGCTATACTGGCTGCAGCTGAAGGGATATGATTTCCAAAACATGTGGAGGACATTAGGTTGGAGAAGGCTGAACCCATTGCTTGTTAATTTGGAGTGCAAAAAGTTGTAGGATGGGTATTCCAGTCAGTTGATCTGAGATAATGACGCTATTACCATGATTATGATCAATTACTCTTGTTTAAGGCATTGCTTGCCCTAGTATTAATGAAAGAGGATAAGGTCCCAGAGGTCTACCCTGGGAGAGTGTAGATTCCCCAATGCCCATGCTGGCTGGAAATGATGGGAGTTTGCAGTCCCACACATCTGGGGGAGCACTGGGTTGGGGAAGGCTGGTGTAGTAGATGGGTCAAGCATACGAGGCTATCAAGTCTTCTGATGCAATGCAAAAAGAATCCCAGCATTGTTGCTAAGAAACTTTGTTTCATAGCGTTTTAAAATGTATCTGAACAGCTCCAGCTCTCCTGCAGGCATAAACAACCTAAGAAGCAATCTGTCTCCCTTCTAGACATTTGCTGAAAGCACACTACTGGAGCGGGAAAGTGGGCAGAATTCAGTGGGTGGAGCTAGGCCGGGCAAGCCAAGGGATGGAGCTTTGAACTCTTTCTCCCATTGGAGAGAAGCATCCTCCTTCCCCTGGTTGGAACTCCAAGTTCTGCTCTGTTGCTGTAGCTTTGGAGAAAGATATGTAAAGTAAAGTGCCAGGGTTCCACATGGAGGAATCAAGAGAAGAAGGGAAAGCGGTGTAGGGTGCTGCCCTTTTCCGACAGGTATACACAGATCTCTCATTAAATTCAATAGCATCCATGTGAATGAATTGAGAGGTGGTGAGATAAACGAGACGGATAATGCACGCTCTGTTGCCCGAGCAGCTATTCATGCACAGCTATTCTTCCAAACCCAATTCCGACATTGCAGAATGCTGGCGGCTGGGCCACCAGCTTTAAGTAAAAGCAGCTCAAGAATTTGAAGCTATCTCTACCAGCTTGTAATGAGAAACACTCACACCCATTCTAACATGCACGCACGCACACGCACGCACGCACACACACACAAATTCCTGAGCATGTTATGTGATTTTTTAAAAAATGCAGAGGAAAGTTGCTGTGTCATCCTGACTCCATAAATTACATGTTATGCCAGAGCATGTCATTGCTAAATGCTAATGCTCTTGGGTGGGGCCATTATGCAGCAGAGAAGAGAGTGGGATAACGCCTCCCCATTTATCTCCAGCTGCTCAAACCCTTATAAGGCTTTGTACCTATATTTGGGAGGTAAACATGGGTTTCTAACTTTCAGAGATGATTCCACAGGGTAGCAACCACTCCCCCGAATATTTCCTGCCCCCCCCTTCACTTCCTCCAGTTCCCAGTCACAGTATATTTGCATGTCAAGTGTACAGCAGAATCTTTGCTCCCCCTGATAAGGGGACTTTACATCAAGCCTTCACTCCCCCGAACCATTTTTTTTAGGGAGTCATCCCTGGTAGCATGGTGGCAGTGACAGTAACAGTGGTTGTGAGGAAGGGGCATTTTAGAAAAAGTTCAAACAGGTTTTGTAGTGCTTCAAAAATCTGCAAAAACTATTTGACCAGAGATAATATTGGGGAGGGAAAAGATGAGTACTAGACTAGTTCCCTTCTACTCAGCGCTGGTTAGGCCTCACCTTGAGTACTGCTGCATCCAGTTCTGGGCACCACACTTTAAGAAGAATGCAAACAAACTGGAAAGGGTCCAGAGGAGGGCAACAAAGATGATCAGGGGACTGGAAACAAGGCCCTATGAGGAGAATCTGAAGGAACTGGGCATGTTTAGCCTTCAGAAGAGGAGACTGAGGGGAGATATGATAGCACTTTTCAAGTACTTTTCAAGCAGGGCGAGGAAGAACCTAAGAATGTAAGAAATGCTCTGCTGGATCAGACCAAAGGCTTATCTAGTCCAGCATTCTGTTCACACAGTGGCCAACCAGATGCTTGTGGGAAGCCCACACAAGTAGGGCATGAGTGCAAGAGCACCCACCCACTCATATTCCCCAGCAACAGGCCAAAAGAGGATTACTACCTCCGATACTGGAGGCAACAATAAATAGCCATCATGACTAGTAGTCAATGTTACTTTATCCTCTACTGACCTCTCTGCTAGTGAGAATAGACAGTGCTAACTCAGCATAAGGTGGCTTCATATGTTCATCAATTCAGTCATGCCCAGGCAGAAAAACCACCGGTAAGGCAGGGATGGGGAAGGATGTGGTCCCCCAGATCTTGTTGGGCTTGAACTCCCATCATCTCTCACCATTGGCTATTCTGGCTAGGCCTGATGGGAGCTGTAGTCCAACAACAACTAGGAGGTCCACACTTCCCCCATCCTGGCTGCAAGCTCTTGAATAGACCCGGGAAAGCAAAACTAAAGCAGACTTTTGGAGAGCTGCTGTGAAGTTGCCAGTTTCTTAGCAGGGCAGTGCTCAGAGTGGTGGTGGGGGAGACGGATCCAGTCAGAGAGCCAGGAGATGCTAAGACTTCCCATCAGCCTCCTCCTCTGCCATCCCTTCTTTAAGGTCTCCCAATGAATGTTCCTGGCCTTGCTACCATTTGTGACCGGAACGAATGAAGGAAAGAGAGCACATCGCAGAGGCCCATTAGCTATTAAGTTAATTGTTGGATTAAGTTCTAGGCATGAAAAGCTTGTGCTTTCTGTCTGCTAGAAGAGGAACACACTTGGAGGCTATAATTAGGGACTGGTCTCTAAATGCAGCAGAGTAAGGTGGGGGTGAGGTGGTAAGAGCGAGGTCGTAAAATGGATTGTATTGCATCAGACTGGGAAAGCAGCCAGGAGACACAGATTTTCAGCACAAAACTGGCATAGGGCCCTCATCCAGATTGGATGCGTGTTCCAGATTAAGGCCCCATAGCTGCTATTTCTCCAAAATAAAAGCAGCCAGGTTAAGCACGCCCGTTTAAGCATTTCACTACTGTCACATGTAGTTTGGCTGAAATGCAAGAAACCTGTAAGAAACCTGCATCTATCTTGCATCCTAAACGAAGCAGTAAAAATGTAATGGAGTCCTCCTCCTCCTCCTCCTCCTCATCATCATCATCATCACTGAAAATACAATGCTTTTCAATGGAGTCAGCACTCATTCAACAATCAAACTATGGTATGGTAATCCAGAGGAATCCAGTGATTATTATAAAGCTTTCCCACAGAACATAAACAAAGCATTTGACAATGAATTAAAATAATACCCTTCCCCTACCAACGCATAGCTGTTGGTGGGAGGACTATTTGCGTGCGTAGAGGAATGAGAGGTGAGGCTGTTTAATTTTGAAACCACCTATGGGCTCAAGACGGGGGGAGGAGCGGTGGAGGCCTTTATTAGGCAGCATCGTTCCACCCTCTACCTCTTTTCTCAAAGCAGCTCCCCCCCCCACCCCTCCCTCCCAGTTCACAGTGTGGGATTTCTGGTTGCCGGTTGACGGGGCTGAGTAGGAATTTTGGCTCACCATTGCTGATTGGCCTGGTGGTGGTGTGCGTGTTTCGCCTACTCTGCACTGTATTCTTGGGTTGGGTGCTTTTCTGTTTTGCGTAGATTCCCTAATTTGGTCACATTGGTGGTAAGTGTGGGTTTTAGGCAGTGGGGTGAGGTTCGGTGATCATCCCATGGCACCTTTCAGGTGATTGGCGATACCTGAGGCTGCCCCCTGAGCCCGGTTTCATGGCATGGCCAGGGAGATAGATTAAGAGGGAGAGGGTGGAGCGACGCTGCCTAATAAAGGCCTCCACCGCTCCTCCCCCCACCTTGAGCCCATAGGTGGTTTCAAAATTAAACAGCCTCACCTCTCATTCCTCTACGCGTGCAAATAGTCCTCCCACCAACAGCTATGCGTTGGTAGGGGAAGGGTATTATTTTAATCCATCTTAATCCACCTTTGAGGCCAATTCCTCTCACCCACATGGTGTTTCATGGCCCCGTGAGGAGGTGACATGGAGGAGGCCTTCTGACACCGCATGGTGTAAAATTGGGGAGTGGTGAGTTACAGCACCACTCCTCGGATTGGGAAGCTTCACCCACTTAAAGGTATACTGGCCAAGGGCCGGTTTAGCTAGCACCCGCACTCGTCCCTTCCCAGATCCTCGAATCAATAAATGTGGCCCTAATTTGCACCATCATTCTGTGTCTCGGCTCTTATTTCCTTCTTTGTGTGCGCAAATAAAAGTAACAACCCAAATACAGAAAGGAAACATATCATAGCAGCAGCACCAACTCGCCAACCCCAGGGAAAGCTCTCTCAGTCTAACATTTGGTACCGGGCAGGGAGACAGATGAAGGAAAGGGAAATGGACACAGGAGTAAGCAGGGGGAGAATAAGCATTCGCTGCAGGTTTATTTGCTTAGAGGTATTTACAGTAGGGTACAGGGGTAAGGGGTTCCGCCAAAGCCTTCATGGAATGAAGGAATGCAGGGTTCCTTGGGTGGGGAGCTGCAAAGAGTCAGTGCAACTACCAAGAAGGCCCTGCTCCAAATCCCCCTGAATCACACCTCTGAAAAGGAGGGAGAGGGTGCTTCTTTGAGTACACAGGACATTGGCCATTAAGGGCTTTAGAGTGATGCACGGACCACCAGCTCCCCCGTCCCCCTTCATGAGCATTTCTGGCTTTCTCAACTGACAGAAGAACAGCTGTACAGAATTCATATGGAGAAACAGGCCAGGTAATTCCAAAGCTCCCCAACCTCGACTTCATATTTCTTTTTTAAAAATGGGTGTTTAAATCTGACCAGAATCAACTAAGGAAACATACGGAATGGCTCCTCCGCACAGATGTCTTGGCAAGTATCTTTAATCCTTGAGGCAATACTGACTTTTCCACTCTGCTTACACACAAGCACTATCATTAAGTGCAAAGCATGTGCAGTTAATCTTTAGCTCGTTATGAAATTGAGAAGGGTTGAGATTTCCTCGAAGGCCGGGGATCTCTGGATTTTAAAAAGTTAACAAGCACGGAGACTATGTTTAATAAGAAAAGAAGAGAAAAGCTGCATACGGTTACCACCATTTTTTATAGGCAGAGGTACAACAGCAGGAATCAACAGGCAAAGCTTCTTCCAGTATTGAGACCAAGTGGTGGGAAGAGAGTTCCTTAATGATTTCTGCCTGCTCAAGGCACAGAACCTCTGTCTGTAAAAAAAGGTGGCAACTGAGTGACCAGGCCACACTAGTATTGCCACATATTTTTTTACACACGGTGCTCTTGAGCCTTTAACAGCAGCCAACCACACAGAAATTTAGCAGGTGACACTTTTTGTGGCATGGAGATAAATGGTGGGGAACATTTCATGGGCAACAATTTCCTGAGTGCCCAGCTACTGGTAAAGGCAGAGGTGCAGGCCCAGTATATATATATATAGATAGAGAGAGAGGGGGGGAGGGGGGGAGAGAGAGGTGGCAACACTGCATCCAGTGGAGGTTGTTCACACCAATGTCAGTGGGGCTATCTATCAGCTCCAGATATCATACTGAACTTTTAAGGAGCTGCCCATGGTGCTGAACCTGATCCCCCCAATATAGGTTTGGCACCGTGGATGTTCAGAGTAAAATCTTGAGCAGATACACAGCCCCACTCACATTGGACCCACCAGCCTTCACTGACTACATCTTAGCAAATGACCATTTCCTTAACTGCTATTCCTTACTGAAGGAATACCATCCACCAAGCCCCAGTGGTTTCTTTCCACTGGCAATAGCCAAAGCTCTCTATCTTATTCATGGTCTCTGTAATGTTATTCATGGTCTCTGAATGTTTCATGGACAGAATCATAACACTGTATCTGAGTACAGCCAAGCTGTTCTGTGTGTGCTTAGCCTCAGGATCAGGCCTCCAAGAGGACACAAGTCCAGATTGGATTGCAGTCTCCAAGACAAAAATCTGAGCTTCAGCAAACGGTGTGGCCAGAATAGGCCATGGGCTTGTGAGATATCATGTCTACTTAGACATTTTCTCTAAGAGAAACAATGCAACATTGCAGGGCTGATATCAGGAATTGGCATGGTGGGGCGACTGCCAAGGCCTATTCTACAGCAGGCCCCCCCACTACCAACCTCTGGAGCCCTGACTCTGCTGCTGCTCTTGCTGTTTCTGTGACACCGTTGACTCATTCAGGGAGGGGGAAACCTGGAAACAAGGCTGGTCCTACCATTAGGCAGAGTGCGGCAGCTGCCTCAGGCAGCAGATTTTGGGCGTCATGAAAGGGTAGCAAATTGTTAGTGATTTAGGGTGCAATCCTGTGCATGTTTAGACAGAAAAAAAGGCTTACAACTTGCAGCATGCCGCAGCCAGCATAGCTGGCAAATTCACAAAACGCAGACGGAGCAGATTTAACAAAGTCTGTAAATCTTGCCCTGCAGTCTGCAACCACAAGAGAATGGTGAGTTTGTTTTAGGTTGCACACTGAGATGCCTAATAGGCCTGGACAACATCCTGTGTGAAATAAGTGGACACTCTAAAGCAGGGGTGGGCAACCTATGGCCCTCTAGATTTTTGGCCAAACCCTCCCATCAGACCTGGCCAGCATAGCCAGTGGTGAGGGATCATGGGAGTTGTAGGCCAGAACAACTGGAGGCCGACACGTTGCCCACCCCTACCTTAGAGCTAGGTTGCCCACTTGTGCATCGCCCCCCCCAAAAAAGAGGTCACAGATTTGCATGAAATGTGAATATACTAATTTATATGTATGCACATTTAGAAATAATTAGTATATTTTAAGTAGAAATAGAGTACAGTGTGGAAGACTGTGACCAGGGGACCTGCGTGCCTTGCTCAGTCTGCTGCCCAGGTGCTAAGCCAAGCGTTGATGGGCAACCTCCTTTCTTATTACCCTTTATCTTTAAACCACTTAGACTAGTCAGCCCTTCAAACGGAGGACACCTTCAAATAGAGGAATGTCCTCTGGAAAAGAAGGCACATGCCCCCCCCCCCGCCTAGAATCAGGGCCGGTGCTACCATTAGGCCAACTAGGCAGCTGCCTAGGGCGCAGGGCTAAAGGGGGCACCAGGAGCATAGGGCTGGAGGGCGGGAGGGCTCAAGTGGGAAGGGGGGCACGCTAAATATCTGATCTTGCCTAGGGCACCAAACTGCCTTGCACCGGCCCTGCCTAGAATGCATCCCCGGCTCCTCTGCAACATGCAAGGATTTCATGGCACATGGTCAGAAATCCCTTGGCAGACATCCTGGAAATAAGGCCAGAGAAGCTGAAGATAGGAAGTTGAAAACCACCTTCCAGACCAAGTGTAGAGTCCACAAAACATGATAATGCATGCACCTCCAACTCCACCCAGTGAGGAGCAGTAAGATCTCCATAAAATAATAACTCCCTTCATTACTTACTCCCTAATTATGCAGAAACCCAATTCCCAGTAGATATATTTTGCAATTTTGTGCCATTAATAGTTTTTTTGCATATCCACAGGATTATAGTGAGGGCAGTTAGTTTTTACCAAATATTAATCCAGCCCACGAATCAGAGTGGGTAATGAGATTGAACTGAGCTGTATTTATCATTATCGCTGGCAGACTAAAAGGGTAATTTAATGTTTTAAAAGGTTGATTTTTAAAAACTTTATATCTGGGGAATACTTTGCCAAAACTGGTATAATAACAGCATAATTAAGAAGCAACTAAAATCTTTATTTAAATTCACTTTCATCTATTCTTGTCAGTAAAGTACAAGGACATGCATTAAATAGTCTTTAATCCTTCCAAATTTACAGGAAAGCCTTTGAACTGTGCTAGCCACAAAATGGCTTCATGGTCTTGTTCAACCTACGGTAGTTATTTTTGTTTGTTTATTTTTGAACCATCCTGATTTTCTGGGCTTCTCTGTTATGGAACATCAGTGGGCAAATTGTTCATGTGATTGGAATGCCTTGCATGATGCATCAGCACCTGTGCAATGATAGCACTTTTATGTATGCTGTTCATCCCAAATGCTATGGGAATCCTGTGCAAAAACTTGAAATCAAACCATCTCCTCCCTATTTATCCTACCTGTCCAAAATCTGTTTCAAGATAATTCCCACTTTTTCTTTCCTGAGGACAAGCATTACGCCCCAACGGCAATGGAGTCAGGGGCAGATTAGAAATATGAGGGAACAGAAGTCATTGTTCTGAACAAACAAACAAACAAACAAAGGTTTATTTGTTTATTTTATTTATCATTACATGTTATATTCTGCTTTTTTGCTCTTGCAAAGAACCCAAAGTGGCTTATACAGTCCTCTTCACCATTTTATCCTCCCAACAACCCTGTGAGGTAGGCTAGGCTGAGAGTCAGTGACTGGCCCAAAGTCACCCAGTGAGCTTCATGGCCGAGTGGGGACTAGAGAGCCCGGGTCTCCTGAGTCCCTGTCCAACACTCTAACCACTACGCCACACTGCCCCATGACCACAAGCATTTGCCCTACCGTGCTGGGTATTATTAATACTGGGCTGTTAATAATGGCAGCAGTGTTGTGGTCAGCTTTTCCGCCTGAAGAAATTGCAGTCAACTAATCCAGCCCTCCCCAACCTGATGTCCATCATGCTGGCTCTGGCTGGGGGATGCTCGGAGTTCTACTTGAACACATCTATAGGGCACCAGGCTGGGGAAGGCTGAACTAATTCATTTGCAAAAGACCATCTGATAGTGGGCAGTAAAGTTCATGGCTATCAATAGCTATGTTTTAACCGTGGTCTTCAAAAGACAAGAATTTCAGAGGGCCTTTAAAAAAAAAAAATCTGAATACTGTACTGATCTTGTAGAGATTCTGCAGGGAGGGGGGGGCGTATTTTTACTTTTCTCAAGACCTTGGATAGACCTACTGGAAACAACTTGGCAAACTTTCACATTGCCAAAAGGACGCCTAAAAGGTTAACCAAATAGAAGCCCAGTTTCTGAAATCATTCAGATAATCTTACAGGTTTGGACACAGGAAAAAGAGACCTCTCTATTCAATCCCTTGACCTGGTACTTAGATGATTGCAAGGTCAGCACCAGTCACATCTCTTTAGGGAGGGAGTTCCACAAATGGAGCGCCACAACAGAGAAGAGATGGCTCTTGCCCTATTTGTCATATAACAACTAGTTTGAGAAGAGCCTCCCCCTGCCAATCTTAAAACAAGAGCAGGATTGCATAAGCTGGCAGCACCAATATGTTTGCTTGTTCTTTAAAAAATTGCCCATCGATACATAATTCGTGCTTCAAGCACACAGTCTTCCGATAAACGGCAAATGGCTAGGAATGCATGGTTTCTGAACTGCCACATCATCACTGTTGACCTGCCCTTTCCAGGTTAAGCCTTAATTAGGGCGGCCAATTATGAATCGCCAAAGAAATAAATAATGTGGAAATGCATCACTAGAACAGGGGACAAAAAAGGACATAGATTTGCATCCAATTCACATGTGCTAATTATTAGTGTAGATGCAATTTTAGACATATGTATGATAATTTAAATAGAACTGCAGTACATCTCACCATACTATGGAACACTGTGACCAGGCGGCCTGTTCAGTCTGTCGTCCAGGTGCTAACGGTTTCTGGGCAAGTTCAAGGCACCTGCTCTTCCCTTCTTAATATGTTTTTTTATCTTTAAACTGGACTTATTTATTTGATTTGGACCCCGCCATTCTATCAAGAAAAATGGCACTCAAGGCAGCTTACAATCATAAATAAGACCTTGTTAAGGGCCCAATCCTACGGCTGCTAGACAGAGTCTAGATGGCCATAGGAGAAGTCGGAGTCCCAGTTCGGAGGATTACGGGCAGCCACATTGGATTGTGCTGCCCAGCAATAATAAAACAAATGCATTAATATCAGGGATGGGGACTCGGACTCGAGGACTCGACTCATGAGTCGGACTGAGTCCCCCCTCTGACTCGACTCGGACTCGAGTCCCAATATTTTTAATGGGACTCGAGACTCGACTCGGGACTCGAGACCAAGGACTCTTCAACATCCCTGGGCTGTGCCAGAAGGAGTGGAGAGGAGCGTGATTGCCGGCGAAGAGCGCATGGAAGCGAGGTGTGCCGCTGCTCTGCCACTATGGACGGCTACCAGGAGTGCAGCCCCAACAGTGTGTCAAGATTTATTTTGATTGATGTGTTGCGTACTTGGGAGAGGCAGAAGAAGGACCTGAGATTACTCTGTGTGGCTGCTCTGAGTGTGTTTCTGGTTCCAGCAAGTTCATCACCAGTGGAGTGGGTGTTCAGTGAGGGTGGAATTGTGATGAGATCTCACCGTTCCAGAATGGGGGGCCAAACATTTAGAAAAAATCATGTTCCTCAAATGCAACATGGATAAGTTTTAGGAAGTACAGCAAGTTTATTTTTTAAAATCATTTTTCTAAAATGCAACCTTTCAGACATTTGTGGTTTGGCTGCCTCTGCCTGCCTGTCTGGGGTTCCCAGCCTCCTCTGGCTGCCTGGTCTCTTCTTGACAAGTTCAACAGTTGAATTGTCCAAGACAAAGGCCTCTGCCTGCCTGCTTTGGGGTTCCCTGCCTCCTCTGCCTGCCTGGTTATTTTGGGTTTTTCTGCCTGGTCTGTTCTTGCCAACATCAGTTGCAGAGTTTTGAAATAAAAAGGCACACCTGTGCCTAGAATTTATTTAAACCACACATCTGAAGTAGCCTTATTTTGTTGGGAAAACCCCCCCATTGATTTTAATAGGGACTCCGTGGAGTCAGCTTTGGGAGTGACTCGTGACTCGTGTGAGTCACCATTTTGGACCAAGGACTCGGACTCGGAGTTGAGACTCGGGTCCAAAGACTCGTGACTCGACTCATGACTCGAGACCAAGGACTCTTCCTTCAACATCCCTGATTAATATGCAATAATAAAACATATGCATTAATATGCAATAATAAAACAAATGCATTAATATGCATAATGCATATGCATTATGCATATTTATTTATTTATTTATTATTATATTTATACACCGCCTTTTTTCCTGCAAGGAACCCAAGGCGGCTCACATAATCCTCCTCCTCCTCTCCATTTTATCCTCACAACAACCCTGTGAGGTAGGTTAGGCTGAGAGTCAGTGACTGGCCCAAAGTCACCCAGTGGGTTTCATGGCCCAGCGGAGACTAGAACCCGGATCTCCCGAGTCCCAGTCCAACACTCTCGCCACTACGCCACACTGGCTCTCTTCCTATTTAGACAGGAAAAAAATCCTTCAACAGCTAGCAAATCCTACAACTCCTAGCTGGGAGTTGTAGGATTTTCCTGTCTAAACATGCATAGCATTACACCTTAAAACACCCTTAAATGGGCTAGGATTGGGCAGTCCTTTAAAGGGCATTTGATTTCAGGAAAAAAAAAACCTCAGGTAGAAAGATTCAAGGGGGAATGTGCAGCAGGAGATGAAGCACATGTGAGCAAAAAGCCCGCTAATCCAAGGGAATCAGATGCCACAGAGATCTGCGGCTCCAAATGAAAGATTCGGGGCTCCAGCCTAGTCGGCCATCCCCTAACACTGCCTCTGTGGCTGGTGTTCCTTTCCCCATCTCCCGATCCAGACCAATTCAAGACTCTGAAACAAAAGTGGTAGAGTAGCGGCTGCTTGGAAAAATAATCCAGTAAATCTGAATTCCTTCCAGGTAAGATCTGAGAGAGTTCAGTCACACCTAGCCACAAGCTGAGAGCTGGCAGCGAGCGAGGACAGGATGGTAGATGGACAAACTGCTGCCCTTCACAAGAGATAGCTCCAAATGGCTTAAGCGAGGGAAGGGAAGTAAGGGTAAATCCACACTGCATCAATTTATTAACTCCTGCTTTGGAAGGCCTCCCCTGGCCCACATATGTACATCTCCAAAATCTTTCCCCTTTCCCATTATTCAACTAAAATAGCTGCAATTCCAAATGCCTGATCGTAAACTTGCTGTGGTTCTGTTACCACCAAAAGCTGACCCAACCAAATGAAACCTAATCAGTATTTAATGCATTTGGGTATTCTTTTTAAAGAAAGCAGTTCCCCTTTTCTTTGTCATTTGGACTGGGTTAAGGATATTTGCAAGGTTTGCTTGTTTTTGTGAATTTCCCCTCTGTTGGAAACAGTCTCTGAGCCCTTCAGGCTGTCAATTCAGTAAACTGTGAGGAATTTGCAAAGTCCCTCATTATGGGGCTGTCAAGTGGAACTCCAGTAGAGAAGCAGAAGGGTTTCTGTTTCTGTGATGTGATGGACCCTGCTGCCAGCTGATTTAAAAATATCCACTGTTACTCCAGAAAGGATGGGGTGGGAAAGGGTAAAACAAAGTTGTATTGGAGACGCAAAAGGGAGAAAGGATTACTGAAATTTTAACCTCTTTCCTGCACTGACAAAAGGACTTCATAATGTTTGGCTGATTTTGGTGGTGCTATTCTTATTGCTTTTGGACAGGATCTGAAAGCTGCATTTAAATAGGCTCTTTTTTGTTTTGCTTTTTTAAGAAGCAGAGAGAAAATGAATTCAGGTGAGGGAGGTGGGGTGGATCGGAAGGAGGAACAGCAAAATAGCCCGGAGCTTTGCAATTCCATTGCTTAATAATAGGGTCCATTTTTCCTTCCCTTAATCATTGTTTGGTGTGCATCAACTATAAAAATATATATAATAATCAGCTTTTTCAAATTGCCTTGGAGGCAAGACAATGGGAACCGGCTTCCTCTTGATGCCCAGGGGATGTATTGAAGGATGCTGGGCTATAGACAGGGTTTGTTAATACTCAAAATGTCATTTGCCTGCCGAAAGCTTATCTTTCTGTCCAGGTAAAAATGGCCCATCTGGTACACCCATGGAAGTATGTTGCCAGGTTACTAGCTACTCCTCCCTCCTCTGGGCCTTTTGTGATCTCGGGTATAACGGCTCTCTCCTTGCATGAACGACAGAGGTGCAGCTATCTTTCTCCCAGAAGCTCAAAACACCTGCCACATCTGTGTGATATTCATGGGCCCCCGAATTCTGGAGTGGACGGTTCAATTCTGCACAAAAAGGGTGGTGGTTGTTTTTTTTTGAGGCAGTCAATAGGAGAGCAGGAGCAGGCTCTACGAGTCATGCCTCATCTGACTGAATGAACAAACAAAAAACAGAACAGAAAGGGGGACTTTGACATTACAAAGAGAGAAGGATGGTCCAGCTGTCATTCTGACACTGGGAGACTGGAGGATGTGCCTTCGCTCCATGTGCAGAGACTCATCTTTCAACTGAGTCCATTGTTTGCCATTCAGACTGTGAACCTCGTCATGAGACAGCAGTTAATGCCTTTGTAATGAAACCCCCATGGCTGGTGGCGGCAGGGAAGCGGGGAGGCTGATGGGGAGATGGGAATAGTGCGATCTCTTCAATAAAAGCTAGAGTAAGGACATGGCAGCAGCCAGAACACCTCCTGCACTTGCCCCTAGCAACAGCAAGGATGCTGGGAAGGGACAAGAGCTGGCAGCATCCGTACACAGCTTGTTACTCCCAAATGGTGTTGAAAACCAGAAGGGAAGGCAGGGTGTCAGAGCGGTCAGTGATTCCAGTGGTGACTTTAGAGCAGAGGTGGGCAACTTGGGGGGGCATTTTTGTCCCCCCTGGAGAACCCCCCATGGGCTGCAATCTGAAAGCCACTGTGGGGCACCCCCAAATTTATTTTATCCAAAAGAAGTGGCCACATTAGCATGATGGAGCACCAAAGAGGCCAAATTTAGCTTGTTTTTAAGCTAAATTTGACCCGTATAGCACTCCATAGTCAAATATGGGTCAAGTTTAGCTTCAGAACATGCTAAATTTGGCCTATTCAGCACTGCCATTTGTTTGGTAATTTTTTGTAATTTTTTTGCCACAGCTTGGGCAGTGGGGGACACATAGGCCATGTCTTGCCCACCCCTGTTTTAGAGGTGGTATTTAGAGGTGAGGTGGGCCTCAAGTAGTGATGTCATCATGACTCATACTTCCAGAAATATGAGTCCTGGGGACTTGTAGCGCTCATCTCCAATAAGAGTTCCTCTCCAAATCAGATTTTCATTTGAGTTGAAGAATTCCCCTCTTCCCCATCACCACTCCTTCAAAAACTCTCACCTGGCTTTCCTCCCCCCCCCACCCGCTTTCTGGGGCTGGGGCTCAAGCAGTATCAAGGAGGAGGAAGAAGAAAGGAAGGGAAGTCTTTCCCCAGCCCCCTCTCCAAGTTCTGTTGGGCTGCTATGCTAAGTAGCCCATGGGAAATGTAGTTTTCGCAAGGCAACTGCAATGGCAGCAGGGGACTTGGGTAGATGGGTTGGAAAGGAGGGGGCTAGGGGTTCACAAGGGTGGAGAGAGGGTTCAAATCCAAATTGGCCTGGGAAAAAGCTGAGCCATTTCCCAATTCTTCTGGGTCGTCATGGGCAGTTGTTTGGTACATTTCTATATCACCCAGTAGCTGAATCTCTCTGTTTCTGAGCCAATTTGATTCTAGCGGTGTGTGTGTGTGTGTGTGTGTGTGTGATCCTCACTGATTGGCACTGACAGATTGTCCATGTACTGTGGAAACCTGGAGGGCTGGTTGTGCAGTGAAGCACCACCACACCCGGCTCTTCCTGTAGGGATGGGTGAGGATTTTGTTTCAGTTCAGTTTTGATCAGAATTCACCAAAATTTGTGATGCTTTCCATATTCAGGACAAAAATAACCTGATATTGGAAAACAAACAAACAAACAAACAAACAAACACACGTGGGAGAAACCCAAACTGACAGATTTGTCTACCCAGGTCTAGGGCTTTGAATGCTTAGTACTTAAATGTCTGGCGCTGAACCCCTGTGTATCAACCATGTTAGTACTTAATGAGGATTGCCATCTCCTTTCCCCCCCCCCCTTACAGGTTCTTTGTCTTGAGTTCCACAGCCTGGGAGCATGCATGCACATGCGCATTCTCTAAAGGAGAGGAGTTGTTCTGCTTCAATCATGGCATGAGGAGAGTGATCTAAAAGCTTAAAGTTGCCATCAGCATTGTTTTTAAATGGATCCTTGTAGTGTGTGTGTGGTCTCCAAATTGGTGTTAACTTTCTTCAGTCCTGATCAATAGGCAATTTCGAAACATATCGACACTTAAACAAATTAAATACGTTAATTAAAAAGTTAGCCCCTCCCCCTGTCTCTAGTTTAGGCCTAGGCAATCTGTGACCAACAAAGCCAAAATACAGACCCACCAGTTACATGACACGACTCAATAAACCACCTAATTTTCATGCCTGCTTGGGGACTATAAAAGCAGGGAAGTGGAATATCTCAAGCATCTGGCAGACTTTGATTCATGGCGGGCAAGTTGTGAGAGCTTTCTCCTCTTTTATCATTGTCAGGTTAGACAGGAAACTGCATGATTCTAGCATTTTCACAAGGTTTTCTGTGATCAAAAGCTGCAACAGTTATGGATGCCCCAACAGGAAGCTAGATGTGATGGCAGCATATTTGTGTGTTTGAATTCAGATCAGCCAAAATTGCACAGAAAGCAGCTAGTCCCATTTAAGGAGCAAGAGAAGTCAGTGGGTGAGGAGTGCAGAACCCTCTCCCCATCCTTGACCTACTTCCCCACTCCCATTTCCAGGGTTTCAGCAGGATTCTTTCCAAACCCAAGCTGGAGAAGCCAGGGATTGACCCTGGGACCTTCTGCATGCAAGACACGTGCTCTACTACTGAGCTATGGCCCCTCACCTAGTGAGTGCTTGGGGAGAGAGGTTACAGGGTGGTAAAGTGGGGAGGGTTCAGCTCCCCTTACTCACTCACCTCTTTTGCTCATTAAAATCAGATGAGGTGCTTTCTACATGATTGTGGCAGAATTCAGTTTAAACACATCAGTCTTCTACTGTGGCATCTAGTTTGGCCCCAAGAGAGTAAAAGGGGGGGGGGACATTACAGGGGAAGTCACTTGGCCTGTGTATCAGATGCACAAGAGATTTAATTAAACCAGTGGAGAATTTTAGGGCTGGTGGAGGGAGGGAAAAAGTAATAAAAAACACCCCGCCAAGCAAAACCAGGAAGCAAAAAATGATATGTAGAAATGGACGCCACTGGGAGCCTGGGTGAAAAGATACCTGTCAGGATTTATAGCAGCAGTGATGGAGTGGAGAGACGTAAGGTGTTCTGTACTGTGGATCCTGAGATTTGATGGATAGCGAGTGGCAGGTGGGTTTTATGAAATGGCCACTAGCAGAAACAGCAAAGGAGTGAAAGAGATCAGCGTTAGCAGAGCAAAGTGTCACCCAGCATACATGATACTTAGCAGCGCAATCTATCTGGATGAGGAACTCTAAGCAGGGGTGGAGACTGGAGAGTCCTGGAGGGAAGAGCTCCGGAGACTGGGGCAGAGGTGGGGGCCCAGAATGAAGATTTGCATTGTCTGAAGAATTCCAATACAGGAAAAGAGTGATGTTTTGTTTGTTTGTTTATTTATTTATTTATATCCCACCTTCCTTCTATCATGGAACTCAAGGTGGCTACATGCATGCAGTTCCCAGGTGGTCTCCCCTCCAAGCCCTGGACAGACCCAGACCTGCCTAGCTTCCACAAGGTGCCTCATGCTCATGTGCCTTCAGACTCTGCCCTGATAGGAGGCAACTTTAAGGCAGGGCTGGGGTTTCAAGTCAAGGTCACACAATCACACATAATAACTGCAGTTTCCTTTCTTTCCAAACCCAAGATTTAGAATTCAGTCAGGATTCATAGGGGTTTGGGAACCATCTATTAAAATTCATTCTTCAGTCCTGGCCCACTGATGTTAGTTAATAAGGCCGAGCATGCGCATCAGCCTTACCAGCACATTAAATACCAACATGATGGTGGTGGGTAGATTTAGGTTGTACATTTGGAGAAACTTTTTAATTCTAAGAGCAGTTTATAATGGAATAAATTACCTTGGAGTGGGCTCTTTCTCATGAGAGGCCTTCAAGCAGAGACTAGACAGCCTAACTGCCATGTATGCTCTAGCTCTGGATTTCCTGCATTGAGCAGGGGGTTGGATTAGATGGCCTCAAAGGACCCCCTCCAACTCTATGATGCTAAGATGATCATAACTAAAGTCATAATTACTCCTTAGCATCTATATAGCACTTGAGTTGAAAGAACTTCACAGACATTGAGTTATTAATTGCTACAATAGCCGTAGTGGGTAGATCAATATTACAAAATAAGACTGCTGGATTAGGACCATGGAGATTTGGGTTCAAATCCCTACTCAGCCATGAAACCCACTGGGTGACCACCATCTCTCAGCTGAGCCTGTCTCACAAGGTTGTTCTGAGGACTGTGTGTGTGTGTGTGTGTGTGTGTGTGTGAGAGAGAGAGAGAGAGAGAGAGAGAGAGAGAGAGAGAGAGAGAATCTTGAGCATCAAATAAGGTGTCTTTTAGTCTCTAGGTTCAGCATACCCCCTACCCAATTAGGAACATAGGAAGATACAGACTGGGTTCAGACAACTTGATAACCCACACTCAAGGGTTGAGTGTGGGTTTGTTGTTGCACCATGGATTGTTGTTGAAACATGGGTTATTGTGCTGTCTGAACCCAGCTGAGATAACAAACCATGGTGAACAACCCACAGCTCACAACCCAACAGCAAACCATCGGTTCACTTCATGGTTTGTTTATGGTTAACAAGCCATGGCTTGTTAGCACAGCTGGATTCAGACAACACTATATCCCATGGTTCAACAACAACTCACAGTTCAACAACAACCCACACTCAACCCATACTCAACCCTTGAGATGTGGTTATTGTGTTGTCTGAACCCAGTCAAACTGTTGGTTCATCCAGCCCAGCAGCACTGTCTATGCTGACTGGCAATAGCTCTCCAGGGCTTGGGACAGGAGTCTTTCTCAGCCCTCCTTGGAGACGCTGTGGATGGAACCTGGCACCATGTGCATGCAAAGCCTGGAACTCTTCCACTAACCTAGGTTCCCTCTCTGTCAGCAAAACTAATGCAGGATCAACTGTGGATCTGAAGTCAGGACTTCTCCCTTCACTCCCACCAGCCCAATCTTGGCCAAGGAATGGGGAGGCCTGAATTGCTAGGAAGGGCTCTATGCAGACAAGATTAAACACACACACACACACACACACGACCTTCTATCTGTAAATACATCCATTATGTTAACTTGAATTTACTACCTTCTATCATTGGATTGCCCTCTAAGACAACCAGAATCAGCTGTCTCATTGTACTTTTTAAATAACGTTCTCTCTCATCTTCCAAAAGTAAACAATCCCAGTCTTACTTCTTATGAAGGATTTCACCTCTACCTTAATCATTTAATTAAATCACATAATTACACTCCTGTTTTTCTATATGCCCTTGAATTTCGCAGCATCATATGACACACACCTCATATTTTCTCTTCCCGAAATGGAGAACTTCCTTGTACTATCTCAATAATGGGAGATTTTTAAGGGGCTTGCTGTAATTTACTAGCAGTACAGTGAACTCTTAGCAGTCTGGATTAACCACCATGCTAGCTAATCTACAATGTAGAGCCGTGGTCAAATTAAGATTCCTGTTACAGCATGAAGGGCTGCCTTCTCTCTTATGACCCTGACCAATCTCTGTGATCTACTTTTGAGGCCATTTTTGGGTGTCCCTACCATGCAAGACTAGGTGAGTGGCAACTGGTGGAGGGCCTATTCAGGGCTGGTGCACAGCCTTTGGAATGGCCTCCCTTGATAGTTTTGTGAGGTGCCCACATTATTATTGGTGTCATCTTAAGACTTCTTCATTCACCAAGACTTTTAACAGAATTGTTTCTTCTGTCTTGCATGGATTCTATTGACTTCTCTTTTATTAATTTTGTCTGCTGCTTGCTGTTCATTCATTTTATAGATGATTGAACATATAAAACCAATTCTGGCCTGCTTGCACTGGCTGCCTGTATGCTTCTGAGCCTGGTTCAAGGTGCTGGTTTTAACCTATAAAGCCCTACATGGCCTGGGGCTGCAATTACCTGACAGAACGCTTCTCCTAACCTGAATCTACCCAGGCACTATGATCTGCACCTGAGGCTTTCCTCTGAGTGCCACCTCCAAGGGAGGCTCAGAGGATGGCAACAAGGGGGAGGGCCTTCTCAGTGGTGGCCCCCTAATTATGGAATGATCTCCCCAGTGAGGCCCACCTGGCACCAACTCTGTCATCTTTCAGTGCCAGGTTAAGACAGTCCTCTACTCCCCGGGCATTTAATGGCGTATGATGGGACATGTCAGCTGTTTCAACAGGTCTATGTTTTTACTGACATTGCTTTAGCTGTTTAAACTGTTCTAAATTTTACACTGTATTTTATGGTATCTATGTTTTGTATTTTGTGAATTGCTGTGAACTGCCCAGAGAGCTTTGGCTATTGGGTGGTATAGAAATGAAATGAATAAATAATGATAAGTGCTTAATTTTAAAATATATATATCGTTAAATTGCTTTGGGTAACTTTGACTGCATTAGGATCCCACAACAACCCAATTTATTCAAAAGAAACAAACAACCCCTGGGTTCTGGTAAATGAAGTGGGGATGAGCGAGCATGTATGCTGGCTCCTGCTGTCCGACTGCTCCTGCTGGGGCTAAACAACCCAGGGATGATTTGTCCTTGGATTGTTTAGTGTGACATCCTGACTGGGAATGTAGGGTCATGGGGGGGGGAGTGGGAGACAGACAACCCCTGCCTGGCTTAAATGAATTTTAAAACCGCTGGCATTAGCTCTGACATCTCCTCGCCCATGGAATACTGGTATGCTCCTGTTCCAGCCTACCGCACCTTCTTGGCCATTTCTGCATTGGTGTTGCTGATTGGAAGGACACTGGAGCCTTAGATTTGCTTAACAGCAGCATCTGTACAGAATTTATTGGTTGCCAGCTCCTCAATTGCTTGCTGCAGAGGATACAAAGTTTGGATTGAGGGACAGCGCATTAAGAGGTGCCAGGTAGAGGTTCCAAGGATGCCATTGCTAATTGATTAATTCCATTTATAAGGAGCACAATCTTGGACATGTTTGCAAGGTCTCACTGGAAAGAGAAAGAGAGAGGGGAGAAATACAACAATGGAATCTCACAGATTTTGAGCTGTTGGCTTTCACCAAGCCAGTGAACTTGGGAAAGGTCAGAGCCACATGCCCTATTTATTTGGACTGATATCCCATCATATCTGAAGGCTTAAGTGGATCTCATGGAAGGCTTAGGGGACCCACCAGTAAGGAAGCTAGACAAGATCTTTCTTGTTTCTCTTAAACAAGAACAGCAGCAAGAAACTCCTCACTCCACCTAGTGAGCCAGGGGTGTGCAGCGGAAATGGAGGAATCCCTAATCCAGAACCAAATTGGGCAGTTTGGGAGAGAGATTTGGGAGATGTCAAAGTCAAAGCAAGGGCCTCCAAAGTGGACTGAGCCAAATCTATACCCCCCCCCCCTGAAGCTTTGTTAGCAATTCAGAGGAATGGAGAGAGAGTGGCTGGCTCTGCAAAACTGGAAACATTTCTCCCCAAGCTCTCCACACATCAGAAAGATGCCAGGGTGGGGAGAGGGGGCAGCGTGGTTTTCAGGTTTTGTGACTTACAGCTCTAGCTTTTAATCACAGTGAATGATTTTCCATGTCACTCCAATCCCAGTGCTTTAGGGGAGGTGCACTGAAGTAATATATCACAGGACTATCCCAGTGTCCACTGTTCTTTGCTATGGGGACTGTGTCTCTCTACCAGGGGAATGCCTGCATGCTACTGCTAAGGTGCACAGAAGGTGGAACAGTTTCCAGAACACAGAGATGAGTAGCATCAGGGATAAATATAGTCATGCTTGCCTTGTTAAGACATTCAAATCCTCTTGCTTCGGTCATGTGTACACATCCACCTCTGTTCAAGTCAGTGTTGTGCTGTGACTTTGGTGCCAATCAAACCCTACACTAGTTTTTCATTCATCTTAACTCCCTAACCCCTGCACCTATCCATCTGAAATGTTGCAGGTTTCTTACCTACAGGCACCTCTATGTAGTATATATGTCACCCCAAACCATACTGGGATAAGCAAATCCTCCCCCCCCCCCCACACACCCCTGCAAAGGCTGTCCTTGCACAAAAACCCTGCAACTATCATTCTGAAATTTTGCAGGATTCTCAACTAGAGGCATTTTAACAATGTTTGCTATTTCCAATACACATACCCCTGCAAAACATAAGGGAATAAACAATTCCTCCCCCTCCAAAACTGTGAAACCTCCCCTTGTACAAAAACGTCTGTGAGAAATTTGGCAGGCTCCATCTGCTCAGAACTATGCCTGCAACTTTCATCCAAATCTGATCTATTGAGGGAGTGGGGCATGCAACTTCAGATTTTCTGAAGCAAGGTTCTGATTTGGACCCAAGGCAATCTCAGAAGTGGTCTGACCCGAATTAGTCCACTTTCTGAAGCACCATAGTGAGTTCCGAACTGAATCTTGTCTTCAGTGCACCCCCGCCTACTAGTGACTAAACTATTCAATGACACTAACCATGGGGGTAGCGGATGGATAGGCTATATGTTTATTGTTCTATATGGTCCCTCCTGGCTACCCCTGGCTACCAAGAGCTAGTTTTGATTTTATTTTTTAAACTCTGGAAGCTTCTGGAAGTTGCAGTTAGCAAATCTTTGTGGGAAGAGAATTCCAAAGCTGAGGGGGCAGCCAATGGCAATGCCTCTCTCCTGGTGGTGCATAGATGATGTCCTTATACACCATCCTATACACACTTGCCTGGGAGTGAGCTCCATTGAAACAATGAGACTTATTTTTGAGTAGACATGTATAGGATTGCCCAGTCAAGAGAGTTTCCTGGTTGATCCAGGGGAGGCTGGTGACTTGTGGGGGCTCCTTATCCATTGCAGCTTTTATTCTGAGCTTTATGGGAGCTATCCATGGTGCTCCATGGTGGTGAATGTACTGATGGAGTACAGCACCATGGATAGCTCCTATAAAGCTCAGAATAAAAGCTGCAACGGATAAGGAACCCCACTGACATAGGCATCACCAGCCTCCCCAGAACTAATCCTTATTGGCTTTGCTCAAAAAAGTATGGTGGATGCAAGTAATAGAATCCTAGAGTTGGAGGAGGGCTTCTAGGTTATCTAGTCTAACCTCCTGATGCAGGAAATCCAGAGCTGGAAACCCAGAGCTAGATCTTGAGTGAGGGAGAGCCTTTGCTCTGGTAAAAACTGCTCTTACATTCAAGAAGTTTTCAACCCAAATCCATCCTCCTAGAACTTAAGCCCATTAGATCTAGTCCTACTCTCTGGGGCAAGTCTTTGACCTCTTCTGTCAGACACACTTTCAGGCATTTGAAGGGTACTTCAAAGGCATTTTAGAGATAACAGGCCCAAATAATTTAAGGCAGCCTTCCAGAACCTGGTGCCCTCCAGATGTGTTGGCTGCAACTCGCCTCATTCCCAGCCACCATGGCCAATGATGGGAGTTGTAGTTCAAATCATCTGGAGGGTGCTAGGTCTGGGGGCGGCTGTTTTAAGGCTTACCCTCTCTGCTGTTCCCCTCTATCACACTTCAGTTTCTGTTATGGAGTCCTTTTCTTTCTAGCAGGAAACAAGGAGAAGTGTATAGATACAGGCCCAGCTTGCTCTTTAACAACTAGGCCGAGGTATGAAGGAAAAGGAAAAAAAAAATGGAAAAGAACCCACAGCCCCCCAAAAGGTTGTTGTTGTTGTTGTTGTTGTTGTTGTTATTTTGTAAAGCACTGAACCAAAATCCTAGTTACACCAGGGATATTAAGAACAGTACAATTCAAAGTATTAGCAAACAAGATGAAAGGAATGTGATGGCACATGAGGCTGGAAACAGAATAATCCAAGAATTAAGTGTGGGGCAAGCAAAGAACAGATAGCTACATTGTAATGCAGAGTAGGATGGTGGGATTATACAGGGAATTGAGGCTCTCTTTAAATCAGGAGTGAAAAATAGCACACACACACACACACACACACACACACACATTCATACTCATCTTACAAAGTGGAGGTTGAGTGGAGGTTCTTATGAGTAAATTGCATCCCATGGCATTTATTGTGATGCTTCTTAAGAGAGGATATTGAATTAGTTACATTAATCCATTGGGGGACTGGATCAGGTTTGTGGCGATAAGCTTAATTAGACAAGATCCATAAGGCTGTGCTTTCCGTTGTAAATAATCCCACATTTATGTTGATGATTAGCAGAATAAAGTCATGGTTCAGATCTTTAAATCCCCTCCCCCTTGATAATACCCCCACTCACCAGAGGCAAAAGCCCAACAGTTTGGCTGGCAAGACTGATGAAAGCACAAGGAGAACGAGAATGATGATGTCAGACATGGGTTGTGCTAGCTACTGATGACGGTACCACTGCTTTATTTATTACATTTATATCCAGCCTTTCTTCTATGACAGAGTCCAAGGTAGGGCTTCCAGATGGTCTCCCATCTGGCCACATGCAAACCTGCTTAGCTTCAGCAAAGTTGCTGCAGTATGTTTCTTCATGAAGACCATGGCATTTACAACGGGGTGGGAAGAAGGTAGATCTCCAGATGCTTTGGGCTTTCAACTCCCAGAAGCCTCTGCCAGCATGGCCAATGGTCAGGAATGCTGGGTACTAAAGTCCAAACCATCTGGAAATCTACTTTCTGACTGCCCTATTTACAGCATTGGCCTTCAATTAGTGCAGGGATGGGGAACACCTGGCCAATGAAGCCTCGAGACCTGGCCTGTGGAAACCCCCTACCCAAAAGCTCCTGCCCCAAGGGCTCCATGTGCCCTTCACCTGTCCCATCAAGAAGGGCAAGGGGTATATATGTAACTCACAAAGCAAACAACTCGATGAAACTAGACCAAATTGCTTGAAAGTCCTCTTGTTTATCACTCAGTTAAAAAAAAACCCAACTAGTTCAAATGTTGACGAAGAACACATATCATCTATCCACTCTTGCAAGTCAAGAGTGGATTTGTCCCACCAATGCTGTGTAATAATTTTCTTGGCTATGCCCCATGGTCAAAGAATCCATAACTCTTGATATAAGGATAAATTCCACATGTTAGGTATACAGCCTAAGAGAGCATAAGCACCTTTAACAAACAGATGGTTTAAGTGTTTGAACAGTTAAACATATTAACAATCCTGTGAATTTCAGACCAATATGAAGCAACAGTAGGATATGCCCAGAACATATGAGTAAGTGTTCCACCTTAATTTCAATACCAACAACTGGGAGACAGTAACTAGCCCTTATTAACCATTCTTACCATATGAGTAAGTGTTACCATATGAGTAAGTGTCCCACCCTAATTTCAACACCAACAACTGGGAGGCAGTAACTAGCCCTTATTAACCATTCTTACCATATGAGTAAGTGTTACCATATGAGTAAGTGTTCCACCCTAATTTCAACACCAACAACTGGGAGGCAGTAACTAGCCCTTATTAACCATTCTTGGAGGTGTCCAATAAAATACAAAATGAGTTTCTGTTGTATTAGCCCCATTTTAAGATTAGGAAAAATAAAGCCTATTTCACCATTTTCAAAACAACTCACAACTGATTTGAAAGGATACTTAAGTTCATTATTCCAAAGATTTTGAAGATAACTAATATTATATTTATCTATATCTTTGAGTTTCTGATAAAGATGAGCAATGTCGTAAATCCGTCCAGTTCCATGATCAGCTGTAGTCGTTATCACAGTCCGAGGGTCGAAGCCAAAATATATCATTCCAAAATAGAGCAAACGTAAACCAGTTCGGGATCAGGCAAAGTCAAGGTCAAGGTCGTTCCAAGGATCAAAGGTACAGAAGTCAGAGGTCGGGAATGTCCGGAGCGTCTGGCTGTAGCTGTCTTAACAAACAATTGCTTCCAGCCTCTGAGTGTGTTTGGGACCTGCCTTCTGAGCAGGCGCTGATTGGTAAGGCTGCCCAGCTGGGTCAGGCTGCACTTAGCCTGGCCGCACCCCAAACACACTCCGGCCCAGCTGGTCTCTGTCTGACCTACTGGAGGCACAACAAGTAACAGGTTTAGGTACTTCCAATGAAAGGTCCAAATCCAATAACAACATGGAGCTTCAGAAGGCACAAATTAATTGGGACCAAAAAGCTGAGATAACAAATGTTTACATCGAATAAACTGCCAACAAACTAGATAGGTCAAATTCAGCTTTTAGTGTGTCAAAAGTTTTAAAAGCAGCATCAGAGGAAAACAGTTGATCAAAATAGTAATACTATGGGAGCTCTAATTTACCCCTCAAAAGGAGTTATGAGTTATGTTTAAAGTAGAGTTTTCCCACAGCATAAGCTTTTCCGTGAGTAAAAGGGTCAAAACAATGCCTACGACCCAGTACCCAGCACATATATCTCATGGCGCTAAGTGCTGGTAATAAAACAGATCCCCAGACAAATAAGGAACCTAGTGCCTGCCAAGATTTCAGTGGAGTCAAATAATAACTTTCAAGTTGTGCCAAAGGGTAACTGAGTAACCGAGACACTTTATTCCAGCCCCAAACTGAAGCTGACATATATGCCCAGTGATAAGCTTGAAAATGTGGAAAATTAAGCCCACCTTCTCCTATAGGTAATTGAAATTTATGTAATGAAAATCTGGGTGGGTGTCCTTGCTCCGAATTCATCTCAAAACTCATTCTGACTCCAATCCATATCAGATTATGAGCTTTATTTTTTCTTCTTGCATGAAAATCCATGCATATCTTTGTGCATATTTTTCCAAATGTATGTATCAATTGCACGCATTCTTCTCTCGTTGATTAAAGTTTATTTGTGCATGTTTTTCAAATGTATGCATGCTGCCGAACACGTTTATTTTGCTCCGTGAATCATACTGCAAGCTCGGAAATGTACAGACTTCAACCTCAGATTGCATCTGAGTCTGTATTCGGCCCAGAAGGTGTGAACTGGGTAAATCCTGATCAAATATGAACTGAGACCAATTTCCCATACATCCCTAGAACTTCTTGCCAAAGACAATTATTGAATAATGTAAATGCTCGCTTGAAATAAGATGAAGGTATAAAGACAGGAAGACCTCTTAAAATATAGATCAGCCCCAGAGTTACATTCATCTTGATCATCTTTTTCTTGCCACAAATACTCAAAGGAATTCTAGACCACCAATCTAAATCATACTTCAGTTGAACCAAAAACCTTGATAAATTTAAATTGTCTAATTAAGAAAGCTTCTGGAAGTTTTCCTTTCCTTTTTCTTACTATATTACACTATATATATATATATATATATATATAATTATATATTAGATATTAAGGTTTGTATACTTGTTAATTTAGATCATATTGTCACCTTATATTTGATTTGTAATGTATTGACATATGTGGTCCCTGGAGCAAAAGGGTTGCCACTCCTGAATTAGAGGTTCAGGAGCTAAATAAATAAATAAAATACCCCAGCCTAACAGTACCACATGTAGGTTTAAAAAGATATGAGGAGCAAAATGATTGGTGGAGGGGGAGTGAGAGAGAGGGTGGGTATAACTATCCTACAACTTTATATATTGGATAAACTACCATGGTCTCTTCCCACCCCCAAATCCTGGGAACTGTTGGTTAGTGCACATGCTAAGAAGCCTCTGTTAGCATTCTCAATTCCTCTGCAGCCAAACTAGTTTCCAGGGTTCCTTGGGGAGGTGTGTTTGTAATTGTACATAATGCTACCCAGGAATCCTGGCTTAATAAACCACAATGTGAATAAGTTGTGGGCAAGTGCACGAAGCCCATTTGCTTCCACTTTCTTCTGCCCTTTGTGAGAAGGGGTAAACAAAGTGGAAAGAGGAGAGCTTTGCATGATGTCCAAATACAGGATTATAGTTTACTGCACCTAAACGATCCAGGATCCAGGAAGTCAACAACAAACCCTGGTTTGATGCTGTTTATGATCCTGGCTTGCACAAAAGGAGAAGTGAATTGGCTGCATGCACCACTGTGGTTTATTAAGTTAGGCTTTCTGGCTTACCATTATGTGCACAAACATGACTATTAAACCAATATATCTACGGTGTAAATATGCCATGAGAGGAGGAGGAGAAAGAGGGGAAAATATGTAAAAAGAATAACACTGGGTCCCACATTGCACATTGGGGATAAAGGTGCATCCTGGGTTTGAAAAGGTTGAAAATGGCTGCTTTATTGTACATGTTTGCTTTAACCTATTCTAGCAATTGCCTCTATAATGGGATATAGTTAGCATATAGTTGTTTAGCTGGAGACATCTCAGCAGCAGTTCTGTTTCAGCCACCACACCCTGTTACAGGGAGGGCCTAGTGTTGGGCACTATGATGGCCAGATAACAGGGTATCCACTATGGATCTGGTTCACACTGAGGACTTGGAGCAAGGCAGGTTCAATTGGATTCTGACCAAGCCACAGGGTTGTTGTGAGGATAACATGGAGAGGAGGAGGAGGACTATGTAAGCCGCCTTGGGTTCCTTGTAGGGGAAAAAGGCAGGGTATAAATATAATAAATAAATAAATAAATAAATAAGCCAGTCAGGCTACCCAGAGAGGCAGGACCAGGAATAGAACAGTACCATGGAGAGAGGAGGAGGAGGACTATGTAAGCCGCCTTGGGTTCCTTGTAGGGGAAAAAGGCGGGGTATAAATATAATAAATAAATAAATAAATAAATAAGCCAGTCAGGCTACCCAGAGAGGCAGGACCAGGAATAGAACAGCACCATGGAGAGCTCCAAGTGATGCTGGAGCTGAAAGGCAGACAAGCTTGCCTGTATGTCGGTCCAAGTCCAACAAACAGCAGATTCTGACTGAGCCTTAAGTATGGTTTTAGATTCTTTTACCTTAAAGGGGCTGGTCTGTTTCACCAGCATTGGGGGGCAATGACCTGGAAGAGGCTGTGGCCTGGTGGTGTCCTCATGGCTAGAGTCCTCAAAATCTGAGGATGGTAACACAACCTCCTCTGAACACAAGGGACCAGCTCTCTGGGGCCTTGCTGGATAACTAGGTCCTAGGGAGGTGGGAATCATGTGATGCCCTTCTGTAACTGAGCCCTCTCCCTGATCTGTTAATGCAGGGGCCTCATCCTACGAGGATGAGTTGGGGCCAAGACCAAGACATTGTTAGACTATAGAAAGAAATTCCTACTTGGGCTGTATATACTCTTTATTTTGATACAAAACAAACAAGCAAAAAACCAGTCACCTATTCTGTGCTACACTACAGTAAGCAAAACTCTGTACCAAGAATGGCTCAATTCTACAACCTGCATCAATAATCCAACTAAAGTAGATTTACATAGTTTATCTTATCTTGCACAACATATTCTGAAATGTTTATTATTTTTCCTATATAACTTATTCTATTTCTGCCAGTGATGCAGACAGTTAAGGAACTATGCTGGGGGTTGAAGCGTCACTCTGTCCCCACCCCCCATGGCCATGGGAAATTGCTTCATGAACCCTGTTGGCTTCTGAGATTTCACTAGCTTTCCCTGCATACTTTCAAGGATATGTTGACAACCATAAGGATGAGAAAATTATACAACAACAACAACAACAACAGTAGTAGTAGTAGAAAGTGTGCAAACTGCTACTTCCAAAATGTTGACTGTTGTGCCCAAGAGTACATTCTGTGCTTGGGTGGAATTACAACCTACTCACTGTGCGTTTCATGGCCAAATCGACATAAGATATTTTGTCACATCTAATTTTTCACATGCTCACTGAGAGGGGAAATGAAAGCCCCATGAAAGGCGGTAGGAGAGGGAGGAGTGACTTCAGCAAAGAAAGGAATGGGTCTCAAGGTGTCCCCCAAAGCCATCATCACACTTTCTCATCACTTGCTCCCATGACAATTATCAGTTTCTCTCTCTCTCTGTCTTCTCCCACTTTCAGGAAAGCCTTTGTGTGCATTTAATACAATCAGATTAGGAAATGAATTTTATTTACTGCCTGCCTACCTATTTTCTCCCCATATTCACCATCGAAGAAATTGCCCTTTAACTGGGCAATGATGATTGTGAGGGTCCAGTTATTACCTTGAAACCTCACATTTTGCAGTATCCAATGCTGCTCTCTGATATAAATAACAGTCATTACCACAAAGTGATTCCCCCTCCACTCCCCTATACACACCCCTCCCATCTTCCATTCTGTACTTCCAAAGTGGTCCTGCAGGAGATGGCAAAGAAAATAGGTGCCATTAATATTACACTTAAGCCTTGTTGCTGTATTCTCTAACTCCCATCATTAATCTTCTGGTGTGCCTTTAAACAAATGTCATTTATTTCACATTTCTACTCCTCCGTAGTTCTTTCCCCTGTCCCCCTGGCCCCAGGCCGCAAGAATGGGGAGCACCGGCTTCAGTCTTGTGATTAATCAGCTCTTGTCAGGCAGGGCGATGCTGGCTGACAGGAGGAGGTGGTGGAGAGAAGAGAAACAGAAGGATTACTACGGTTATTTTCCAAGCTGTTTACTAGTAATTAAACGTATGCAATACACCTCTGGGATTTGGGACTCTTGTGTCGTTTATTGCCATTTGGCTTCCATTTTGTTTGCTTTTAAAATGTTATTCACCACTTTGGGGATGGTTCTATGGGAAAGTATACAGTCTCTATCCATTTTTATCAGCATCATGGACACAGCCAGCACAAGCCCTGTACCAATAGAACGGGGCTCTCCAACCTTGGGTCCCCGGATGCTGCTGACCTACAGCTCCCAGCATACCCAGCCAGCATGGCTAATGGCAAGGGATTCTGGGAGCTGTAGTCTAGCAACATCTGGGGACCCAAGGTTGGAGAGCCCTGCAATAGAAAGTATATGGTGGTCCTGTCACTATCAGCAGGGCGGTGAAACAAGGCCACCCACAGACAAGGGAAGGGTTTCTGCATACTCAGGAGATGCCAAAGGCATGGAGGAAAATATTAGTTGTACATTCAGAACATGAAGATACTCCCACCCCACTGCAAAAAAAGTTCTGACAGGGACTAAGCATGCTCGTTGCTTTCCAGGAACCAGAGGTTGTGTGAGGGGCAGTGTTAGGTGGTGTTAGGTTCCCTGTAGGAACCATGTTGGTGGCAGCTGAATGACAGTGAGGGGTGAGGGGAAGGAAACTGAGGTGGAAAGTCCTGGAAGAAGGGCAAGCATTCCCTGACTTAACTCTCTCCCCTCCCAAGCCTTAGATGCTATATGGTTTTAAGGGTTCCAGCTCTGTTGGCATTAAAAAACGTACCGGAGGAAGGAAGATATATTTGGACTGGAGGAAAAACACTTAGCAGCACCCCTAATATAAGAATGGGGAACCATCTGGCCAACAGGCCTAATGCAGCTCACAAAATCCCCCCAATCCATCCTGTGGCACTCTCCGTGACATAATTATAATCCCCACTGCAGCATGTTGGAGGGAGAGTTTTTAAATTCTCCATCCAATGTGCTGTGATGGGCTCATCACAGCTGATCTGTGCTGGTCATCTGAGGTGGGGAGAGGTCCTGATTTTCATCTTCATTGTGGCACACTGGGTGGAGAGGTTTAAACCGCCCTCTTTGGGCTCTAGCCTCACTCACTGCTGTCATGCTCCCCAGAGAGGTTTCCTGAGGCCCTAATCAGCCCTCAGGTCCACAAAAAAGTTCCCCACAATTGCCCTAATACCTTAAAGTATTCTAGAAGGGTGTGTGTGAGAAAATAGGGCCAGAGATTTGGGCTGCTTCCGGATGAGGCTTTTATTGTGTAATCTCCCTGCCACACTGCCAGAATTTTTAAGGGGTCCAGATGATGGTGTTCTCCATTTTAACCCTCTCATGTTTTCTGGCCACTTCTTCTACCTTTTTTCTTACCACAGAAAATCTGCCAAGGAGGGAAAGATGGAAGTCTTTTGGCTGCTAGTGGTAGGATTCATCCATCCGGAAGCATCTTTGCACTTTTCAGTTCTTACAGTGCTAGACTGATGAACTTCATAAGTAAGGGTGCAAAAAGCTACTCATCTATCCTTGGAGCTTAGCACTCTTATTCTGTTGCACTATGGAGGGATTTCCCAATTGGTTATCCCTCCTCCATGCTTCCTCACAGCCCCCCCCCCCACATATTGTCATAGAATCATAGAATCATAGAAAAGTAGAGTTGGAAGGGGCCTACAAGGCCATCGAGTCCAACCCCCTGCTCAATGCAGGAATCCAGGTCAAAGCATCTCTGACAGATGTCTGTCCAGCTGCACCTTGAATGCCTCCAGACTGGGAGAGCTCACCACCTCCCTAGGTAGTTGATTCCATTGTCTTATTGCTCTGACAGTCAGGAAATTTTTCCTGATGTTTAGGTGGAATCTAGGTTCCTGTAACTTGAGCCCATTATTCCGTGTCTCTATAGTAACATCCCAGAGAGGTATGTAAGTATATCTAAAGTCTGCCCTCTTCCTGTATTATTTCACCAGTGTGGCCAGGACTGAGAACATCCAAAGGCTGAGAGAGAGGAGAAGATATTGACTGTATTTGGGGATCTTTCATTTGGGAGAAAGCAGAAGCCCCCCCCCCCCAATGCACATACCATATTTCCCTAAGAACAGCAATAACAAGCTCTCTCAACATTGTTAGGGATGCTGTGACATCAGCAGCCAACAGACCAATCCTCACTCCCTCCCACCAGTTGAACATTCTGTGCTATAGGAAGCAAGCTGGAGCAATAAGTGGGGCATGCTGCAGAATTCAAATATTCCAACCATTTGGCAGGCATTTAACTAGTAATTAATAGTAATAGTCCTCCTATTGCCTTTAATTTGAAAGAAAGAAAGAAAGAAAGAAAGGAACACAGACTGGCTCTTTGCAAACAGTTCATTATAATATTCAGAGGGTGATTTTCCTCATCATGCATAAGAGACCAAATAAAATATAGGAGCAATTCAACCTTGCAGATAGAAGGTTTCAGCACCACAGGCATGGACAAAGGGAAGGGGATGGGGTGGGGAGAAGACATTTAAGTAGACCAAGACTCATATTGTGCTTTCATATGAATTTCTGAAATTATATTTTAAAATGCTATTCTGAGTTACACCTGTACAAAAAGTATCTTACAACTTGTGGCAATACATTTTAAGGCAATGAAGCAGGGGTGGGGGAATATGTGGCCCTCCAGATGTGCTCAGACTGAAACTCCCATCAGCCCTCAGTAGCATAGCCTGGGAGGGATCCTGGGAGCTGCATTTCAACAACACCTGTAGGGCCACACATTCCCCTGCAATAAAGTACCAATATTTTCCACCCTCTTTCCCCCCCACGACCCCTCTATTTTTCCTCTATAGGCACTTCTAGAAGTGTCTATCTGCACTGCCCCATGTGTCGGTGTTGGGACTCAGATCCCATCTCACTAGGAAGGGCAACAAGGAAAAGGCTCATCCAGTGCTGGTTGTGATAAGAGCAGCCAGTAGGCCAATAACCACATCTTAATGTGTTCCCATTCTGTCGGGACCTGGCACTTACCTGCCCCCACCCTCTCCTTCTGTGAGGAGGAAACATATGGGAGAAGAACAGAGATGCTATGAATACTGATAATTGTCATATTTGGGAGTGTAAAATCACATAATCACAGCAACAGTCCTAAATATAGAAAGGTATTCCCAAATTAGTTATTACAGATCTGGGGGAACAAAGGAAAACCACTGGCATTGTGCAAGATGTTGCCTCATTAATCCAATTGCAGAGAATGGGGAAGGATGGTCAATAGACTGTTCTTTGAGGTATAGCTCAGCACAAAGTGCAATAAGAAGCTCATCGGTGCTTTGAAAGGGAACGTTGCACATTTATGCTAAGATGCGAACCTACCATTTGGAAAATCATCCCATTGGGAAAATTACGTATCCCATTTTGCTGATTTGTGTTCTGAACATGCAATACCATTTTTAAATGAGATGAAACTATAGAGAATGGGTTGGATATCCCTAGAAGCCCTACTCTGGTGTGGTTGCCTGAACTAATGGAGAAAGGAGTGGGGTCACATACACTAGTCTCACCCCCAGTGACCTTGCCTGCACTGGGCACTGGCTCCATCCCCAAACTTCTTGGGTTGAGTGAGAAGGTCTGAAAGGGGATTTTAAGAATAGGAAGTTCTGAAGGTTTACCAGCTGTAGAGAGAATTCTAAGCGCATTCAGCTGAACATGCAAGGAATCCCCCTTCAGAACTTCCTGCTCAGTGTGGGAAGGTCAGGGTGGAACTGGCGCATACAGGGACGTTGGGGCAAGGCTAGTGTGAATGCCCCATTATTCCCTCCATGGGTTCAGGCAATCTAGAGGGGATGGCCAAACCATTTGTACTCCAGATCACTCAATAAATTTCTATATGTGCAAGTTTATGCCCTGGCTATTGGAGTTATGCTCAAACCCATTAGCTACAAACCACAGACACCTTTTCCTGCCCTATAGTTCTGCCCTTTTCCTGCCTTACAGTTCTGATATGAAGGATTAATGGCCACCCTTCAAGATCAGTGGATTGCTACCAAGTGTTTACAGAAGTAAATCAAAAATATGTTTCCAAGTGACTATGGTTCCTGTAACATCTGTCACAAAACCTAGGAAAAAAACTGAGCACATTATCTGTGTCTTTTCCAATTTTGACATCTCTGTGAGCTGACAGAAAGGCAGAACTTTCAGCGGAAAGGAGTTGATCAGACAACCGCCCTTCAGCGTTCACCTCATTGACATCCAAGTGCTCTATTGAGCAGATTGGCTAAAAAGCCGTTCTTGAAAACTCCAATTAATGGCTCTTTGGGGAATAGCCAATAATTACCAGGAAAACAATTAGTTACAAGAAGCCTGACATTGCTTTAATAAATCAAACAAATAAAGCAGGACTCTTAGTAGACAGATCGCAGCTGAACAATTTCCGCCCAAGTAGAATGATTGTTTTTTAACCTAAGTAAATATTGAAGTATCCATAGAATTGCCAGAATAATTATAAATTTAGATCAATTCAGGTCATTCTAATGCAATTGGTCTATTTGACAGCAAACAACCATGTTTGAAATACATGCAGTTGTTATTGTTTAGACTTTTGAGGCTATAATTTTTTTATTGTTTCCAAATGTGTGAGCTGTCAAATAGAGTTGACATCTAAACTAGAACTGAAGTGCATTTCAGAAGGGGAAGGGGTTTTTGGACATCAGATTTTAAGGTCTCTGGGGCTCCATTTCAGAGCAAATGCCAAGTCACCTGGGGCTTGCCCTGCTCAAAATGGATCTGATCCTGCCCTGGTGCTTGCATGGTTGGGGACAGACAAATATGTGCTGCCCATAGCATACTGTGGTAAGGAGGAAGGTTGTAGAGACTTGCACTCCCAAAGAGGTTAACTGAATAATTATTTCCCCTGGGGCTTAAATAGAAGAAGAAGATGGGAACCAATATATACAGCCAACTAAATTAATGGAAAATCTGAAAGCTGATTCATATGTGCATGCATGTACATGCCACCACTGACCCATAACTGTATTAGTGGAGATGCATGCCTTCACTTGAGGCAGCAGCTACCAGTTGGCAAAGAGGTATGTGTGAGCTTCCCTTGCAGTCTCCAAAGAGGACCACTGTAGGTTTCAGTCACTCCTTCCCACCCACACTCACCACATCTAAAGTAGATGGCCTCCAGCAAGCCAGTGGCTCTTTGCCATCAGGTGTTATTAAATGGATGAATCACTGATTTACAACCTTCTCCTTTTCTCTTCCCGCATAAGAGTGCTGAATCAATGGTGACAGGAACATTCTGGCCAAGAAGCAGAACTATATTTTCCTCTCCCATTTTCTGCCTAGCTCCCCATCTGGATTTCAGATCCAGGAATACTACCTCCCCTTTTCTTGCTCATTTTGCATTTGATCCATTTTTAAAAACAACAGCAGCATCCACACCACATAGCAACAATCCAAACCCTGCCAGTTCAATTATTCAGTCTTTGGAAAGTGTTTCTGCTAAGCTGTTCCACCCGTATCAAAATCCAACCTGTGATTGCAAAATGTTTGGCCATGATGCTCATTGTTCCATCCTGATTAAATATCTAATGAGGAAACAGAATCATTGCAATCAATGGATGGAAATTGGTGTGCCGGACCACGGTGGCTGCCAGATGGATACCCAATATGTCTTGTTTGCTTTCCTAGTTGTGAAGTGAGAAAATCCAGAATCCTGTGCCTTTAAAGGCTCATCTACACTGCAGACCTCAACTGATTTAAGAACTATTCCCTCTCTCTTGGGACCCATTACTCTGTGATCAACACATAGAACTCCCAGCTTCTGCACCAAACTGTAAATTACAAGATTCAGTGTGGTGGTGGGGATATCACATTTAAACTGATATAAGACCAGTTCAGGTTTGTAGCAGTGTAGATAGGCCAAAAGAGCAACACAGAAGAGGATATTTTTCCAGGTACAGTTGGTGCAATCACGGTTGCATCCATGGCAGGAAAAGACACTGTGTGAGCTGACTTTTTCCTTCTATGCAACTCTTGAATATACCAGAGCCCTTTAGTGTCTGGACCTGCCAATCATACCTTGTTACAATCCACTTAGTTTCTCTTCTCTTCTTCAACCAACTTAGAGCCAATTAATACGTTACTAGAGATTGATGGATTCATCTGCTCAGACGTCATCTTTCTATTAAAAACATTCAAAGCGACTCGCAAAACAATTCAGATCAACAATCAACATGGAGGTACAGTATCCGGGGGGGGGGGGGGGAGGACGACGACAACACAATTCCCTGTAGTTTGGGCAGCCACTTCATTAGGTGGGTAGCCTCTGTCTTTTACAAAGGACAGTCCTCTATTTGAGGGGCTGCCAGAGGACTGTCCCCTTTTTGAAGGCCTCTTCTATCTGAAGGGCTCTCCTGTCCAATTCCAGTTTAAAAATAAAGAATCATAAGACCTGTTGCACATCAACAGTTTGCACTTGGACAACAGATTGAACAGGCAGGCATGACACAGGTCACCTGGTCACAGTCTTCCACACTATGATGAGATGTATGCATCTTTTTTGGTGATGTGTTTCCTCTTTTTTGGCAATTCAGAAGTGGCCACCCTATGTTTCAGTAACATTGAAGCTCTGATCAGGGAAGTGTTACTTACCCTGAATATGTCATTTCTTCCCAACTTCCCAGCTCACCAACAGATGCCAAGATGGGAAGGGACTGGATCCCATGCAATCACAGATTCACAAACATTGTAAATTGACCAATCTGTCCAAGGAACCTACAGAGCAATCTTCCTGAACCTGGTGCCCTCCAGGTGTATTGGACTACAACTACCATCAACCTGGGGAGGACACCCACTTGGGGAAGGCTGCTATGGAGGATGGTGTAGCACAATTCATGGACTGATTGTAGCCATGTTCAACCCATCAGAAAGAAAAGCTGAAATGATTTTGTATCTCAAAACCCATCTGCAAATTTTGATCTCAAATATTCTCCAAAAACACTCACTTATTATTTCCCTAACATTAATTAAACATTTGCTATCTGTATTTGTCATCTCATGATCTTTGATTTCAATATGTGATAAATTTGACAGTATTCATAGTTGACATGCAATGGAACTTCCTATTTGAGTGTGCTTGATTGTCATGCAACAAGTGTTCAACTTATTTGATCATTTTTGATGGTTTTGTTGTTATTATGATCTTGTCAGAAGGGCCTATTGAGCCATATGGCAAGTTGGAATTCCAAAAAATAAACAAACAATTTGATAATTGACGTGCAATAGTATTAGTATTTGACAGTGTTCAGCAGTTGAGATATCAGATATCAAACTCTGATACCTGCCAAATTACAAGCAATTCAGAAATGCCAAGTCTAAAGCATTCCATTTTTGAGGTCAAAGTTTCACACTCAAAAAGCAAATTGGAACTCTCAGCTTGAAATTCCACATTTGAAATTCAGCTGGCAAAACTGGATGTTTTCGGCAAATTTAAAATATTTGATTCGGCTGAAAGAAAGGAAGAAGGAAGCCTCAGGATTGCACAGAATCTGTGTTCTGACATTGTCCTCCTTGTATGATAAAGCAAACTTCTCAGAACAGCATTAAGTTCTAAACCAGTCAAGCAACTAGGATGGCCATTTCTGAATCACTGAAGAAGAGGAGATGCATCACCAAAAAAGAGGATGAAAGTGGACACTGATTTGCATTAAAAAATTGGATATGCTAATTTATGCATGTGGGTGCAAAATTAGAAGTTATTATAATTTAAATAGAAATAAAGTGCATCTCACCACAGTGTGCAACAATATGGCAAGATGAGCTGTGTGCTTTGCTCAGTGCTTTCCAGGTGCTAACTGGGCAACTTCAAGGCCCCAATACCACCTTCTGATATCCCTTTATCTTTAAACTGGACTTGGACTGGAGAAATGAGCAATGTTTGATACCACCAGGGTTCTCCAAACATAGTCTCGCCACTCGTCTCATGCCCGATTCCCATTCGCTGCTTACTCTGCATGAATGGGAAACTTGTGCAAATCGAGCAGAGATTGAAGAAGTGAACACAGGCAGGTTGCTATGGTGCAGAGGAGCGACTCCAGGGGGCTCTTGTCAGTGGGCCCCTGTGGGGGTTGTGGGCCCTTGGCAGGTGCCCCACTATGCCAACCCTTGATGCCAACCTAACTGGGAAAGACCCTTTTCATTATCTGCCTGGGATACTGGGAAGATACATGGTCACGCCATTCACACAGTCACTGTTTATATCGACTCTTCTTGGGATTTAACAACCACAGTGAAGGGTGTGTCGCAGTGCCTAGGAAATATCATAGCCTGGATTCAGTGCCTCCACAGTTTGTGCCACTGGCCCACCTGACCTGGCCAGCCGCTCCCTCTGTCCATGTTCTTCAGTGTGGCCAGTAGGGAGAGGAATTATCTTGGACAGGTCCAGACCCCCCCCCCCCGGCAGGAGCAGGAAGAGGAGAGTCAAAGTTGTCCAACCTTTGATTTAAAAATATGCTGCCCCCCTATGAAGGAGCCATAGCTGAACATGAAAGGCAGGAGGTAAGGGCTGTCACAGTGCCACTATGGTGAAGAGTATACTCAATAGTATGGCACCTGCTTTGCATGCAAAAAATTCCAGGTTCAATCCCTGGCATCTTCAGTTAGGACTGGGAAAGGCCCCTGTCTGAAATCCTGGAGCGCCACTGCCAGTCAGTGTTGACACTACTTCACTAGATAGATCCAATGGTCTGACTTTCTATAAAGGCAGCTTCCATCCTATGTTCCTACAAAAAGAAACAAACACTGATCTTTTGTCCCCTGTGATAAGTGCTGAGGCTTCAAACTTCATTCAGAAAGCCAACTGTTCCCTCTGCCCCGGTTTCTGCTGGGTTAGCTAATGCCCAACAAAAAAAAGGCTTGCTGGCTGGTGCTGATGTTGATAAGCACAGACTGCAAATGAATCCTGTGATTTGGGATGCTAAAAACAGGCCCTGGCCAGGATCTTAGGGCCATTCCTCCATCAGGACTCAATTGGCTTCTTGCTGCGGTGCACCAGCCACTCTGACGGGAAAGATTTCAGGCCTGGAAATCCTCAAGGTTTGTTGCTCAACAGCACAGTTGAATCCATTTTTTTCTGGAGCCAAAGTAAACTTCAGAGCATTATTCATGTCAATAATTCTTCAGTGTGGTCTGTAGGGAGAGGAATTATCTTGGGCAGGTCCGGACCCCCCTGGCAGGAGCAGGAAGAGGAGAGACAAAGTTGCCAACCTTGATTTAAAAATATGCTGGCTCCCTGTGAAGGAGCCATAGCTGAACATGGAAGGACAAGAGGTAAAATGAGGGCAAATTTGGTGGATTATGGATGGGCCTGGCAGAATATGACATTTATTGGCTTTTCAGATCACATTAGTGGTCAGGTTATCTGACAGTGGTTTTAAAAGTCAGAATGATAAAACACAGGCTGGCTGGCAACCTTATGGGAACAGACTGCATCTGACCTTAGGAAAACCCAAGGATACTTCCAGAATCCAAGTGCATTGTGGGAAAGAGAGGCTCATCAGGTTCTAAGCCTGGTGAGCCTATGCCCCAGTGGCAGGCCCTTTAAAACTCATGGGAATATTGTGGGTGAGATTTATTTGTTGTTAACATTTAAGCTGCAACCCTATAGCATATTTAGACAGAAAAAAGTCTTACAACTCCCAGCATTCCCCATGGCTGGCTGGGGAATGCTGGGAGTTGTAGGACTTTTTTCTGTCTAAACATGCATAGGATTGCTACCTTAAATAGTCACTTTTCTACAGATGGACCCAAAGGGACATACATAAAACCACCAAGGAAATCTAATTATTCCAACATTAAAAGCCTACAGATAAAACTAGAAGAAGAAGAAGAAGAAGAAGAAGAAGAAGAAGAAGAAGAGAAGAAGAAGAAGAAGAAGAAGAAGATTAAAAAGAAGAAGAAGAAGATTAAACATCACTGGGGCAGGGAGTAGGAGAGAATGCCAAATCTTTCAAATGGTACAACTATAAAACAGCTATCAAATTCAAAAGTCTCATTTAAAAGCGAAGTTGTAACCTGGCACCTAAATGGCATAAGTGAAAGTGACTCATGGATCTATTTGGGGGAAAAGAGGAAATCACCACTGCTCAATGTCTAGGGTGGCCATGCATCCCACTTTACAGAGGACAGGCCTCTGTTTGGAAGGGCTGCCCACTCCAATCTGGTTTAAAGATGAAGAACCCCAAGAAAGGAAAGCAGAGAAGGGCCTTGAAGTTGCCCATCAACACTTTGCACCTGATTAGCTGCTGTGCCCCTGCTGGAGGACTCTGAGGAGGAGGAGGAACTAGAGCTCCCAGAGATGGATGCCATTGAAGCATTCAGGTCAGAAGACAAGGAGGAGCCTGGGCCCTCAGGAGAGAATGGCCACAGGTCCACCCCTGTCAGGAGGAGGGGACTCTTCCTTGGAGGCAGAGGCTGAGCAGCCCCCTGATCCCCAGGAGCATCGTTGCCTCAAGTGGCAGGCCAGTAAGACTCCCATGAGGAGGAGTGCTCGCCAGCAGAAAAGAACTCCTCAGGAGAAAGCGACTCCTCATAAGTAGGGCTCTGTCCAGAGAGGTCTAATATACTGCAGCTGAGCCCTGAGTGAGACTCAGTAGGCTCTGGTGTTAAAAGCCTTCAGTGTCTGCCTACCCAGTGCCAGGAAACAACAATGTTCTTCAGCTCCAGTGCCTTCTGCCTTGTTTCCTGGACCTTGTCTTGATGATTGACACTCTTTGTTACTGTATTGACACTTGGACTCCTGCGGGACTCTGCTCTTGGGCTGTGTAATGTATCTGGCTGCTTAACCATGCTTTGACCTTTGCTTGTACTTTGACCACTCCTGCCTGCTCCCTTACTGGAATGGAACCTTGGTGCTTGACCATTGCTTTTTGGATTGCCCGATAACTCAGAGTCTTCTTCAGTCAAAGCAGGACAACAGCAGACTGAGAAAGCACACAGCTCAGCTGGTCACAGTCTTCTCCACTATAGCAAAATGTATTATATTTCTGCTTAAATGATAGTAGTTATTTCTAAATTTGCATCTATACACATATAAATTAGCAAATGCAAATTTTATGCAAATCTGTGTCCTTTTTTGCCCTCTTTTGGGAGATGCATTTCCTCTTTTTTTGGCAATCCATAAAAGGCCACCCTATTTATCCCACTGGCAGCTCATCTCCCAGTGCCAGCACTCCACTGATGCTCTGACAGATCCGTGTCCCTCCAGCAGTTTTCACAGAAATAACCTGCAGCTGAACAGGTGTAATGCCTGTAATTTTATTTCCTGTATGTATTTAATTACAGCCTTGAATATATATTGCTTATTTAAAAAGATTGTGACCCCCGTGGTCTGTAATAGTGGATAGGGCACTGTCATGGGCACCAGAACAAATCCATGTGATTTTTCTTTTTTAAAAAGGCAGCCCTGCCAAGCAAAGTTGATACTTAACAGTACGAGGAAGTCACTTTTAAATCTGTCTGTGGGGAGAGCCAATCTGAGGTTGTCTTTATGTTCTAAGGCACGGGTGTCAAACCTCTTTCAGCTTGAGAGCCAAATTCAGTTTTAGAGAAGTGGGTCATGTTCCAATGGGGGGGGGGCAAAGGGTAGGGCCAGAATTCCCAAAATAAAAGCCCTAAGTAAATAAATGTCCTTCTAAGAGGACATGCAAAGCCAACAAAAGGGGGAACCCCACAACGAAATCTGAAAGACAAAGGGGTAGGCAAAAGAGATGTTTAATTCAATGAAAGAAAAAGTTTCCAATGCATTTAGGACCACATGCTGGTCCTTCTTCAGGGAAATCTGAAGCATCTATAGACTAGTATTGCCTGTGTTCAACAGTATATACCATATCAATAATATGATTGCCCATCACCATACAAAGATACAAAAAACTACAAACCTAGAGAAAGAGGGGCTCAAAATATACAAACTATGTACAAACATTCACATCTCTTAGAGATAAGAGGACATGCACCAGATTGCACCCTTTTCCTACTCTCAGAAGAAACAGAAAGAAGAAAGGGGAGACTCCCCGCTCCATGTGTGTAAGGCCAGCCACCTCATGAATCTCACTGCCCCTTGCTTGGGAGCAGAATCTCCCCCCCCGCCTCCCAAACACATGCAAGGATCACCCAAAATAATAATTTCAGTGTTCCTCATTCCAGCCCTAGTAGTAGACACACAGGAGTTCCTCAGCACACAAGTCAACACAGAAAGGGTTTCAACAGGGAAGGGATATGCATTGCCATGGTTCTTTGGACTTGTTGATTTCAAACACACAGCCAAAAATCAATGGCACTGAACAGTGCTACACCAGCGATTGACTAGTTGAGGCTACAATGTGAATAACAGCAATTGAAGTCTTTTTATTACCACATTTTAAAAACAAAAACAAAAGACAAAGCAGAAAACAAATAGCATCTGTTCTTCATTGCCGGCTTCAACAGCTATGTCTAGACAGATACGTAAACTATATATATATATATATATATATATATATATATAAATATTGCCTTGAGTTTCATTCAGAATTCCATCACACAGTATTCCAAAGGCAGATAACGTGGTTTCAGCTTAAGGTTAGCTTGATAAATGAGCTTTCTGGGGAATAAGGTCCACAACATTTTGTCTTTTATATTGAGCTTTCAATTCAGTATTTTGCCTTGAACGAACCCCCTAAATTCTAAGTGGCTGTACCCATTTTAGAGATGAAAAGTACTGAGGAACACAAGTAGTTGTTCTATACGATTTTCTCCAGTGTCTCGAATTCTATCCCCTGTTAGGAACATGCATTCAAAGACCTGCCATTTTGTGAGGGTAAAGCTGGAAAGAATCAGTTTTACAATATGGAGATAATCACTTAGGGTGCAATCCAGTGGCCGACATCTGCTGGTTGAGGAGCCATAGCATTCACCAGCAGCTCCGCTACACTGGCAGAATTCAAGGTAAGTTTCCACCATGGCAGAGACACCGACAGATCACCCCAGATATGTCACAACAGAATTGATCCGCCAGCTAAGATATGATGGCTAAGATGAGATGGAGTCATGGGCAGCACAGGGCAGGGGCATACTTATGCCCCCTTCAAGCCACAGCTATGACCCACCCATTGACGCAACTTTACACCAACCACAGACCTGGTACAACAAAATTTCCTCCCACTGATACCAACAGAAGGTTGGTTGGTTTTTTGTGGTTTTTTTTTTTTTAAAAAAAGCCACCTCTGCAACAACAAGCAAACTGACCACGTTGTCACAGTGGAACATGGGATAGGGTGTAACTCAACACCCAATCACAGCACTCCACCACCAATATATAAACCACACACCGGAAGACCATAGCTCAGATCACGGGTGCACAGCATCAGCGCAGCACCTCGGACTCAGGAGCCAAATCGGCAGCCCCTGAGGTTCCCAAGATTACCACAACAACTCCCTTTTCTGGCCCCACCTTCTCTCCACCAACCACCAATCATTGGGTGGTTTCCCAGCTTTTGCATAGTTCTGCCCACCCCCATTCGAAAAGGCTGAAGTGCCTTAGGGCTTTCTTACTGACAGTATGATGTTTAAGCTAAAATATGCTGGTATTTTGGCCCCACCCCTTTTGCCTTTGGCCCCGCCCACCGCTGGAATGTGCCCTGCTCCAAAATGGAATTCAGCCTTTGGGCTGAAAGAGATCCAACACACGCTGGTGTACGGGTACGAGGCTATATCTCTCTGGCCTCAGGTGATGCGGCTTATTGCTCACAAGGGGCAACTTGGGTGATGGGAAAGAGGGAGAAAGGGCACTTTTGAGCACAAAAGGAGCACTTTGCACAAAGCTGCCTTTCTCCAGAACACGCAGGGGAGCTTGAGCACATTGCTAACACTTCTCTGTCTCAGGATTCCACACACAGGATATCCCATGCAGGTAAGCGAAGGAAGGGGCAGCTCTTGCTGCAAAGTAGTACGGCTGCGAACATATCCCGTGTCTCCTTCCCTTTCCTGTCCTTGTCTGAATTGTATTGCTCTATCATCCACGGCCCCAAAAGTGTAAAAATGATAGGAAGGAAAAAGGCGAAGCAGTCTCTCTCTGCTCTGCCGAGCCTGCTTTGGGGTTACAACAGCAGCAGCTGCAACAACAGCAACCCATAGCGGGAGGGATCACAGACCTCGAATGAACATGTAGCTGGAGCCTCAGTGAAGGCCTCAAAGCTTTTACTGAGCCCGATATCAGTGAATTAAAAACAAGCATCAGGACATGACCACAATGCTGTGTGTGCACAACACAATTTGAGATGAAAATGCTGGGGTGTGCTACCCTCGTGGACTTAGCGCATGTACAACCGAGGCAAAGTGGGAGCTGATCTTCTGCAGATTCCCTTGCAGGACTATTTCAGCCCCCAAAAGGTGTCTGGCTGGCCCTTGGACTGACACCCTGGATTACTTGCCAGCTTGTGTGTTTTGTCCAGTTTTAATGCCTTGCCTGCCCTCCTGGATTCCAGATGTGCTCTCCACACTGCTGCCTGCCAACCACTGAACTCACCACTTTGGGGTGGGGGGGCTTAGCTGCTGTCTCTGCTGCCTTACCACCCTCAGCATTGGGCAACGGTTCCTCCACAGGCATTAGACCCGAACAGAAGACTGACTTCTGTGATGATGATTCTATGGTTGGCCATTACTGCACTATGCTCTTGACACAGAACAGAGTTTCCACTTGATTGCTGAAGCTAGGGATGCGGCATTTAATCAATTCAACCAATTCACTTAATTGGAAAAAACAAACAAACCCCAGAACAAAACCCTTTTGATTAATCAAATGTGTGCCCCAAATAATTGGACAGCGGAGTTGTTTTCCAAAATTGTACATTATGTCTAATGCAAATACTTGCAAAGTTGATGAGTGGCATCTTAGAAAAGGCATCCCTCCTTCTCTCATATGCAGCTAGGAATGCCTCTTCTAAGCTGGACATGAATATGTGTAATCTAAAAACAAAGAAATAATGTGTGGTGGGTTTTTTGTTTTTTGGAGGAGGGGTTGTTTCAGATCTACTGTTTTATCCCTATGCAGATATATTCCATGTATAGCCCTATTCCAAGCCTATATTTTTTGTAACACCCTTTGCCAATCTAGCAATTTTACTTGCAAAATGAATGGGAAATACAATTCTAGAATGTGGCTACTGGCCATGCCACAGACACTGCTCCTTGACTCTGAGCCATACATTTTGTGTCTCCATTTGCTTCTGGTCAGTAGTCGGCTGCTCATCCGTATGTTCTCCATTTCTTTGCATCAGGGGCGATTTGTTTTTTGCCCAATGCCATTGGACTCTGTCCACCATTTTTCATGCCTTGTGGAATCATGGCTGTTTGATGCTCTCTGCCCATCTTGCTAAAGCCTCCATTGACAACCTGTTCTTCTTTCCCCAGCTCCAGGCACAGCATTCGTCAGTCCAAATCCACTTGAGTGAACATCAGAACAAAGGATGGCAACATCTGAAGTGCTGCACAGAACATCTGCCTCCTGCCACAACGATAATCACCACCTACATCAGCACCACACCTCAGGAGTTATTGCGGACTCTGACCATAACAAGAATGGGAAAAGATACTGTTGAGGGGTGTGTGCCTCTCTTAAGTAGGGAGCAAACCAAACCTGCAATCATAAAGGAAAAAACAAGCAAGCTACAGAGTGAAGGCATGGAGTTTCTCTTGAGAACAAAACTGCCACCCTGCCTATATTTCTTTTTGAACCTCTCCCTCCTTTCTGCATTTGTTCCATCAATGTGTTTTCCCCCATTATGTCCATTTCTGGGGAAGGACCATAGTTGCTGGCCTGGTAGACTGAGCTCTGTGCTTTGAGGATGCCACTTAGGCTGTAGTACCAGCCTGTGTGAGCATTGTCAGCTGGCCATAAGAGCCACTTCTGGCTCACCAAGCCCTATAGAGTCCTAGCCTCAGTGCTTGCTCCTCAGTCCAAGCAACTCACCTCCAGGAGGAGGGTACTGCTGCCTTTCCCTGGGTGCTGCCTTGGATCTTGACTCCTGCCTGGTTTGGACCATGCACCCGCTTCAGACCCACCGATAGCCAGCTACTCTGGATATCAGAATGCAGCCACCTGGAGCCAGACAGGTCTGAATTACTATAAGGCAACTCAGAACTACGTTCATGCAAGTGGGACCTGATACAACAAATATTGCAGTATGGACTGCTCTTGGCAGTTGCTCCGATCCTGAGACAACATGCTCCTCTGCCTCACCAGCAGGATTGCTGACTATGGTCCTGAACTTATGAACCCTGAATCAGCACCATGGTCCTTGTCCAGAGTGCTGAGCTTGCTTTAGTTCCTAGTCAGTTCTGGAGCCTAGGGGACTACCAGTCTTCATCTTGTTTGGTGGTGGAAATCACAATGGACCAGGATAGTCACCTCACCTGCTCTACATCTGGCCCTGGCTCTAATACCCACTGGACTGAATGACAGCTTTTCCATTCACTTTCATGATAAGAAGCCATGGGGTGCCTTCTTGGATACTACTGGTCTTCTCCTGGTGACCCTAGTCTCTGGGGCAAATGGCAGGGTTTTTAAAAACTTCTCCCAATGGTCTCAGCTTGCAGTTTGTGCACTTTGGCCCATAGAATTTAATGAAAGATGCTGAGAACTGAACCTGCTCTGACCTACATAGCTCTGCCCTGGGTTTCATTTCTTGGCCCCACTAGTGTGTATGTTGGCACTGGCTTTTACATATATGAACTACAGCAGGGGTGGGCGACTGTGGGAGGTCCTGGGACCATTTTCACCCCCTGCCGTGGGCTGCACTTCCCCTGCACCCCTCGCACTGCTGCTGAGTTTGGCAACATGGTGGATGGCAGGGGCTGCGTGTAGCCTGCTGGCTGAATGTTGCCAACCCCTGGACTACAGGCACCCTGCTGCTTTTTGAATGCTCCCTATTATTCTCTGAATCTTGACAGTGTTCAGTACTTTATTCTTAGTATCTGTATAGCACCATCAACATAGATAGCACTTTGTGGAGTGACATAAGCCAATGGACAGGTCTTCCTCACCCCCAAGGACCTAACGATAAGAAATTATTGTCACCACGATCCCACTGTTTCGAAGGCATGGCAAACGTGACATGGCACTAGCTAGTCTAAAACGCTGCTAAAAATGCACCCAGGATTCCTCGCATGCTTTAAAAGCTTCCCTTCCTCGATCCAACTTTTTCTTCCAGACAATCCTTACGATCCTTTCAGACAGAGCTCCATGCCAGGTTATATATTTTACAATAAACAAGAAGAACGGTAATGTAGCATTTTGCACTCCAGGCACAGCAACCACTAATGAGTTCCTGTTTACAATGAAAGTGGGACAGTCTGACCATAATTTTTAAAAGGTTGTTTTATTGCCTGATGGAATTCTCCCATATGCTGCTCCTTCAGAGGGTGTGAAAAAAGAAAGGAAAAGTAGAGAAAAAGAGAGGGAGCTATAAAGGGCAGAATTGCTGGTGCGACTCTCTTTGGAATGCTTCATCAGATATACAGATTATTCCCAACAAAACAAAACAACCCAAACAATTTGAGTGCTTAATCTCTGCGATCTAATTTCTCTGCCAATTTACCCAGCGTAAAAATTCTCACTCAAGGTGTTTCTCCCCCCCACCTTTCCTTCTGCTTTCTCCACCAGTCCCATTTCCCCACTCCCTGTGGCAACATCACACCAATATAGATTACGTGCTACTTTTATTTAACCATTTTGCTTAGCTTTTCCCTTTTCTTCACCAAATAAAATCATATGCAAATGGCAAGTGAAGCCGTTTCTAGAATTAGAACCAACCGCATGAAGAGGCGCTGTGGCTGTTAAACACTAAGCATTTTCAAAGGGAACTCTTGAGGTTTCTGAAGTTCATGCCAACAAGAACTTCTGTGGTGCATGCTTTCAAGCAGCCTTCCCCACACTGGTGCCTTCCAGATGTGTTGGATGACAACTCCCATTGTTCCCAGCCAGCATGGCCAGTGACAGGACTGTCCCCAGGTCTCCAGGGCCTGGTCAGGCCCCATGAATAGTAGGGGACACAGGTAACACAGAGAGACAGGGCAAGTTGTGCAGTCTGTGGGCAAGCAAATGCCAACCCCCTGAAGGAGCAACCTATCGGGGCCTTTTCCATTGTGGCACCAGTTGTGGAATGGCCTCCCCAGAGAGGCTAGCCTGGCACCTACAATGGGGAGCTTTTGGTGCCAGGGGAAGGCCTTCTTATTTCCCCAGGCATTTTAGTCTTTCAGTTATTGTTGTTTTAAAATCTGTTTTTGTATTTTAATAGCATTACACTCCTGTTGGTTTTTACTTTGGTTTTATATTGTAGTTTTAAACTTTTAAAAGTTTTATATTATGTCTTGCTGTTCTGTTGTTGTTGTTGTTGTTTTTAAATCATTTTAATTGCTGTGAACTGCCCAGAAAGTTTCGGATATTGGGTGGTATAGAAATGTAAAAAATAAATCAATAAAACAAATAAATACGGGCAAATGGACAAGGGAGGCCTCAACAAATCAAGGAACAGGCAGATGGAGAGGCACAGGGGGTAGCCAGAAAAAAAAGGTAGCTAAGGCAAGGACAGCTCTGTGCACAGCTGTCCCAAGTGATGAGCGCCAGGGCTACAGGATAGAGCATCTCTCTGAGCAGAGAAGGGTTCTCAGGTACTGGAGTGGCTCCAACTAGGTACCTGGTCTGGCCATTGGCTCTCCTCAGATGGAACGGCTAAAGAGCTGGGGTCTCCAATGTGATTCCCATGGACACCTCTCTGGGTGCCTGCCAGGCTACCTGCCCCTCCTGATTATTTTGTTTCAGGTTTTTGAATTACTTTTTTTTTAACCAGAAGCTGGCATGCTGCAAAGTGAAGGGCTACCTTCCAACACCATCTTTACTTGGGTTCAAAACAATGGTTTTCTGTTTTAGAGCTCAGGCCCCATCTCTGCTGTGTACTTAGGTTCTTGGCAAGTTACTTTTCTTTGAGTCTCACCAGTTTGCCCTCTGGGAAATGAGTGTTTTGTCACTGGCCACACCCACCATGGCAGCCATTTTGTGAATGGATAAACCCCACCGACAGCCATCATGTAAGAGGCCCTCACAACACACACTCAAAAATCCAAATGTGCCCATCAACCCAAAAAGGTTGGGGGATCCCTTCTCTAGAGGCTTCCTATTCAGGCTGGGCCCTTCACTTGGTAATAATGATATTTCATGGCACCTGGCTCATTTTAACTCTTGACTCTGCTTCCTGATTTGACCTCTCCAGCTTGTGGCTCCCAGCTCCTGACTCTCACCTGATGACTGCTTATAGCTCAGCTCTGACAACTCAGCTGCTCAAACTAAAGAACAGCAGTAGGCCCTAGAGATTATGTGGGAGGTTGTGGAAGGTGGCACACACCTGCAGTTCCTGAAGGCAAGAATATCTAATACCATGGGATAGAAAATGGGGAACTTCCATGGATATTAAGAGAGAGGTTCCAAGCATTCAGAAGTTGGAAACAACTTCTCTTCTGTTGACTGCAAATTGGAGCTACCCATTGAGTTGGACTTTCTCAGTGCTATGGAGCGTGTTGAACTAGCTTTGTGAATGCATCAACATATGTCTAGATGTACAGACCATCACACCCTGAAAATCCTTAGAAACTGGGTCCAATTAAGTTGTGTTGAGTTGTGACTTGGAATCTGAAAGTTAGTGTTGGGCAGTGGTTATGCTTGTGAGCTTGTCTTAGTACTTCGGAAAAGTGCAGTATAGGTGCTATGATTATTGCTATTAATTTTACCCAAAATATGATCTGCTAAAAATTGTCTTTATCAGTGACCCCATTCCATCTGGCCAAATCCAAGGGAGAGTCACAACAAGACTCCCTCAATCAGCTCAGCTGGGCTCATCTACCATGCGGTTCCTTCTAGACCTATCTCCACCTGGCTGCCTCAGAGGGAGAGGTGAGACAACGGTATCCAATGCCATTGGCCTGGCTGGAACCACCTACCCTGTGGCTCCTCCTTTCCCAGAACTGCTTATTTTCCTCCTCTTTCCCTGTTCCTTTTCCCGTTTGCATCCTGCCCATTAGATTGTAAGTCAAACTGTAAATCACCTTGAGTACATTGGCAGAAAGGCCATATATAAGAAAACAGAATGGTCATGATGAAGCAAGAGTTGCCCTATGGAACAATGTAAAACCATCTCTGGGTTCTATCCTCACTGGTCACTAATAAAGAGATAATAAAACAGAACCTGCCTTTGATACTTCATCCAGCTGCTTGTAAATCATCATCAGTACTAAAACAAAATTTGGGTTACCAAAGTCATGAACAAAATGAAGTTTGCTAACAACATCCCTAAAGATCTCAGTTGTGCAAGTTTGTCCGAATGTGATTTAGTTTTTCCCCATCAGCTCCATCAGCCTTACTTTTTTTTAAAAAAAACTTCAGTTGCTAGAGCAAATAAAGCAATATATCATGTCGATGGCTATAGAGAGCAACCAAGAATACCCACATCTCATGGGAAGTGGCGGAAACGTTATGAATGGCAAACTCTGTTCACCCCTCCTAGCACTACAGGTGACAGAAAATGGGTCAGCTTGTTCCAGCTGAGATCTAATTCTATCATTCTGCTTCATAACCCTCAAATCCCTCACTACGATCTCATATTTCTGCTGCAACTGATTCAGTTACCTTCCTAAACTGGCATAGCCATAAATCCTGCTAAGAAAAATTCACCAGAAAAGTTGCTAAAAGTTGGACTTTGTAAAAAGTATGATGGCTATGGGGGAATGGTTTGATACCACACTCCCAGCACACACACATCTGGAGAAACCTAACTCTGGAGAGCAGCAGGAAGACATCCTAGTGAAGTGAAACAATGTCCTAGAAAGTTCTGGAGGACACAGTAGAGACATCTGGTATGGCAAAAGGTGTCCTAGAAAAGCTTGAGGTGGGGTGGTAGATGAATGTCCTACAGAAGTGGGATAGGATGTGTTCTTCTACAGTCAAGATCACCTTGTGTCATAGGTACTCTACTCTACAAAATGATTCCATAGGCAGACCAGATCTTCTTGGCTTCAAGAACCTGGTAGGCTCTTCTGGAGACCCTATGCTCCCCAGAGTTCACTTCACAAACTGACCCATGAAGGACAACTAACCACCTTTCCCATAGTCCAGATAGGCTATGACACAGAGTGGTCTGCAGGACATGACATAAAGGACTGAAGTCACAAAAGCAGATACCATCTGGGTTATGGAAGTCACCCTGATTTTGCATGGGCTGATGGAATAAGGAGACAAGCATGCAAAAAGAAAAGAAAAGAAAAAGAGTGCAGGGAACCACTTGAGGACTAGTTTACAGCAAGACATCTCACCCGGGAATCCCTAAAGAATGGGTGGAATGCAGTGGGGGCTGGGGGCTCCAATGTCAGTGGGGCTCTATATCCACTCTGAACTTCACTCTGAACCTTAAAGGAGCTGTCCATGGTGCTGAACCCTATCCCCAAACTAGGTTTGGCACCATGGACAGCTCCTTACAAGTTCAGAGTAAAATCCATAGTGGATACACAGCTCTGCTGACATCGGAGCCACCAGCCTCCACTGGTGAAATGGAAATGTTCACTTCTTCAGATTTGGAGGCTGGGTTGGGAACCATCTGACCCCCAAGGACCACATAAGGTAACAGGTGGTGGATTGGGGGCATGCATGAATCCCCCCGCATGTATATCCACCACAGGAACACACCATACATCCACTCTCCCCTCGCATATACACACACTCTCTCATGCATGCATGTGTGCGCGCACCCACACGCTTCCCCATCTCAGCATGCAGGGAGCAGGAACTCTAAACCTCCCCTCCCTGGGCGCTGAGATTGCACCTCCTCCCATCTGCCCAGGACTGGCATCAAGGATAGGCCCACGCCCCAGCAGTGGTCCACTGACAACAGCCTCATGGAGGTGCTCCTCCTCATTGTAACCTGCTTGTCCGCCGCCTGCCTCTTGCTCTGGCCCAGACAACAGTGGTAGGGAGGAGGGGGAGAATGAGATGCCACGGCCTACTTGCTCACTGGCTCTCTGCTTGCCAAGTGAGAAGGTGGTAGCCACAATGAGACGGAGGAGGAGGAGGAGGAGGAGGAGGAGGAGGAGGAGGAGGAGGAGGAGGAGGAGCAAGAACAGCTGGTGGCAGTGAGAAGGGAGACTCAATGAGGGAGGGGGCCCATGGAGGCAGTCTTGCCCAAAGGTCTTTAAAAGCCTTGAGCTGGCACTGCCTTTGACAGGTAGTTGGGAGTGGGGGGTCCGGAGGTCAGAGCGGGGGCAGAAGGCACACATTGTACACTGCACTCCCAACATGAGCCCAATTCTGCTGGGAAACAGGCCAAACGGAGATGACTCTCCTCATGCGCTCTGCAATATCTCTGTTTAAGGAATCAAAAAGGTGTTGATGACTTCGAATTACCGGTAACTGCCCTCTGTGGCTCATGTTAGTCATACAAAATAATCCCCCAAATACTTATAACATTGCCGGTTCAAGTGTATTTACAACTGTAACTTTATATTAAAGTATGCATTTTTTTCCCTTTGCTGCTTTAAACTAAGTTTAATTTAATTCTCCTTATACATATAAAGAAATGTGTTTTAAACACATGCACGGACACACACACACACACACACACACACTGTGTGTGTGTGTGTGTGTTTAAAACATTAGTGCTATTGCTATTATTACATTAGTCCATTTTAGGCATTCGATGGAGTCTAGGGGACCATAGGATACTTTGGAGCCCCAGATCCAAAGTCAGAGACAGAGCTCTGAGGTCTGGAAATCAACCTTGGAGAGGGGGTAAAGAGGGCGGGGAGGGGAGAAGACTGGGGCCACTAGGATATGACATATCCTGCCATCACTCCAGCTCCCTTCCTTCCCCCTCCCCTCTGAAGTGCCACGGCTAGATGGGCAAAAGCGGCCATCTAGCTGAATTGCAGAGCAGGAGGTGCAGGGAGGTGAAGATCACTCCTCCTGCTCTGCACTGGATGCTCGTAAGCCTCCGAGGCAGTCTTTCAGTTTCTGTTGTTTTAACTCTGTTACTGCATTTCAAATCTTTGCACTGCTGCTAGGTTTTATTTTGGTTTTTATTTTTTTATTTTATGCTGTAGTGTAGTTTTAAATGTCTATATTATATTTTATCATGTTGTATTTTATGGTTCTAATTGTTGTTGTGAACTGCCCAGAGAGCTTCGGCTATTGGGTGGTATAAAAATGTAGTAAATAAAGTATCTAAATAAATAATACATTCAGACTTTGGACTTGTAGCTTGGTCTGCTAAAGAATATTTTATTAGGGAGGACATTTTAGAAAATCCTGCTAGCCAGCATTGGTTTGCGAACTGTAATATTAATTTGAAACCTACTTTCCCAGCCCAGCTGTTAGATTTAAAAACAAAACAACAGAATGATTGTGCTTTTTATTTGCTCTGTTTTTCTGGGCATCATCTCTGTTTTGCTTTATTGAGTCCTGGGTGGGGTTTTTTTGTTTTTTTTTGGTCTGTTTGTTTTGAGTAACCCAGAATGACGTCAATACACCCCTACAAGTGTTCCTCCTGCAGCAAGTGATCATTGCCTCTTCTGCTGACCACTCACGTCAGCTCCAGAGCAGGATGCTGAAATAGGAGGCATTACACAAACCTGCCTTTATCTCAAGATGCAAACATCCCAATCTGAATTTACAAGCCATATCATAAACTCACACTGTTTCACAGAAGGTTAAATTCTGTGCCAGCTCCAGGCTTTGGGAGACGCTTGGGCAGGATCCGCTCAGAGGGGCACCCTCTCTGAGTGCCCCCCACCTCCTCCTTGTTACAACTACAACTGCCCATTTGCTGCCCTCTGGACCCAATCCACACTACTTTTGAGAGGTTTTGAGGGCAAGGAAATTACTGATCATTTTCCTTTCTCCTTCTCACTCGGAGAAGGTAGGGGACAGGCAGCAACAGTGAGAGAAGCAGCAAGACCAGGAAGCTCCAGGGATTAGCAGTGCCCCTCCTACTGGAGTGAGGGCCCCTTGGCAGGTGCCCAAGAATACTGACCCCCTGACTCCAGCCCTAACTAACTCCCTACAGTTCCCTCTTCCCCACTACTCTGTACAGTGAAGACAGACTCAAACACACGCCACAGCCTCTAGAAAGAGCGGCTAACACTTGGGAAGCTGGCAGGTAACACCGACCACACTTACGGCAAACTAGCCTTGCTTGGAAACTTTGGGTGCTCAAGCTAAGCACTGTCCCACCATAAGGGCATATCGCCATATCACAGGGAGACTGTCACATCAGTGTAGTGGACAAATCTGTCAATTTTTGTTTCCCTCAGTTTCTCTTTTTTCCAAACTGAGATTCGGTTTCTCCCGAACATTTAGATTTTTTTAAAAAAGAGTTTGCATGAAACTTTGTACACATTTTTCTTGTGCATTTCTCCTAATACGTGCATTTTTAATATGCAATTGTCCGATGTACACATTCTTACAAGAAATTTTCCTAATGTAATGCATTTTTGAACACTATTTTCATGAATATGAGCATTTCAGAGTGCACTTTTTTCCAAAGATGCACCTTTTTGTGTGCATGTTTTTGATTGGAGAACTCCATCACAAAATTCAGAGAGGTAGACATCTCAAAGGATCACCGAGTTTCAGTTCACACATTCAACCTTTCAAGGGTGTGTAATGTCCATGGCAGGAGGGAAATCTCAAACCTTAGGTCTGGATGGGGACTTCCCTAAAGTGTTTGGCCGAACTGAACACACACAAGTAGGTGGATCAAAAACAACTGTAAAAAATCCACCGAGAAAAGAACACAAACAGAAAGGGGAAATGATGGGTCCGTTGAAGCTCCCAAGACATTTCAAACCTGTCTTTATCAAAGGGAAATGCTCATATTATTTTCTCCTTCATGAAACCTGATGGAAAAAAACCCAGGTACAGTACATGCTGCACTTACTCTTACGTAGCTCATGGTAACTGAGAGCCAATCTGGCATAGTGGTTAAACATTGCACCCTCCAGATGTTTTGGGCTACAACTCCCATCAGCCCCAGGCAGCATGGCCAAGGGTCAGGGATTATGGGACTTGTAGTCCAAAACATCTGGAGGGCACCAGGTTGCCTGCTCCTGGGTTAAAGCATCAGACTAGGACTAGGGAGACCCAAGTTCAAAGCTCCCTCTGTCATGAAACTAACTGGGTAGCCTTGGGTCAGCACTATCTCCTGGCCTAACCTACTTCACAGGGTTATTGTGAGGATGAAATGGGAGGAACCATGTAGTCTGGGGGATTTTCAAGAAGGAGCAAACATTAGAATTTGCCCTTGATAAAGACATTTGAAATGTATTGGGAACTTGCCAATCCTCACAGCTGTGTGTGTTGCCAAAGTCCTGCTGCCTCTATGGAATAGCCAGTTACTGGCTCGGTGATCTCCCCAGCGAGGCCTGCCTGCCTCATCTTTTCAGTGCCAGGTTAAGACCATCGCTCTACTCCCAGGCAATTAATGGTATTTAATGCCATAGGATGGGGCATTTATGACTGCTGTCTTTTTAACATGTCTAGTATATTTTTTTAATTGAAATTGTTCTTAGCTGTTTAAATTGTTTTAAATTTTGTATATTGACATTTTATGTGGTATTTTATTATCCATATTTTGTGGTTTGTAATTTTATGAATTGTTCTGAACCGCCCAGAGAGCTTTGGCTATTGGGCTGTATAGAAATGAAAGAAATGATGAACAAATGGTGGAAGAACGCTCCTGCATTTGGCTGAGATATTGGCTACTTGTCAGCTTGGGTGGGAAGGACAGTGGCTAAAGACTCACATGCGACCATAGCTCACGGCTGTGTGACAATGTTACCCATTGCAACAGTTACATGCCCAATCTCCAGAAGCTTGTACAGATCGGTCAAGATCAAAGCACAAGGTTGTCTGCTCGGATTTCGAAGGGAAGGCTCCCACTCGCCACAAAATGGATCAGGCAGCCAGACTGTTAGGAGAAGCTCTCAGGCAGGTCATGGATATCCAGGAACACAGGCAGGGAGAAAAAACACAACCCACCGATGTCAGCCGCAGGGTAGATCCAGCCCACATGAGTGCATGCACCTGTCATTGAGATCTAGGTTGAGCTTTGTTCCGGTACACCGGTGGAGCAGCTGGAGGATTGAACCAGATGGACACGGATGGTTTCCCTCCCAGAGGCAAAGGGAGCCAGGGAGTTAACCAGTGATGTTGCCTTCAGCCTAACTTTATGCAGTGGCTCGACTGAGCCCATGTTAACAGGAGAGAGCCGTCAGAAGGAACGCTTGATCTCTCCCTCCCTCCCTCCTCTCTTGTTTATCTGCGTCTCTGTTGCAGCTCTTAATATTTAATGCTTGCCGAATCAAGGTTCCCACTCCGACATAGAGGGCCCTTGCTGCAGTATTAATCAGGGCATCAGCAGCCATTCGGTTCAGCTTACTGCTCTCAGGGGCCAGGATTTCGGCCTCATAGTCTGCCAAAGGCTAAGAGAAAGGGCTGCCACACTAGGAAAAAATGACCTTCCCCATCGCAGAGACACAAGAGAGAGAGAGGGAGAGAGGGAGAGAAGGCAGCCAAAATGCTTAGGTGGCTGCCGTCCCAGCCAGAAGAACGGATGCACATGCAAAGTCAGCAGCTGCAATCCCACCACAAGAGCCTCTAGAAAACCCATGGGGAGTCAACATGAGTGCCACTGTGGCGTAATGGCTAGAATGGCAGACTAGAACTGGGGAGACTTGGGTTCAACTCCCCAATCAGTTATGAGTGACCTTGGGCTGGTTGCCTTCCCTTACTTAACCTAAAGGGGAGGAGAGAGAACCATGTATGCTGTCCTGAGCTCCTTAAAGTGAGAGAAGGATAAAAGTGTAGTTCTTAATGGCTCACATGAATGAATTGCTCCATAGCCTCCACACTTTGGAGTTTTCACACCGATTGTGTCTGTGTGAATTGGGCAAAGGTTGCTGCCTACTGTAACCCCTTAAATCTGTGTGTGTGTGTGTGTGTGTGTGTGTGTGTGTGATGATTCTAGACATGGCTGGGGAAAGTGTGGAATGCAGCAGGCCACTGAATTCAGCCTTCTTTTTTAAAAAAGGCAAGTTTCTAGGCCTCATGATTGTAAAGATGTGCTTAAAACTAAGTGAGCCATCTGTGAATATAATGTGGAGTTTCTGAGCAAGACTTCTCATAGTCATGAGGTAGAGTTCCAATGCCTTGCTTTGCTCATTGACCCTCCCCCAGCAGAATAAACTGTGCTAACATTGAATAATACATTATGTGAAAGAAGAGAAAGTATGCAAGCTTTCCTAGAAAACCCATCTGAACTCTGAAGTTACCTGTTCTATCCTTTCCCCCCAAAAGCTCCTTGTATCACATCCTTCCTATCAGAGATGAGCTGCATCCAATGAATGCACTAGATCAAGTTCTACCCTGCCCCTTAGCAGCAGTGACCTCAGCATCCTACTCACTTATCAGTAGTGTAGGGGTAAATTTTGAGGTGCAGGTGCTCTTCATGACAGTCTCCATAATTATGCCCCCGAGGAGGCTCCAAAAATGCAGGCAGCTGTGTTGATCCATATCAGGGATAGGCAACCCAGTGCCCTCCAGCTGACCATTGGCCATGCTGGCTGGGGCTGATAGGAGTTGTAGTTAAAACCATCAGGAGGGCACCAGGTTTGCCTATCCCTGATCCATATCAATAAACCAGGACTAGGAGTTTTCATCTCCATCAGGAGCGGGTGTTTTGCAAAGCTAGTGGGTCTTAATTGCCCATTCAAGATCAATCCACTCCCCAAATACTTCATATTACAACAGGGATAGCTCACAACTATATATTGGTCCTGGAAAAATCCCATTTCCGCCCCACTCAGCTATTGCGAGGGGATTGAGGCTAAGCTCAGGGGGAACCAGGCAGTCTGGGACGGAGGGGGATGATGGAATCATCCCTGCTGATCAAAAAGTTCTGGTGCTTCGCCCCTGCAACCCCTGGCTCCACTACCCCCCTGCATCTCCCTGCAAATGGGTCAAATTCTAGTTAACTGCATCCTTTGGTCCCTGCACATTCCATCCTTGGTCCCCCAGGATTCATTTCCTGGTCAGACAGCAACGAGAGCCTCATTTCTCAGTATGAGGATCACCTCTGGAGATCTATCTCTCTGGTGCTCCATCCATTCTGAAGGATTAATAGCGTGGAACTGAGCTACATGTGCTTCCCTGCCGAAGACAAGGAGCCTCCAATGGGTTGTGTGCCTGGGGGTTACTTGTGCTAACAAAGCAGCTGATTCCCAGCCCCTCTGAAGTGACTCGCATTAAAGAATCATGCCTTGGGTATAGTGAGGTCAGCCTCCATACTGCCTCTCGATTTTCTTCTGCAATGAGATAATTAAGAGCTTGAGCTGAATGGCTGGAGGCTGTGGTTGTCAAATTATATTACTGTGGACTTCCTTAATTCAAGGAGTAAGAACAACAACAAAACCCAACCGGCTATTCACATCTCGCCAAGCACAGCTGTGATCCAGCATTAAAAGGCAGCTCATGGTTAACTGGGAAGAAAAGGAATGTAAAAGAAGACACAGCCAAGACACATTGAAGGTTATACTCCCAACTTAGTGCCGACTCCAGGTTTTTGAGGGCCCTTGGGCAAGAGACCCTCAATCAGACTCCTCCCTCAGTGAACCTACCTTCTCACCGCCATGGTCAGCAGCTGCTCTTGCTCGTCGTCTTCCTCTTTCTCATCATTGCTACCACTTGCTTGCTTGACAGGCAGAGAGCCAGTGAGCAAGGAGGCAGTTGGATCTACTGCTTCCTCCTCGACGACACCATCACCATTGTCAGGGAGAGAGGCGGAGAGGAGGAGCAAGTCCAGGGGGCTCTTGTCAGTGGGCCCCTGCTGGGGTGTGGGCCCTCGGCAGATGCCCAACCGTGCCTACCCTTAATGCTGGCTCTGCTCCCACTTCCAAAGTACCATTAATAAGCAGAAGAAAACAGAGTTAATAGTCTTGCAGTTTGGAAGGAGGAAGAGTTGGCAGTTGTACTTTCTGATTCTGTCTGTAATTGCCCCCCCGCCCCCGGCCAAGACTGGAGTGATAATAGGAATGCTTGTAGTGTTCTAACAATTCCTGTACCTCATAGGTTCAAGATCATCAGCAAGTTCATTTGAATGTTTAAAAGTTACATCTAATTAAACAAACAAATGAATGAATATAAACATTGTCAAAATATTGACAATATAAACATTGTCACCAAACAATTGCAAACAAGATTATAATACTGTTTTGCAATTCCACAGATTTATTACAATAAGTCTGACCCAAACCAATAATTCAGGGAAATTATTTATTTATTTGAAAGAATGTTTCTATTTGTCTACCATGATTTGGACCCTAAACTTGGTTCATTCATTTAATCCTCTCAACTACATTCCAAATCCACCATAACTATTCTGTTTCACTTGGGCTTGTTGCCTTCCACCTTGCTATTTCCATTCCAGTAAGTATTAAGAGTATTAAATGGATAATAATTCTAGATCGTTTCCCCAGTACTTGAAATAGGACACACACAAAGTTATAGGGCAAGATGCGTCAGTGGTGACTGCTCCTTTAACCCTCCCTTCAATCACCCTCATTGTTATTTCTTGATAGGACTGGTTGAGATCTTCATGGGTGGCACAGGGACCACCGTATTGGGTATTCTGCTCCACTGCTGACCCAGCAAACCACATCATGGAGATGGATGTTGGCTCTGCCATCTTTCATGCTTGTGCTCAGGGCCGGTGCTACCATTAGGCCAACTAGGCGTCTGCCTAGGGCGCCGGGCTAAAGGGGGTGCCAGGAGCATTGGGCTGGAGGGAGGGAGGGCTCAAGTGGGAAGGGGGGGCGCTAAATATCTGATCTTGCCTAGGGCACCAAACTGCCTTGCACCGGCCCTGCTTGTGCTCAATAGTTCAATGCAGGAGTATGCAGGAGATAGATCACAATCCACCTGTGGACCCCTAACCAATTTCCAGGGGTGGGGTGGGTCACCTACCAATTTGCTGTATTCTTGCAAAGAATGCCGAGTAGTCTGGATTTTAGCCTGATCCAGCCAGCAAGGCAATTCTTTTGCATTCTCAGGTCTTTTCAGGCCCCTGTTAAGAGCTTCTGAATATGCACTCTTGCTTTCTATGTTTAACACGCATTCTAGTTTTAAGAAAAGCTAGACCGCCCAAGACTGAAGTCAGCCCATCCTCTGCTTAACACAGAGGACTTCTGCAGTAGACTCCAAGATAGTAAACATTTGTCTTAAGCAGGCTTTCACTGAAGCACAGCCAGACACACAGTCTCTGCAGACTTGACATGTGCAGAGGTTCAGCCTTTTACAAGCTCCAGCAGAAACCTGCACCATGGTCTGTGGTGCAGCTAGGCATTTTTGGACCCTAGACATAATGATCATATGGGGAGGGGGCGTTTAGATGGCCACATGTATTATTTCAGATTTGAAGCACACAACTGACATTTTTCTTCTCTTCTTTCCCTACAACCACCATCTATAATTTACAACTGCTTCTACATTCCTGATATGTTAGAACAACGACAACACACCCGTTTGCAAACTCTGACTTAACAACAACAACAAAAATACTCTGAGCATGTGCATGTTTTGTTAATTAATTAATTATATGTATATCCCACCTTTTTCCCTCTTGCAAGGAACCCAAGGCAGCTTACAAGGTTCTCCTCTTCTTCATAACAATCCTGTGAGGTAGGTTAGGCTGAGAGGCAGTGACTGGCCCAAAGTCACCCAGTGAGCTTCATGGCTGAGTGAGGACTAGAACCCAGATCTCCCGAGTCCCGATCCAACTCTCTAACCACTATGCGACACTGCTTTTATTTTAAACCCTCTTAAAGCATAGCATCATCATGACAACAGGTATAAAATGGAGTTTGCCTCTGATGCCCTCATCACCCTGCTGCTCTCTGGGTGGTCATTTTCCCCCACCCCGAGGTGCAGGGTCCTGGACTTTACCCCCAAAGTCTAGCTGCACCACTGACCATGGTCTTCAAAGTTTGTTTGTTTATTACATTTCTATAGTAACTGCGCAATAGCTGAGCTCTCTTACAGTCTATAGCTGTAAGCAGCTCTAGTCCAAAGGTCTGCAGATACACCCATGCACTGTGAGTTTTACAAGTCCCCATACCGGAATCTGGGTAGCAAAAGGGGGGTCCCATTCCCCCCTCCCACCCAGTTGCTCATGTTTCGCTGTGGGATTTGATTGCAGGAGAATTTTCCCCGTCCATAATGCTAGCTTGCTGCCAAACTCCAACCGGATGCAATTAACCTTTGGAAGATCTCATTGCTTTCAGCAACCGCAAGCGGATTCTGTCCTCCAGAACCTTTCTAAGATTTCCCCAGAGGTGCTAGTTGGTGTCTTGGAAGGGAAGATGGAGCTTGCCCTACTTCAAGCCTTGCCAGTTTAGGAAGAAAGAAAAGAAAAGCTGGCAAAAGGCAATTTATTTGCTGTCCAGGTGAAAGCCTCAGTCAGACCTTTTTGAACACCTGAACTCGTTTTCCTTAGACGATCTCTGAACCGCAGCATGGGTCACCTCAGCCATGGCTTGCATTAGGAGCATTTGTCCATAAAGGCATCATTCATGGATGGGAAACCTTTTTTTTTTTTTTTTTTTACATCCCCCTGATTTAATCAACAGCATTTAACATTACTTTAGGGCCAAACTAGAAGTGATGTTAAATGTGTCTTTGCATTTAATTTGCACTTTTAAAAAATTACACTTTTTCCATCTAAACCTGCATAGGATTGTGCCCTAAGTCCTGCGAACTGGGCCATGGCTCCTTTTATTTTTGGTATGCTGCTTGAGCCATAGCTCACTGGTGGAGGAGTTTATGCACTGCATGCAGAAGGTCTCCATCTGCCTAATAGCCTGGAGGGAGCCATTGTCAGTTGACATAGACAGTCCTGGGCTAGATGGACCAGTTATATGATTCAGTATAAGGCAGTTTCCTATATGCAGTCTACCAAGTGGTAAGTCTTGGCTTATTCACTCCTTGAGGTTCCATATGGACCTTTGGCCCGATTGTAGTCCACCAGGAGAAGAGCCTTCAGTGTGGCAGCTCCACTTCTGCGGAACTCCCTGCCTCTGGAGGTCAGGAAGGCTCCAACACTGTGTTGTTTTCGGTGCCTGCTGAAGACGTCTTTGTTCCGGGAAGACTTCCTTGCTGACCAGCCATGGTCTTAAATGTTATTCTGTTTTCAATGCATTGCTTCTATTCTTTATCTGTTTTATCTTTTTATGGTTCACCACTCTGGAATCTCTCGAGATGTGGAGCGGTATACAAATGCTCTAAATAAATAAATAAATAAATAAATAAATAAAATAAGTCAGCACTTGATGCTGTAATCATCAAGCCATGCACATGCAGGTATGAATTGCTCCTTGGAGCCTTTAAGCCAGAGGTGGGCAACCTGTAGCCCTCAGCCTAATTTCAAGTGGCCGCCTAATGCTATGCAGGTGGGGGCGGGGGATCCCATATGGAGAAAAGGAGGGCAGGAGGAGAAAAGCTGGGGGGGGGCAAAACAGGGAGAACAAGAGAAGGAAGAGAGGGGAAAGTGATCTGATTGCCTCTTCAAGTGATCAGTTTGCACTTCTGGCAAGAGTGATCCATCCCTCCTCCTGGAGGAAGATGGAATGAGAAAGAGGGAGGGGGGTGAAATGGAGTAAAAGGGTGTGAGAGAAAGTCAAGGGGTTAATAGAAAAAGAAAGGAAATGTGTGACCCCACCCACGTTTGGCTCTGGCTGCACCCACCACTGACATGCACCCCTTTTAATAGGGATGGGCAAACAAGCAATGTTCATGTTTGCCCAGATTCTCTCCGAGCATCAACTTGATGCTTGTCTCCTCTTCAATTTCCAGGAGTGCTTGCGATCACTGTTCAATTTGCATGAACAGGAAAATTACACAAACCAAAAGCAATTGAATAGAGGGAATTGCACCCCCCAAAATGAGTATTTTTCAAAGCCTTACAACTTCCCCCCATAGACTAAAGCATGAAATTGCACATTTTAAAAAAAAAAAACTGCACCATTCCGAACAGCTTTTTCTCTGAAATGTGTGCAATTTTAAAATGTGAACACATATTCAAGAATCTGCAAACTTCTTTTGGAGAACAAGTTCTCCTGCTCGTGCTCACATTCGGAGTTTCGAACAGGGCATGTTTGACTGTTTTGTGAGCACAAACAAACTTCTTGTACACCTCTGCTGACAGATTATCCCTGAGGGAATGCAGCCCTCAACAGAAAAAGCCAAAACCTTTCTAATAAGCTAGGGTGGGGTGGGGAATATATATATTATATATTAAAAATTATATATATATATATATATATATATATATATATATAATTTTTCGACAGTGCAATCTCTTCCCAGGCACTTTCTTATCTAGAGATAGTTGTATTTTCTTGTTGCAATTTCAAATTTGCTATCTGTCCATTTCATCTCCTCTAGAAGGAAAGATTAGTGGGATGCAAGTGACACCTCAGCTACAGATTAACCATGCCAATTTGGCCAGGCAAGGACTGCCACGTGAGGCTTAAACATCTTTGAACACTTTAAAAGAGCAGCCTTAATATCTATAGAGAGTTGTGGGGGGGACACACAGGTGAAAGATATTATGGAAGCATGACAAGTTATTAACTAGAGAAGGATCCAAAGTAGAAACTCAGTTTATTCCCTTCTCTCTGCACCTTGAAGGACAAGAGGATAAGAGCTGCCAAGAAGATGTTTATTTTATTACATTATTAGCCTGCTCTTCCTTTAGGAAGGCTCTTAGCAGCAGCTTAGACTGGGCTTCATGGCAGTCTCCCATCCAAGCCCGAACCGGGCCGCTTAGATGTTAAAAAAAGCTGAAAAAAAAGCTGATTCACACATCTCTTCACAACTTTTTCCTGGTCTGGTGTGCATTTGGTACACATACTTTATTTTCTCCTAAACATCATGACCCTCAACACGGGCCACGGTTCAAAATCCAACCAGGATGATGAGGGGCCAGCCAGATCAGAAGGACCAGAAGCACAGTCCACACAAGGAATAGACCAGGGGTGGGCAATCCCCCTCGGACTCTCACACACATGGCTCATGGGCTGCATGCAGCCCCTGCCCATTTTTGTACCCCACAAGAGACCCCAAGAGACTGCATCCCCTGAACCTGAGGTCCCTGAGGAACCGCCTGCCTCCTTGCCTAGGATTCCCCATTCTCATCACTGGATCAAAAACACAGGCAATGAGCAAGGAAGGAACTAATGGAGAGGAGACATGGTGCTGGGCTCCAGGCCAGGAGACTGGCCTTTTAAACTTATCACTGTGCAGGGAAAAGGGGAGAGGGATAGAGCCTTTCCCGGCATGACCCCACACATACACTATGTTCATCTAAGGCCCTCCTCCAGGTGCCCCCTCCATGGGAGGCTCAGAAGGCGGTAAACAAGGGAGAGACATTCTTGGTGGTGGCCCCCCAATTGTGGAACAATCTCCCCAATGAGGCCTGCCTGGCACCAGCATTGTTATCTTTTTGGTGCCAAGTAAGACCTTCCTCTTGTCTCAGGCATTTGGCAGCATATGATGACGCTTTAACCAAGTCCTGGATTGTTTTTATTGTTGATTTTTTAGATATATGTGTGTCTGTATATGTGCTGTCTGTTTATATGTAAATGGTTTTTGTACTATGTATCATGTATTTTTAAGGTGTTAATCTTCATGAACCACCCATAGAGCTTCAGCTATTGGGCAGTATAGAAATGTAATGAATGAATGAGATGAAAGGCCTCATCAGGACTTCAGGCCTTGTCACAGTCAGGGGAGCTCACTTGGAGCTCTCCAAGGTCCTGGAACTCCAGCCTGCCGTGCCCCAAGGTCAGAACAGGTCACCTGGAGTTGTCTATCATTTATTAATTTTATTTTATTACACCCTCATCAACAAATAAAATGGGAAGTGTTAATCATCATACATATTTTTTCCATTATCATTTTGCTGTCCAATCTCCCACCTCCTCTTTCCCTTCAACAGAGCCCTTGTCATTCTGAATCCTTGATTAAAGTTCCTCCCATTCAATAGGGTGGATTTGTTAAATGAGTCTTTGAAAAATTCAACCACAGTTCTTAGGGATGTGCTGATGTTGGGAAGCCCAGCTTGTTTGACCTCTATGGGCTTCTGCTGCACACTTCCAATTCAATGATCAGAAGTCAGCCTAGTTGGGGGTTTTTCCCCATGGACTTCCATCTCTAAGGTGGGCTGCAGTTTGCTCATTTAAAAAAAATGCTTAGGAAACTTTCAGTTTGCATGCATTAATACAAATTGAACCAATCATGTGATTTGCACTATTTGTGCAAATTGGGAGCCAAAAAATATGCAGTTCTTGCACTGATTTGCACTCATCGTGCTAGAACAGCATAGTTTTTGGCTCCCAATTTGTGCAAACAGCGTGGTTTGTGCAAATTTCCTTAGTGTTTTTAAGAAATGCGCGAACCGCAGCCCGTCTAGTTAGAGATGGAAGTCCGTGAGTTGACTCGACTTGCACAACAGCGAGTCAGCAGCGGTGTGGGGCTAATGAACTGGAATCAGGGGGGGGGTGTCATGAAAATCCACCAGATTTTCACCCCCCCATATTGGATTCCTCAGACGTCCCTAGTTCAGATCTCCACAGGCAGAACAAAAGCCCCTTTCCCCCCACGATCATTGCAAATACAGTGAACTTGCGTGTGGGGAGCAGGATCATGGCAATGAGCCTTATTCCCCCCAACCCTCTATGCAAGGTCATGCAGCTGTTTATATGGTCAGAGACCTTCCGTACACATGCACAGTTTGTACATGCGTAGGGATTGTACATATGACTGAGTGGATGTGTGCTGTTGGGGGACAAGTCTTGTCACTGAGATCCTGGTCTCTCCCCCCCCCCCCTGACATGCATCCACTGCGCATCAAATTCTTGTGTGAAAGTGGCTAAAAAGATTGCCAACTAAAGCAGGAGGACCCAAATGAGGGGGGGGGAGAGAAAGGGAAAGGAAAGGAGACAAAAGAGGACGAGGACGAGGAGGAGAAGGAGAAGGAATAACAACAGCAGCTACAAATGATCCTCAACAAAGTATTTTCATATATGTCCAGCACTTGATATCTGTAATATCCAATGATGGCTCATATGCACGAATGGGCCATTACAGACAAAACACCGCAAGCGCACCGCTTTCCAGATAAACCACTTTACACATGAAGCTGCCAGTACCCAGTCAAGTTATATACACAGATGTATGAACCAGGCCTTGAGCTGAATCCTTGGCATCTTCCAGTAGGGCTGGGCAAGACAGACTCCTGCCTGATCCGCTGAAGAGTTGCTGCCAGTCAGTGTGGGAAAGCAACATTGGGTGCGCGTGTGGTTTTGAGTTGACATCAGGCTGACTAGGAAATGCCTCCCCGCTGCCAGGCTTTGCCCAGCCTGAAACCTCCATCAGTGGCATGACATTCATTTTTTGTTGTTGTTTAAGCCAGGAAAAAAAACCCCACCCCATAATGGAACTATAAGTAATATATGCAGTTTGTAGGGGAAAGGGGAAATGCACCTCTCCCCATTCACCATCCCATCTGCAAGAAGCACGTTTAAACATTTCTAAATCGATTAACCAACTAACTGATGAAATGCCACAGCCCTAGTGATTATTGATTCACACATGCTAGTCACTGGCAGATGCTACTTTCAATGTGTGAGGAACACATGAGCATGAACTGGGCCACACTGTTTGGTCAGGATGCCATTAGTGTGCAGATTTCTGACAGCACAAAGCTATTAGCGAGGAAGCAGAGCCTTAATTACAGCCCAGAAGGCCATGCAAGTTTGGAACGGAGAAAAGGCGAACCCCTACAGGTAAGGAAAATTGGATCTCAGAACTTGCTGTGTGGGGATTTCCTCTATATCAGAGCTGAATTAGAATGGGATGGCTCAGACCCAGTGCTGCTATTAATTACAGTGTGAAAAATTCAAAAGCACTTGGCCTGCAGAGATGTAGCAGTTTGTGTGGCCCTGAGAGACAGAGGGCAGGTTTGCACAATGGGATAAGCCCAGACTGCAAGGCAAGCTGTGCAGTGTGGCTTATAAGCCATCCTACTCCCAATGGACTCAACAGACTATCGGGCACATCGTAGGTAATGAGCCCCCTCTGGGCTTCCCATGGGTATCCCAGGGGACACCATGGGAGTTCCGAGGTGTCCCCCCCTCCCCACCATGATCACGAGCTGTTTCGGTCTCGCGTGGCTTTTTGGTCACCCTAAAAAAAAAACTATTCTTCAGATTGTGAAAGCTGGCTATCAAGCCTGCTTTCATGGTCCCCATTTAAAAAAATTCTTGCTGCCCTTTTGCAACTGCAGATGACCGAGGTTGCACTGGAGCAGCAATGGGGAAGTTGTGGTGGGTAATGGGGACGGGGTTTGTTTTTATTCCTGGCCAGCTGGCACCCCGACCACATCATATGCTTTTCAAACCATGGTTTCATAGAATCATAGAAAAGTAGAGTTGGAAGGGGCCTACAAGGCCATCGAGTCCAACCCCCCGCTCAATGCAGGAATCCAGGTCAAAGCATCCCTGACAGATGGCCTGAATGCCTCCAGTGTTGGAGAGCCCACCACCTCCCTAGGTAGTTGGTTCCATTGTCTTATTGCTCTGACAGTCAGGAAATTTTTCCTGATGTTCAGGTGGAATCTGGGTTCCTGTAACTTGAGCCCATTATTCCATGTCCTGCAAACTGGGATGATCGAGAAGAGATCCTGGCCCTCCTCTGTGTGACAACCCTTCAAGTACTGGAAGAGTGCTATCATATCTCCCCTCAGTCTCCACTTCTGAAGGCTAAACATGCCCAGTTTCATAGATTTCATAGATCATAGAGTTGGAAGGAGCCTACAAGGCTATCGAGTCCAACCCCCTGCTCAATGCAGGAAACTAGAGGAGGGGTCTCCCATCCAAGTAATAACCAGGCCTGACCCTGCTTAGCTTTCCACGCTCAGACAAGCTGAGCCAGCGTAAGCCACAGGCTTGTAGCTCTATAGTGAGGCAACTCCAGAGGCTTCACTAATAGAATACTGTAGCATGGGAAGCTGGTTCAGTCCAATCAGCATTAGCAGCCCAAGTAATATGTCTCCGATACTCTTCTCCCTCATCAGCAGTATTTCATGACTGAGGTTACAATCCTAAACACATTTACTAGGGAAGCCTTCCCCAGTCTGGTGCTCCTGAGAGGTATTGGTCTACAACTCCCATCATCCCCAGCCACTGGCTGGGGGTCATGGGCTTTGTACTCCAACACATCTAGAGGTCACCAGGGTGGGGAAGGCTCTGCTAGGGAGTAAGCTGATCTCATTAAGACCTCTTTCAGTCCCTCCTCATAGGGCCTTGTTTCCAGTCCCTTTATCAATCTTGTTGCCCTCCTCTGAACCCTCTCCAGTTTGTCTACGTCCTTCTTAAAGTGTGGTGCCCAGAACTGGACGCAGTACTCAAGATGAGGCCTAACCAGTGCTGAGTAAAGGGGAATTATCACTTCACACGAATTGGACATATATGGACCAGTCCCAATGCTTGGTGGAAAAGGCCCTGAAAAGGCCTTCTTGTCATAATATTCTGCATTACGGATTGTCACGTAAACGTGAATGCAAAAGACATTGCACAGAGGTGGAAGGGGAACACGCAGCCCTCTGGGAGGGCTTCTTTTCCTCCAGAACCTGATGCCACTGTGCAAACATGCATTCAAATCATTCCAATATGGGGGTTTGTTTGTGCTTTGTTTGCATGGTGCCTGGCAGAGTGAGATTAAGAAATTAGCTTTCTTTGCAGTATTAAATTATTCCCTCCTTGATTAGGCAAAAGACACCAGCACAAACAAAGGAGGAACAACAAAACTTCTTCTTTTTCTTCCTAAGGCTCAAAACAAGTCAAAGATAGAATAGCGGCTTTCCACATCTTCCACACACTTGGGACATCTACAGTTTACCTCTTTGGATGCTTGCAAAGCCCTGGTCAACAACGAGCTACGCCAGACGGCCACTTTGAGCACCAGGCTGGAGCCTCAGACAACCCACAGCCCCAAGTTGCCTCACTATACCTGCTGCTCCCTCCATTACCCTCTCGTACTTCTGGGCTGGCGAGTGTGGAGAGCAGGCTGTTCCCTTTTCCCCACAGGGGACCAGATTTGGAAAAAGGAGCAATAGCTGCTGGCCTCCACTTTAAAGCCTGCTGGGTGCACAGCTGCAGCCATTTGAACAGCTTTTAGAACTGGTTCTTACAAGTAATGATAACTTTGTTATTCAGGTCCTTTGTTAAAATTAGCTTGCGCATATGGCATTGGGATAAAGGATTTATTACACCATTAGGCATATTTCTCAGTTGTTTCCTCCTCTCTCTCTCTCTCTCTCTCCACACACACACACACACACACACACACGCACGCACACCTCAATAGAGGCGCCTCCACCCATATCAACCTGCCTATTCACTGTGATCTACAGATCAGGGTCTCCTAGTTGTCTTGTTGCCTGCACAGGTACATCTGACAGCAACCGGGGTCGGTGGGTGGGTTCTTTTTTCTTCTCTTTTTTAGTTGTTTTTTATTTTGTTTCAGCAAAACAAAACCATAAAAAGAAAAAAAAGAAAAGGATCCGGGTTCTAGTCCCCGCTCGGCCACGAAACTCACTGGGTGACTTTGGGCCAGTCACTGACTCTCAGCCTAACCTGCCATACAGGGTTGTTGTGAGGATAAAATGGAGAGGAGGAGGAGGATTATGTAAGCCGCCTTGGGTTCCTTGCAGGAGAAAAGGCGGGGTATAAATATAATGAATAAATAAATAAATAAATAGATTTGAATATATCAATTAAACATAAACTTCAACAAAGACAGACCAAATATCCATCTATATATCTATTCAAGAGTGGTGTTTATATGCCATCCGTTCAAATGTCGAAAGTATCGTTTGGTCCTCAATCCATTGCATGATAGGAGGTGAGCATTTATCCTTCCAATGTTGTAATATTAGTCCAGGGTCTGGTGATTCTTGCATAGCCTGACTTGACTTTGCTCCATTAGGTGTGCCTTGCCTTTCTAGTAAGTACCATAGCTTTTGATTGGCTCCCCTGGCAACTTTAAGCTGAGCTAGACATGAGATTAATCTACCAGAGCGGAAATTATTATTTGAAATTAATTTGATTTTCTAGTTTCGCCACTGTGATTTTGAGGATGAAATTAAAAATTCAAATCTGTATTTTGAGTGGGACAGTTTTTGCTCAAAACCCAAGCCCTTCAAATCTACTGATGCTTCCTGATTGTTTTATCAGGCACAAAACATGACATGTCATAATACTAGATACCATTAATGTATTGGTTATCTAATTCAGGTAAATACCAAATGCTGAAATCAAACATCAATGCTGCATACCAAATATTTGCATTAAATGTCACAGGATTTCAAATACAGATACTGAAATACCTGGTAAGTAAATATTTGGGTAGATAGAGAATATGTGGAGAATATGCAACATCAAAATCTGCTCAGGAGAATTTTGGGAAGCAAATGCTAACTTCCTGGACATGCTCCTGGGAGCATCGGAGTAGAGGAATGTACCCACCATTTTTGCAGGAGGGGCCATTGCTTAGTGTAAAGCATAGGTTTTGCATCAGGGGTGCACAACCTCTTTCAGCCCAAGAGGTGAATTCCATTTTGAAGAAACTTTCGGGGGTCATCTTCTAGTTGTGGGTGGGGCTGAAGGCAGAAAGGGGCGGGGCCAGAAACACACACAAAAAATAGCAGCCCATTTTAGCTTAAAGCTCTCACTGCCAGTAGCCTTAGGAGAGGCATTTCACCTTTTTAGAATGGAGGGCGAAACTGCACAAAAACCAGGGATTTGGCCCAAGGAGGGCTGGATTTGGCAGGCCAGATAAGGCCCCCAGGTGGGCTGGATTTGGTCCCTGGGCCTGAGGTAATGCACCCCTGCTTTACATGTAAAAGGTCCCAAATGCAATCACAGGGATCTCTAGTGTGTATGTGGTGGGTTTTTTTTAAGGGATCAGGCAGCATGTGCAGAGAAACCTCTTTGCCTAAGGCCCCAGAGAACCACCACCAGTCCAAGCAGACAATGGTGGGCTAGATGGACCAAGGGTCTAAGCCAGTATTCTCCAACCTTGGGCCCCCAGATGTTTTTGGCCTACAACTCCCAGCATGCCCCAGCCAGCATAGCTGGCTGGGGCATGCTGGGAGTTGTAGGCCAAAAACATCTGGGGGCCCAAGGTTGGCAAACACTGGTCTAAGTCAATATTTGGCAGCGTCACATGCTCAATTCCTGCAAAATTCCAGTTCCTGCACTGCAATCTATAGACCAAAGAGATACGATAGGTAGTCACCCACCCACCCCGCTGGCTCGACCCCCACACACACAGAGAGACGCCTTGCCCTTCTTAACCAACTTCAGCTCAACACAGTATGGTATGCTGTGCCAAATCACAACCTTTTCGCCGGGGCTCAGTGCTGGCGGCCACCAACGGCCTTGCTCAGTCTGGTCTGCCTATGCCTGCAACTGCCTAGGACCTCCTCGGTTATTATTGTTGTCTGCATCCAGCTTCAGGAAGGGGGGGGGGACGCACCAGCAATTGCTGAGCTGGTTCTTGGCCTGAAACATTTTTCCCTGCAACCCTGCTACTTTCAACAGCGCCACACGGAAGCCCTCATGCACACCTCGCTGCACAGAGAGATGGTGTCGCGCGACCTGCTCTCGAGGTTAATTGGCCCTCAGCATCTCTAGAGCTACTTTCTTCCTTTAATAGCCAATTTGATCTTGTTAGCGGCATTGTCATTTGCATCCTGAGTCCCAGCAGCAAACTTAAAAGCAGACCGGGGACAGAAAGAGGCCAGCGAAAGCACCATTTGGGCAGGGCTGGGCATTCTGGTGCACTCTGGCTGTGTTGGACTGCAGCTGCCACAATCTGTGACCATTGGCCATGCTGGCTGGGGCTGATGGGAGTTGTAGTACAACCCAGTTTGAGCACTGATTCATTCAGACAAATTCCTGAACAGGGCTTAAGTCGGACGAAGACGTCTGCTGAAATCCATGTGGATCATATCAATAATTTCTATGTTCAGTCCCATTGGTGCCGCACTGCCACTGTTTCTCCTGGCTGCTGCTTCTCTCTCTCTCTCTCTCTCTCTCTCCTGGATTCATCATATGGTTAATTCCACCCTATCAGAGATCACATGTGACATCACAACACTAATTGGCCAATATCACAGGGCAAGGTGGGGTAGCCAATCACATTTTTGTGAACCATTTCAAGCACAATGCATATGTGAGAAATGCAATATATAAATAAACTATGATTAGCACTGAGGGTAAGCGAGGGCAAAGGAGCATGGAAGCGAAGGAAATGAATAAGCAGACATGAATTTTCATGAGGAGCATTGAAACAAGACCACCGAAAAGGGATGGTGGGCTTGGGCAGTGCCAAAAACACTTGCAGAAAATTATGGCATTTTTCTGGCTTGGCTCTGCCATTTACAGCTGCAATATCTGAGTCTTCAATTCAGCTCCGGGCAAGAGCCTTGCAGTCATGTTCAAACAAATTTGCTAACAAGACCCAACCAGCATTCTTATTATATTTCTCTGCCTTTGTGTTGTCTCCTCCCGGCATGGCTGTAGCTGGGGCTTAGGGTGTGCCCTCCTGACCTGTTCCTGAAATACAGAAACGGATGATTCATGAGCCTCTTTCGGAAGTGACCTTCAATCTGAAAAGCTGGCATCTTGGCCTTGCTGCGGAAGCCTTCCTAATGAGTGTGTAGAGCAGGCAATCCGTGTGAAAGTCCAACTTCTTTCCAAGCGGCACAATACTAAAAGAAAACTTTATCCTCTCAGGAGGTGCTGCATGAAGGAAGCTAGGCAGAGGTTCACAGCGGGAAAGGAAGGGGTGGAAAAACTAGAACCAGAAGAGCTGGAGCTGTTTTTATAACTCAGAGCAGGCACACAGAAGTCGGCCACACTATGACAGTGTGTCGCTGGGGGATGCAGAGAGAGCGTGAAGGGCTTTCGGGCGGTGGAGGAAAACATGGAGAGAGAGAACCAGCCGGTGGAGTCCTTGTTTCTAAAAAGTGCCTGAGAGCACACCGAGCCTTGCTCATCAGCTTCCAGCCTGGTTAGGCATTGAAAAGACGCTTACCCCATTTCGTGCAAACACAGGTGGAGAAATGCACCCCGAGGGCCTGCGGATAGGACCAAATGCAACCTGCCGTAAGGAAAAGACACCAATAGTACACTGATGCCCTCATGCACTGATGTCCTCGGATGCTCTCTATGTGGCCCATGGAAACCTTTCCCCTGCCACCCAGCTGATTAGTCATCACAAGGAAACGGCAACCTTGTAAGATCACTGGGAGAGGAAAAATGCTCTCACCTCCACCCCTCCCAGATCCTCATAAAGAGGTCTGTCTGCTGTTTCCTCACTGCTAATAGCACCAAAGAGACTGATCTTGATTGGAATCACTGATGGGTGTGTGTGAGGCTAAAGGCCTTTCCTGCAGCGATCCTGCTGAAAAGCGGCGGTGGGGAGTAGGTGTGTTTGCACGTGCCTGAGAGTGTCTGCGCACCTGTGGTTTACGTTGGTGCAGATCTCGTTTGTGGGGAGGCATCTTTTTAGTGCAAGGTATGTGCATCCTGACCTATTGCTTAGAAGAGTAGAGAAAGCTGCCATTTGTGACAACTCTTGGTGGAGGGAATCTAAAGATAAAACATACTTCTTTTAGCTGGGATTCACACAGGGTACCAGAGGCAAAATCCCAAAGCCATCATTCTCCGTAGATCACAGGAGGCAGTCACTTTGTCTGGGACACACTCGAAAGGATGTCACTTTGAACAATACTTCTCTTGACAGTAATATGGAGTCCCAGCTCATACACGCCTGGTGCGCTGAAGTTTTCCCCTTCTCCGGAACTCAAGCAGGCCTTTCAGAACCTGACACATTCTTTGCAGGTCCCTCTGACCTATCATGACCTTGCACGGCATTTGAAATTGGCCAATATCACAGGGCAAGGTGGGGTAGCTTAAGGCAAAACTAAGCCCGTATTGAGAACAGGAGAATACTGTGTTAAATCTCTCTCTTTCTCTCTCTCTCTCTCCCTAGCAAAAGATCGGGTCCAAGATAATCTTTCAGTGGTGGCAGAATGCCTCCCGGAATCAGTCCTGAATGCTTGTCAGCGATAAGGCCCCAGCATTAGGCAGAGTGAGGTGGCTGCCTCAGGTGGTGCATGCTGGGAGGTGTGGCGCGGCAGCAAGGTGTTGCAGGACAGAGCCGTGTGTACCACATAGTCTGCCTTCTCCTCCCCTAAAGGTAGCCTGCTGCTGCCCTCGGGACGGGTGCGGTGAAAGGGACAGTGTCCCACCACCAGGGTTGAAGCAAGACTTAACTGCCAGCTAGGGATGGGTGAAAAGTGATTTTCACAATAGCCCAGGTTCTCCTAACAGCAACTTGAATCTCGCCTCGTGTCCCACGCTAGTTTGTCCTTTCCCCTCCATTTCATTCAAATGGGAAAAAAATATACATTTTGAACGGAAAAATGCACTAAAAAGAAAAAGAAAAAGCACACCGAAAAGGCTCCCTTTCCCCCACATAGAGTAAATCATGAAAGCGTGCATTTTTTAAAAAATGGGCATTTTTAAACGTGCATATTTTTTTCAAGCATGAACGCAAGTTTGGGAATTTGAGGGCCTTTTTGGAGAACATGCTCTCCTGCTCGCATTCGGGGTTGTGTTTGCATGATTTGTGAAGATATAAACGAAATTCTCGTACATCCCAACTGCCAGGCCAGTCAGCTCCTGTGCATGGAATGGGGAGTGGGGGGCACCATCTTGTCTTTCTCTTCAGGCAGCAGAACGTCTTGGGCCAGTCCTGTTGGGAGCTGCTAATTTTTTAGACCCTTTTAAAAAAATAAGCTAAACTGTAAAGCTAAGGGTTAGACCAAACATGATGTGATAGCACAGTCATTTTCATATAAAACAGGGGGGACAGAAAACCTAATTTTTATAGAAAAAAGGAAAATAACAGGACAAAAGGTACCGGAACCTTACCTGTGCTGTGCACACCTGCTTGCTCCAGGCACATTTTTACATTCCTGACTCCAGTATTGGAAATGAGCCAGGGGCAAAGTGAAATGTCAGATAAAATGGCCAAGTGGGGATAAGATGCAGGAAGGGGCAGGAATTCTGCATCTTCCTTTTACTGTTACAATCACACACACACACACACACACACAGAGAATATCTCATCCTTTAAGCGTTCTGTGAGATTACATCACACACACACACACACACACACACACACCACCTGCCTTATAGGTGAATGGGGCGGACATGTAAAGAATCACGTGTCCCCTGCCACTGTTGCATCTCAATTGGCCCTAAGAGCCTGCCTTAAAGGCAATCTGGCTTAAACCAACTGGGCGGTATAGAAAATGAATGAATGAATGATAAATAAATAAATAAATAAACAAACATACAGAAAAAGCACATGGAATGTTCCTTATATGACTGTGGCACCTCAGGCTGCAGAAGGCATGTAGTTGTCATGTCTGAATGCTCCCCCAATGACAAAACCTCCCCATGATTAGAAAGATAGCATGTCGAGGAAAGGGTGTTTTATTTATTTTTATTTATTTTTTTGTCTTTAGCATTTATACTGGCTGGGGCATGCTGGAAGTTGTAGGCCAAAAACATCTGGGGACCCAAGGTTGGAGAACACTGCTCTAACATATTGAGAGCTAACTAATCTTCAGGCCATATACTAAAGGCCTGTGGATTTCTGTTGAGCAGACCCCCTAAATTCTTTCTTACTTCCACACTTATTATAGAAAAAATATTTCTAGGGACCCCCGCATCTGCACCAACCCTATAATCCTAAGCATTGGCGAAATCCTTGTAACAGCAAAGAGTCTAAGATGGCTAAATCATGATGGCTGTTATACCTCCAGTATCTGAGGCAGCATGCCTCTGTATTCCAGTTGCTGGGGAACATGGGCGGGAGGGCGCTGTTGTGCTCCTCTCCTGCTTGTGGGCATCCCGTGGGCAGCTGGTTGGCCACTGTGTGAACAGAATGCCAGACTAGACAGACCCTTGGTCTGATCCAGCAGGGCTCTTGTGTTCTTAAGACGTAACAAGTCTGTTTTTCAATCGCTTCTTTGGCGTGTAGATTTGGGGTGGGGTGCGGCAGGGGAAAACACTGTGTTCACTCCCAGGCTCCTAAAAGTAAATGTAATTTGGAGTCATGCTGATAGACAAGAAAGTGTTCAAAAGAGGGCAATAAACATGATTAAAAGAATGAGACATTGTGATCTATAGACAGCAGTTAAAGGGATGTGACGCATAGAGCTTCCGGGGACAATAAAGGAAGGCAAAGAGGTAAATGATCACCCTCTGTAGGACAAACTGGAGAGGTATGTCCCATAAAAGAGATGGGAGAATTATTTAAAGTGGTTAAGGGTGGTATTAAGAGGAGAAATGGACTGAATCATCAGCTAATGGGCTATCCAATGAAGTTGGATGTTAGGGGACTAGAGGGGGATTTTGCAAGAGCACTTGTAACAGTGCTCAGTAACACTTCCATCTCTAAAGCAAAAAATGTGTTCTTAATGTGAATTGGAGTGGGAGATCAGTTAGTCAGGCAGAAGGGTTCTGAATTCAAAGGGAAAAGGGTTAACAGGGCTTGTTGGTATGCCAAGAAAAGAAGAAAAATACTCTCCTGTCTCCCCCTAAGGAAGGAATGGCACTGGTTTCAAAGGAACAAGTCTTCTGTTAATGCTACCTCTCCATCACTTATGCAGCTGCAACCTTTCCTGGCTGGTCTTTTGATTGGCATGTCTGGAGAGAGCCACGGGTGCATACAAACAGATGAGAAATGGGGAAACGGTGAGGGGGACCTGCAAAGCAATCCTTTATCAAGGCGACAGGTGGGGGAGCTTAGAGTTCAAGATCTTGAAGAACCTGGGAAGCTAGTGATCTAACGCAAAGCAGCCGTTCAGTGGGAGGGTGAGATGCATCGGAAGCGTGCTCCACCGGTGTAGGCTGGTCCTGGCACGCGGTTCCCAAGCACTGGGAGCGAGGGAGCGGCACGTGGCCAGCACATAATGTTGTACAGTGCAGTGTGTATAAAAACACCTTCTCATGTGTTATACAGTATTCTGGTGCTTTTCTTAAAAAAAAAAAAAAAGAAAGAGGTGGTGCTGAGATCTGCGTGGGATTCTTGCAAGTCTGTTTTCCTCTTGTGGGATGGTTTGAATAGCACAGCTGCCGAAGCAGGAACTCCTCCCAAGAAATGCAGGGAATGCCCCAAAATGTTTCAGGGAGCATTTACCTGTTCTATTAGTTTAAAAAAAACCAAGAAGTTTCTAAAGTGCTCTCTCCCTCTCTGCAAGGGGTGGGGGTGGGGCGGGGGGAGAGAGAACCCATTGGAGCAGATAGATGTTAGCTGCCAGTACTTTCCTCCCAGAAGGCAATGCACTACGTCTTATGTAACTCCCTTGCTCTCCCCCTTGCAGAGAGAGAGAGAGAGGGAGAGAGAGGGAGAGAGAGGGAGAGAGGGAGGGAGCATGCTTTTAAAACCGCTGCACTTTTTTTTTTTTTGAAAGAATAAAGATAAAAGGCAATTGCCCGCCTGAAACATTTTGGGGTATTCTCTCTCTTACTGAAAATGGCCACCGTTTGATACTGTAAGGCACCACTTTGAGCCTGCCAAGGCATTCTGGCCCACTCCAGCCCTACACTAGTCCCTTTTGTCCAGTGGGCTGGAGAAAGGTGATGTATGTACTGAAAGGAACATCTCACGCCCCTGGGTGGCAAGCAAGGACAGCCCGCCCCTACCATGCAACGAGGTGAAGAGGCTGCTCCACCAGGCTGTAGACGTGAAGGTGATCAATGAATGCCAGAGTGTATATCTAAATGGTGCGGGAAGAAGTTTTATAATGCTGGCCCAGGGGCACTGGGGGAGGGAGGTGCTTCAGGCAGCAAAAGGTCTTGAGCTGGCACTGATTGCAAGGATCAAAAGGGCAAAAAGCAGCTCTCGGAAGCTGCCAATGAGTCATACCTTTTAGATATGTCCCTCCTGATACCAGCTCTGAAGTGGAAGGCTTCTTGTTACTGATTTGCATGTTTTAATATTGCTCTGTGTCTTTAAAACTGTTTTGTGCTAAAGGTTTGTCAGGCTGTATTCCCAATGCACATTTACCTGGGAGTGAGCTCCACCAAATACAGTAGGATATTTCTGAGAAAACGTGCATAGGATTGCAGTTTAAGTCACCTTGAGCGTCTTTGTATGGAAAGCTGACAGTTATACAGGCATTTTTTGCAAGTGATCTCAGCTGTGTTGCTCTTTTCTAACAAAGCTTTCAAAGAGGATTAAAAAAAAAAAAGTAAGAAAGCTTCATCTTTGCATGTTTTTGTATGAATGATATAAGGAACATTTGTCTGATCTGGTAACTTTTCTGACAAGTTACTACACAGTTCTATATATTCCGCTCTCAATGGAGAACATCAACTCAAAATGTGTAGGGAATTTACATTTCCTAACAACTTATTAGGAAACTAGGTGTCTTACCTACATAGCTAATTTTGCCCCCCCCCCCGATGCTTTTATTATTCACCCCTTGGGTTTTCTTCGCTGCTGCAGGGACTATTCTTAAGCGAGAAACACACCAAGGCATTTCAGTGTTTGAGGTAGGAATGCTGTGGCCAGGTCTACCCATGTAGCAAGATGGAATTACACCACTTCAGAGTACAGGTGGGAGATACCACTTTTGAATTCTGGTGGTGAATTCAGGTGGTGAATGTTAAAAACTCCCTGTGTATAGAAAACTAGCACATCAGGGTCAGGGCTAGGCTAGAACCACTCTCCCTGCTGCCCTAGTTTTCCATTTCCTTTTAATTGAAGGAGAGTACTTACTGGCTGGGTTCAGACAAAAATGATAACCGACACTTAAGGGTTGAGTATGGGTTATTGTTCGACCGTGGGTTGTTGTTGAAATGTGAGTTATCATGTTGTCTGAAACCAGCTGTGCTAACAAACCACGAACAACCCATGAAGAGAATCCCTGGTTTGTTGTTGGGTTGTGAACTGTGGGTTAGTTGTAGTTAACAAACCATGGTTTTTTTTAGGGTGGCTGGGTTCAAACATGATAACCCATATTTCAACTACCCACAGTTCGACAACATGCAACCCATACTCAACCCTTGAGTGTGGGTTATTGTGTTTACTGAACCCAGACCATCCCTCTCACACAGCCTGAAGTACTACAGTCCATTCTACCAAGAAATGCTTCCCAATGCATATATCCAGTCTATATCCTGAATTGTTCTGGGAATATAGGACGCCATCTTTTTCTACACATATGCTGATGGGGTTTTTTTTGCACATTATTTTTCTTGGCAGGCATTTGCTCTGTCTTGTTGCTTGGATATCTTATGACGTGGGATAGCACCTTTTCGATACAAGATAAGCACTTTCCCACAGACTACGGTGACCAGAGACCCACTGTGCCATCTTCTTCTCCACCCACATGCTGGACCCAGCAGGTGTGTTTTTCAACCCCTACGGCAACAAAAACAAACGAACAAGAAACTAGATGGTGACTTCAGCTCATCGGCTCCACATCTTACCAGCATGTATTCCGCACGCGAAGTTCCTCATCAGAGTTGACGGATGCCATTCTTGACTGACATCCGCAGTTCCTGTGTAGAAACTGATGGATTGTTTGCCACCGTCCCGCCTGATTCCATATTGGGCTGTCTACTTGGCAACATAATTTGTTTGCTGGAGATCAAAATGCAGCGGCTCACCCCCTGGGGATTAACGCTCCGACAAAATCATTAGAAGCCTGATGTAGTATTGAAGTCCTCCTGCATCTGACGTATTTCTCAGCCTAATGAATGCCTCCCTTCCAGGCAGACTTTCACACCTCCATCTGTTTCCCAGGTTTCCTCATAACTGTCCATGCACAGACAAATTACCTATGGGGCTCACCTCTCCCCTGGAGACCCTTAAGGAACTCCCCCCCCAAGATTCAAAAATGCAAGTTCTTCTCTCTCCCTCCCCCCTCCCCCACTCCAGTGTTTTTCACACTTTCTATGCTGAGGGAACACTTCTGGGGAACCCTTGGGTCTTGCAAGAGGATGGTGGGGAATATTCTAGTGGGGAGCACTCAGTTCATCTGGGGACAGAACTGAGAATGGTTTTGTTTTGTTTTTTTTAACACATCCAGCGTGCACACACACCCCAACCCGGCAGGCTGCACAATGTTGAGGAAGCCTGGTAGTGAAGTAGGCAAGCCCTTGGGGGATGCTGGAGTGTATGCCCCATGTGGTGCTCCAATGAACTGCAGGTTGTAGCTTCTCTGTGAAGTACCCGCAGATTCTGGGCTGACTCCACCCACCCAGGCTGGCCATTGGCTCTTCATGGATAGGAGGGAGTATAAGAGGGCTTCCTGTTCCAGTTGAGCATTACTTGAGTGATACGGTATTTCTGAACTCTGGTGTGTTCTTGTATCCTTGGTTGTCTTTTGGTCCTGGCTCTAAGCTCACCTCCTTCAGTCCTGACTTGCTCCTTGGTCATGCCTCTTGGTTTATATTTTAGTCCTTGGTTTATCCCTTAGTTTATTTGTTTATTTATTTATTATATTTATACCCCGCCTTTTTTCCTGAAAGGAACCCAAGGCAGCTTACATAATCCTCCTCCTCCTCTCCAACAACCCTGTGAGGTAGGCTAGGCGGAGAGTCAGTGACTGGCCCAAAGTCACCCAGTGAGTTTCATGGCCGAGTGGGGACTTGAACCTGGATCTCCCTCAGTCCCGATCCAGCACTCTAACCACTACACCACACTGGCTCTATGGGAGAAGTTTATCCTTCTCCCATAGTTCCTGGCTCACCTCAAACTACTGCCCTTGGTCCAGCCTTGACACCAGTGGTCTTCCAGGGAAGGTTATCCCCCCATTATCAGTCTTCTCATTAATACCCCCCCATGCCCACAACTTAATAAGCTTCCAGGAACTCCACAGTTCTGCTGGGGAGGTTGTGTGTATATGAGTTTCCTTAATATAATCTAAGTATTCTATACATATTATAGATCTTTCCCCCCCCCAGTGCCAAATGGAGACAAGTCACTCTTAAAAAAAATTAAAAAAATGCATCTTCATTGCCAAGCAATATTATTATCACCATGAAGAAAATTACTCCTAATTTTTATAAATTATCTCATCAGCTGCAGCTAATTAGCAGCTGCCAAATGATGGGAAATCATTTTGTTCCCCAAGGGGGCTTTGGCTCAGAGCAAAGTAACACTCCCACCCAGCTTTCTCAGGTCAAGGATGTGGCTGTAGGAATCTCGGATTCCCTCTTCTCTAAGCTAAAGAACCCCAAGCCTTGTAACTTTTCCTTATGCAGGAGGAGTTATCCATGGTGCTGAACCCTATCCCCAAAATAGGTTCAGCACCATGGATAGCTTCTTATAAGTTTGGAGTGAAATCTAGAGCGGATACACAGCCCACTGACACTGGAGTCACCAGATTCCACTAGTCCTAAATCTAGATCATTTACGAACAGATTAAAAAAAACCCATCCTAATACAGATCCTTGGGGAAGCTTACTGTTTACTTCCCTCTGTTGTGAGAACCAACCATTTATTCCCACTCTCTGCTTTCTGTTCTTTAACCAGTTACTGATCCATAAGAGAACCTCATTGCAGGCTTGTGGCTTACGCTGGCTCAGCTTGTCTGAGCGTGGAAAGCTAAGCAGGGTCAAGCCTGGTTATTACTTGGATGGGAGACCCCTCCTCTAGTTTCCTGCATTGAGCAGGGGGTTGGACTCGATGGCCTTGTAGGCCCCTTCCAACTCTATGATCTTATGAATCCTATGAATCTCTCCTCACATCCCATGTCTGCTAAGTTTGCTCAGGAGTTTTTCGGTGAGGGGCTTTGTCAAAAGCCTTTTAGATGTCTGTATGAAGTGGTATGGAACAAAACTTTCTTTTGTTGGCCAGCCTGAACCTGCTGCCAGAGTTCAGTTATTACAGAAGTTCTGATATTATCGTAGAGGAAATTCTCTCGCAGCCTCTCAATAGTATTAACAGTCTTTAATTTATAACCCTCTATTATGCTCCATACACCCCTGGTCATCCTTTTTCTCCTAAACCTCATTAGCCTTTCCTCATAGCAAAGATGATAGATGATGCCATACACAATTATTTCCCCCAGACAAAGGGAGCTCCTTGTAAGGAAAACACCATTTTCAACCATTGCCCCTTGAACTGGCTCAAGGTAGAAAGGTCTACTTTATACTGAATTACATCATTGGCCAGCCCGCTAAATAAGCCCACAAAAGTCACTAACCTGTAAACAATTTTATTAGCCGGCTGGGAGCTGGCAGAGGGCGGGGGGGATAGAGAGCTGTATTCCTGTGCAGCAGGGTGGAGGACTTCCTTCCTCTAGAAGCCTGCTTGGTTTCTATGTTGGGCGCGGAGGAGGAATGGAGTGCCCCATCCCTCCTGCACCAGCTTGCTCGCTTGCCCGCGTAGAATTTCTGGTCACCTGCAGCGACCAACATAGTGCTGCCTTCGGTCTAAGCCAGTACTGTCAATATTGGCTGCCATGTGCTGTCCAAGGTCTCCGGCGGAGGTCTTTCCCAGCTCAGCTATCTGAGATCCTTTGGGCAGAGTGGAGAGAACTTACGGGCTATGTCTTTTCAGCGTGATGGATGTCATCCTTCATATGACCTTTGGTCCCCTCACTCCAGCTTATATAATTTCCCCCCTATATCTAGCATACAGACCACAAACTAAGGGCCTGATGCACCAGTATCATTACCCTGAATGCATATATCTTAACTAGAAATTTTATTAAAATTTATTCTAATCAGGAGGAGGTTGTGCCTCTTCCTCTTAATTCCTCACTGTCTCAGACTCCCTCCTCTCCAGTCTTTTCCTGGGTGGAAGAGTCTATAAAAATCAAATGAGCAAGCAGGCCAACAGCTAAATGACACTTAATCAGAAGAGAATATATGCCCCCAGTTGGAAGTAAACAGCTATTAGGTGGCGCGGGGGAGAAGGAGAGGGGAGTGGAAGAAATAAGAAGCTCTCAGTGGACAGCTAAATAAATTGATTGTCTCTCCAAGCCAGGCACATCTGCTCAGGTGCCACTTCCCTTGAGTTGTGAGCCAAACATTTATTTGTCACCGAGCGCCGTGGGCACCTGGCAAGAAAGGCGGAGGTGGCAGAGGTCTGTCTGTGTGGAGGAGCTCCTGGGAGAAGAGAAGGGATTACAACAAGCCCTGAACTAAATGCAGGGGGTACTCCTGCCCTCTTTCTAGACAACGCTCCCCTTGAGGAAATATCAAAAGGTGATATTCTGGCCTTTCCAGATGTAACAAAATCCAATCTGAAATGTCTGACCTTTAAACGCTTGGTTTTTACAGACTCCGCACAATTGCATGTGGCACAGACGGGGGCTCTGTCATCGCACGCTCACTTTGGAATGGCACGGAGTATTGGAGACCTGAGATTGTATAGATGGGGTGTACTGGAAGCTGCGTTGCCTCTGCTACTGTTGGGTGAACAACCAGGGAGCTCCTCAGCATATAACACTGGTAGCAGCTAAGCAAGTGTGAATCTGACCATTGTCTGGCTGGGAGACACTGCCAGCTGCTCTAAAACTATCAATGAGTTATATAAATGTTTTAGCAATTATTTTGTATTTTATTTGTACGTCACAATGTATTTTAATCTCCTTGTAAACTGCTTGCAGATATGTATTTTTTTAATATGATACATGGAATATAAATATATTAAATAAATAATAATAAATAAGAATAGAAGTGCAGGACATAACTATAGAACACGCTGGCTGGGGCATGCTGGGAGTTGTAGGCCAAAAACATCTGGGGACCCAAGGTTGGAGAACACTGCTATAGAATAACAATAAGAAAAGCAAATTAACCCTAGATGCAAGGAAAGCACTGTAGCCACATGCAGGGTGTCCATATGGGAAAGCTATAACAACTGCGGCTTCCCAGTGTATGTGCACACTGGTAATTAACATACACATATGATCTCTGCTTGTTACAATCTACACACAGACGGCAGGTTAATTCCCACAAGGAAATCTCTTGGCTTAGAAGAGGGGTATAGGATAGAGCTCTTTATCCATCAGACATCTCAGATCTCAGTATAGTGATGGGTGAGAATTTAATTGAGTTTTGACAAAAATTTACTGAAATTTGCAAAGTTCTCCAAAGTTTGGAACTTACATACAAAAAGAGTATGGAGGATGATGATGATGATGATGATGATGATGATGATGATGATGATGTTAATGTGTAAGAAACCAAAACTGATAGATTTGTCCATTCAGGCCCAGGGCTTTGAGTACTGTACTTAGATCTTAAAAGCCTGGGTTCGAATCCCTGTGTATCCAACCATCTTAGTGCTCTATTAGGACTGCTCCCTCTTCCCCCTCCCTCTGACAGGCTCCTTGTTGTTAGCAACTATATGGCTGGCAGGTACATCATGGTCTTCTCCATGCTGGGACTAGCTGTCCAAATCTATCTATATTGAATGTGGCTGTTGCAGATGGGTGAGAATTTTGTTTCAGTTCAATTGGCCAAAATTTGCTAAGATCTTCACATCTGGGAGAGAAAGAACTTGAGATCTTAAAAATTTGAATGCGGGAGAAAGTGAAACTGTCAGAGTCACCCATTACTAGTTCCCAGGTGTACATTCCTGCAGATACCTAATGATAGTTAGTATTTATGTTTCCTACAACATTAGCTAGGGTTCAGTTTAACCAAGGTTCATCCTTAGCCGCGATTTCCCCTCACCTTCAAATTCTAATTCTAATTCAGCATGAACCTTTGTTAGTATTAACTATGGTTAGCATCAGTTGAGACATCAGTGATGGGCCATAGTTAAAGCAGGAATGTTCATGTGGGAGAGAGCGTCTGGGAGGAGAGAGTGTAGCCCACTGCTGATTCCTAAGCCATGGCTAAAAGGAAGGCAATGCGCAGAAAGTGCAGGGCCAGCCTTGATTCTTCTGCATTTTTAAATATGTATATGCACACAAGGGGTCAGCATGGTTGGGCACATCCCAATGCCCATAAGGGCCCCCTGCCTTTCTCTGGAGCCTTCTGGCTCTGCTCCTCCTCCTCCCCCCTGCTAATTGTTCACCCCTACCCTCTCTGACTGCTCGAGCAGAGAGAGAAGCAGGGAGAAGGTGCAATAACCCCCATGAGCCTTGTGGTGAGGATTGGGCCATGGTGAGAAGCAAGTGACTGGGTGTGGATGGGAGTGCACACAGAGAGGGGGCCCACTGAAAGCATCTTGCCCAAGGGCCCCTGAACACCTGGAACTGGCATTACGTGTGTTGCTGGCTCATGATTCAGACCACTACAAAGACATTGCAAGTGGCTAAGAAGTAACTGTCTGTACCATTGAGCAAATGAGAGGCGATATATTTATAATTTAATAAGGCCTGTATTTACACAACAGCTGGTAATGACTCCATCCATTCTGTCAGTTCCATGCACTCGGCAAGCATAGATCCAGCTGGCTTTATTCTCCTGTCTTCAGTTTTTATTGCCCTTTATAAAGCAAATTGCAGAGGCTAAGGAACAAAGTGTGCCTGTGATATTTCTTCTTCCTCACTTCAGCTACAGACTCAACATCACTCAGACAAGGAGGTGAAGCTGAGGTTACTCACAAACCACTTATAAATACTGGGAGTGTACATACGTACTGGCGAGCAGTTCCGAGGGTTATTCTGACCCACTAGAGCACATCCGATCTTTAGCAAACAGCAAGAGCATCACCCATTTCTCCTCTTTGCTGCTGAAGCCAGAAAATGAAATAGCTGGTGGAATGCATCTTTCCAAATTAACTTTAGGCTGACTGTGCTTTTGCTCACAAAATCTAAAATTTAGCCTCCCAGTTTGTCTCCATTTTGCATGGTTAAAATAGAGACAAGGAAAAAGATGCCAAGTTGTGCAGTTCTGCTTACATGGAAAAGCCAATCTACACGGCAATTTTATCTCGGTAATCTAATGCCAGGCTCATCCACAGAACACATGAAGCACAGCTCAACTGGTTGTGCTGACACTATTTCTCCCCAGGGCCGGTGCAAGGCAGTTTGGTGCCCTAGGCAAGATCAGATATTTAGCACCCCCCTCTTCCCACTTGAGCCCTCCCTCCCTCCAGCCCTATGCTTCTGGTGCCCCCTTTAGCCCGGCGCCCTAGGCAGCCGCCTAGTTGGCCTAATGGTAGCACCGGCCCTGTTTCTCCCTCAATATTTCACTGTTTCTCAGACTACTTTTATCATGACTTTTCTGTTGCTTTTGGTTTCCATGCTCTACAAGGACATGTGTGCTCCAATCTAGAGGGATTATAACTCTTACCAGTTGGAGTGGCTTTAAAGCTGTAGAGCCTGTTTTGCAGCGTTCCCCACCCACCCACCCAATACGCACACTTTCACTTTCTTCCCACCTCCCTTGTCTTCCTCCTCCTTTCATTCCCTCTTCTTTACTCACACTAGTTTTCATGGGATTAGCAGTCAGGAACAAACAAAAATGACACCATGACCTTCCCACCTTCTCTCCCCATCCCAATCATCTTTTTCCTTCTCCATGATTTTTTGGGCAGTGACTATTTTTGACTGCGCACCTACGGAGCTGCACAATGGTGAATACAGTTAGCGGACTCAAACAGCGACAGCAAAGCAAACTGAAAGGGCATTATGCCCTCCAATTCTCCCAGAATTGCCACACTATACTGAGGTTTGTGGCATATGCACACACTACAGACACAAATGATAAAACACACATGGCCTTTCAGACTCCTCCCACAATTAGACACTATGGAGGTGTGTGTGGCACTCAATCACATTATAAATATGAAGGATACTGAGCTATATTCAATAGATTTATACCCCCAGAGCAACAGCTGCATTTTGAGAAATACAGACACAGTGGTGCCCCACACCCAAAAGGGGCTCTAGTGTAGATCTTACAAAAGTGAGTGAATAGAAAGGACTTTTTTACATTTCTTCCACAACTACCATCCCTAAATGTCCTTCAGCGTCAGATTTGCTTCAGTAACCAAGGGGGAAAATATGAGACTGAAGGAAATTGAGAGGGAAAGAGTCCACAAATGATCAGAGACCTCTTTCCCCTCTGTTTCTACTTTGGAGTAATTGATCATATACATGGTGGTAGGGTCATTACCTCAGGTGGAACATCCTGCAACATTTTGCACTCCAAAGTAACAAGCAATGGGTTCAGTCTTCTCCAACCTGATGTCCTCTGGATATTTTGGGCTTCAGCTCTCATCAGATCCAGCCAGCATTGCCAATGGGCAGGAATCCTGGGAGTTGAAGTTCAAAATATCTGGTGGGGGGGGGGAACCAGGTTGGGGAAAGCTGGATTATAGACACCAAATCCTGGGATTCAACACATAGAAGATATCCAGAATGGTATAGTGGTTAGAGCAGGACTGGGCAACTTTGGGAGGTCCGGGAGCCATTTTTTACCCCTCCCCCTGCACGGCAGCAATCCTGCTACTGCTGCCAGAAATCCAAATTCAGTGGTGGCAGCAAAAAAAAATGGCAGTTTGCCACCAAATTTCAGTGGCAAAGCACTATGAAGGGCAGCAGTGGCAGGCAATGGTGCAGGCTGCATATGGCCTCTTGGTTAGAGTGTGGAAGTAGGAGTAGGGAAAGCCAGGTTCAGATCCATGAAAGCTGATTGGGGGCGCAATCCTCTGCATGTTTAGACAAAAAAAAGTTCTACAATTCCCAGCATGCTCAGGTCAGCCATGCTGGTTGGGGCATGCTGGGAGTTGTAAGACTCTTTTCTTTCTAAATAATGCATAGGATTGCTCCCTGAGTCACCTTGGACCACTCACTTTTTCTCAGCATATTGTCCCTCAAAGGGCTGCTGTCAGGATAAAGTGGAGTGAGGAATCATATACACCAGCCTAAGCTCCGTCAAGAATGGATGGAATAAAAATGTACCAAATAAAACAAGTATAAAACAAGGAGATGTCACTGTGATGCTGTTTCCAAAAATAAAGGCTACCCTACCAAATACTGATAGTACATTGCAATCGTAACTACAGTATCTGATATAATTTTATCAGATTTTACTGTAAATAGATCATGATTGCAGTATTTGCAGCATAATCCTTTTTTTGTACTGCAGATATTTGCATTCTGGTTTTTTATTATTATTATTATTATTATTATTATTATTATTATTATTGAATTCAGCATTAAATTCTCTTTCACATGATATATAAACATTTGCATTTCATGAAACAGAACATTTTCTATAAGCATGCAAAGTTTCAAAACATGAAAACTTCAAAAAGTGTCCACAATTTTGGCCACTGCTGTAAACAATGTTCTATGAGCTCAAAACTACCATCTAGATCAGTGTTCTCCAACCTTGGGTCCCCAGATGTTTTTGGCCTACAACTCCCAGCATGCCCCAGGCCAGCATAGCATAGCTGGCTGGGGCATGCTGGGAGTTGTAGGCCAAAAACATCTGGGGACCCAAGGTTAGAGAACACTGATCTAGATGTAACACCCCACCCCACCCCACACACTGGTACTTTGCTATTGGTCAGGAATGATTCCAGTGTTCAAAAATAATAATGGGGAAGATCATTCTGCATTGTTGTTATGAAGGAAGATACCATGTCTATTTTTACAAAGGTGCTAGCAAAAAAATGCAGCCACTAGCCTCTTTGGCCAGTGAGCTATTCAGAGCCATGTTGCTAATTTTATGGGGCTCAAGCCAAACACTTAAGCCCTGCTTAAGGTAAATTTAAGAGGGAGCCTTAGCACAGGGGAAGATGCAGATGTTTTGTGCATGTTCAAATGGAATGCATGCAAAGCTTCAAAACTTTGTGAACGTTGCATTTGGAACGCTCACAAAAGCTCAATTCCTTTTGGGATGAGCAGAGGGATAAAATCCAATCCTGGTAGCAAGAACTGCTTTTCTTTCCAGCTGCAAATGTCAGCTGGCTCTTTCTTGCTTTTTTTGGGTGAGGGTATTATTGTTTTTGTGTAGCTGTTACAAGGTTATAAGTCAACATTGTTGCTCAGAACGTGTCCTACAGGGAAATCTCTTGCTCTCACAGTTGTATCAAGTATGGAGGGATGATAGAATTCCAATGCCCGTGGCTTTAGGTTCACCTGGGAAGTCACAGTGTAGGCTGCATCTATTTGGTTAACCACAAATGACTGCCCGCCAAATGCAGTAATGGAAAGAAATACTATGAAGCTGTAACACACCTGGACTGGCTGTAATGTGTAGATTCAGCAAAGCATAGGCAGAATGTTAGAAGCCCTTGGCATGGCAATGAATTTCTGCATTACTTACTGCAGACTAACCAAGGCATGAGGAAGTAAATCAGCAACCTGAATGGTCCAGTGCTCCAAGATTCCCCAGGAGACAAAAAGTTGGGATTGGTGGTATACCAGCCAGATGCTGCAGAAATTCACAGAGGCAAGAGCAGATGGCAGTCATGAATGGCAGAGGACAGGTTAAGTGTATGAAACAAGGTGTACAGGCTGCAGGTTACAATCCTATACATGCCTACCTGCAAGTAATGTAATATAATGGGGCTTACTTCTGAGTAAACATGCCCTGGATTTCATTGTGGGACTTGGGACTAGGATATTCGAAAGACCACATTGTGAGCCTGCCAGGGTTTTAAGACCTTTGGGGGAGACCCTTTTGTCATCAGCCCTACCACCATTAGAGGAAATGTTGGTGGGAACAAGAAAGAGGGCCTTCTCAGTTGCCATTCCCAGTTCCAGGCTCTGGAACTCTCTGCTGAGGGGGGCTAGATTGTCTCCCTCTTTGGCTGTCCTTCCACCGACCGTCAAATACATTTTTATTCAAGCACTGACTGTAGGCTGTTTGCAGCTTGAGGGGGTTTTAACTGGTTGGGTGCTGTCCATTTCATTTTATTGCTGGGTTTTTTATTATTTGTTTTTATGTTTTACGTAATTGAGATTTTTTAACCTGTACTTTCCTGTTGTTAGCTGCCTTCAGTGCAACATTTTTGATGGAAAGGTGGGATATAAATTTAATGAATAAATGGTTGTTAATTTGTAGATTGATCCGCCAGAGATTTAGTTGGCAAAGAGCACAAACTTGTTGTCATCCCCACCCAGTGTTACTGTAGCAAGGACTGAAAGAGGAAAAGGTTGAAGATAACCTTATCTTCTAATAATGGATGGTTGCTTTTGTTCATGACTGGTAGCTTTTGTCCGTTAAAAAGTAAGCTAACTGAAAAAGACACCTGAAACTGTGCTAATCTGCAGACTTATTTGAATGTAAATGATGAATGAGCCATCACATGTTCATTAAACATGCCAAGGGTGTGTGTGTGAATGTCCCATTGTCTCACATCAGTGGGGTGACCTTTGCAAGAGCCAATGCATGTGGTTGGGAAATAGGTGAGTTGTTTTTGCAGGAGGCCATTTGGAAATGAAATGGCTTTGCTGAGGAAGAAAATGGTAGGGAAGGATTTGACAGAGGAGAGGAAACAGCTGGATGATTACAGATTGGGCAAGGCTTAGTGGTGGATCAAGGAATGTGGAAAAGGAGGGGGAAAGAGTCTGAAATAGGTAGGCTTTTGCATTGTAAAGGAGTGAGCAGTACAATATACAGTGACACAGCAAGGGTTGGACTTTGGGGCCAAGGTCCGGGTGTCCCCAGCCCAGGGGGGCACAAATGATTACCCAGAGAGCAGCAGGTAATCAGGGCAGCAGAAGCAAAGTCCATTTTCTTCCTGTAGTTGTGATGGTGCTGTGATGTAAGCGAGTTTTAAATGCACATGCTCAGGGTATTATGTTTTTTTAAAAAAATCTGGGTTAACATATTAGGAATGTAGAAGCAGTTGTAAAGCATGGAATTGTGTGGGGGGGAGGAAGAGAAATGCAGGTTGAAACCATCCTTCTGAATAGTGATTAAGAAATCTTAGTGCTCAAGGAGCTGCACTGGCTACCAGCTGCTTGCAGGGCCGAATTCAAGGTGTTGGTTTTGACCTTTAAAACCCTATACGGCTCCGGTCCAGGTTATCTCAAGGAGCGTCTCCAGCAACACCAAGTAGGCCGCTCAACAAAATCTGCCACAGACGGCCTTCTCCTTGTCCCTTCAGCCAGAGCAGCTAGACTGGTGGGGACTAGGAAGAGGGCCTTTTCTGTGGCGGCCCCCATACTGTGGAACTCTCTCCCTAGTGACCTCTGCCATGCCCCCTCTCTGCTGAGCTTCCGCCGCTCACTAAAATCATGGATGTTCAGGTGGGAATATGGAGTGGGCTAAGATTTTTAAATTTAAACTGTTTTAAATGTATTTTATTCTGTATTTTATCATGTTGTACATCGCCCAGAGTGGCTGGTTTGCCGGCCAGATGGGCGATCCATAAATGCAACGAACAAACAAATTGCCTGGAATAATCCTGCAGAGCTGGTTGCCTTAACAGATGCTGGGGTGAGTTCAAGTCCAGGCTTGCACCAGGCAAACAACGGTGAGGTTTTTCTTTGGTTCCCCTTGGGGGCCCATATTTAAATCTTTGCAGCAATCCCAGATGCACACACAGATACCGGGAACATGATGCAAAATGGTGCATGTGCAGGGCAGGGAGGTCAAACTGCACCATCATCTTTCATTGCCTCTTCGAGGGCAGAAAAGAGAAACAGGCAGCACCTATGAGCTGCAGATGGTCTTTTGCATAAACAAATCTGCAAGGAGATCGCCGAGGTGGGAAGGAGCAGGACCATCCTGTGGCTGCACAAAAAATTATGTTTCTCCCAAGAAGCTCCTGTCCAGACCGGATGCCAGCAGAAGCCTGCCAAGAAGCAGGTGCATCTGTAGCACACAGCACCCCATCCCCTGCCTCTGCAGGTATCTGCGGGTTATTATACATCACTCTAAGCAGCAGAAATGGGAGGAATCAGGGGAATGGCTTGCTATCAGCAGCTTCATCTTGCATGGAGGGGAAAACAGGACCTGGTCCTTGAAAAGGTGTTTTGGGAGGAAACTGGAAAGTACCATAGTCAATGGCCATGCTGGATGGGGGTGATGGGAATTGTGGGGCACCAGGCTGGGGAAGGCTGGTTTATGCTGCCAGTGGTTGTCCAGGTTTTCAGAGTGGGGTCTTTCCCCACTGAACCTCAGACCTTCTGCATGCGAAGCAGGTGCTCCACCTCCGCTCTATGGTCCTTCCTATCAGAAGAACAGGCTGCACGGACAAGGAAGGTAGTATACCCATGATGGGTAGATTGAATTTCTGTGTTCAGAGCAGGGATGTTGAAGAGTCCTTGGTCTCGGGTCACGAGTCGAGTCACGAGTCTTTGGACCCCAGTCTCGAGTGCGAGTCCGAGTTCTTGGTCCAAAATGGTGACTCACGAGTCATGAGTCACTCTCAAAGCTGACTCCACGAGTCCCTATTAAAATCAATGGAGTTTCCCCCCAACAAAATAAGGCTATTTCAGATGTGTGGCTTAAATAAATTCTAGGCACAAGTGTGCCTTTTTATTTCAAAACACTGCAACTGATTTTGGCAAGAACACACCAGGCAGACAAACCCAAAATAACCAGGCAGGCAGAGGAGGCAGGGAACCCCAAAGCAGGCAGGCAGAGGCCTTTGTCTTGGACAATTCAACTGTTGAACTGGTCAAGAAGAGACCAGGCAGGCAGAGGAGGCTGGGAACCCCAAACAGGCAGGCAGAGGCAGCCAAACCCAAAATGTCTGAAAGGTTGCATTTTAGGAAAATGATTTTAAAAAATAAACTTGCTGTACTTCCTAAAACCTATCCATGTTGCATTTGAGGAACACGATTTTGGAACACGAGTACTTGGTCTCGAGTCCCGAGTCGAGTCTCGAGTCCCATTAAAAATATTGGGACTCGAGTCTGACTCGAGTCAGAGGGGGGACTCAGTCCGACTCACGAGTCGAGTCCTGGAGTCCGAGTCCCCATCCCTGGTTCAGAGGCAGTATAGCTTTGAGTAACTGGAAACAAAAGAGATGGCCGTTAGGAACAAAGGAACCTTTGGTATATCTAATTTAGTGCTGCCTGCACTGAACATCTAACAATTAGAGGTATACTCCCTCTGAACATGGAGGTTTCATTTACCATGCTGGAGGTTCCATTTAAAAGCTACTGATAGGCCTATCTTCTATTCATTTACCAGATATGTTTAAAAAGCCATTTATTTCAGCCACAGGCTATCGCCACATCTTGTGCATATCAAAAGCATAATAGTTATCACAGGGGTAGATTTAGATGGAGTCATGGAGAGAGGGCATCAAAGGGGTGCTGAACCCCTTACAAACACTTATGCTAATAGGCACTTCACTCCTCATTTTCTGTAGGCATACTCCTATGGTGTTTTAGGTATAAATGTAAAAATGCAAGTGTGAATGCAAAAGAGATGTGCTTGCAAACATACAAGTCCTTACTATGCCATGCCACATCCCAAACATTTAACTTCAGCCAAGTACAGAAATAAATACTTCATTGCTTACACAGTAATTGGCCTAAACCCCAGATGGGGAGATTGAGGAGGCCAGCTTTGTTGTAGAGCGTAGATAGACCCATGTTCACAAAAGTGGCAGGCAGTAAGCACGGGACCGCTAAATCAATTTGATAAAGTATCGCTCATTACACATTCTCTTTGCAGGATTCACTTCCGCACTCAGCCAATTTGAAATATCTTGAACATAACATAATTCCACCTGGTGTGACTAAGCTACCAGAAAAGCAATTGTCTTTTTATTGTCTGCATGTCTGGTTTTTGTGCCAAATATATAGAGAGAGACACACACAAATATGCACATGGACACGAAAGAGTCGGTATTTGGGGGAAGATGAAAAAAACAAAAGTGCTCATGCCTAGGAGGAGCACAAGCCAGCTCAAAGTGGGGAAACTGATGGTCAATGAAGCAAGACTGAGAGGGGGTTTAAGAGCTGAAAAGCCCAGGACCAAAGCTAGTGCAAGGTTTTTGGTGGGCTCATCTTGACTTGGACGCCATTAGGGATGCACGGATTTTGTTAAATCCATTCCATCTGTGTTTCATGTCTTTCATTCTGTAATCGGCTCATTGACGGAATCAGATCTTTCTGTATGGGAATTTCATCCTAAATCAGTCTGGTCCACAGATAAGCTGTTGTCGTTAACACAGTCCAAGGTTGAAAGCCAAGAGTTATGTCCAAAACCAAAATAGAACGAAGTAGTGTAGGAGCAGGCTTGAAGCGTGGTCAGGGGTGTTCCGAAGTCAAGCAAGCACAAGTCTCGGTCCGGGGGCTGGCAGGAGTATCTGGCTATGGTCGAGTTGCAATGACAGTTGCTTCCAGCGTCCGAAGTGTGTTTGGGGCCTGTCTTTTAAACAGGCACTGATTGGCAAGGCAGCACAGCTGGGCCAGGCTGCAGATGACGCGTGCCCGGCCCGGCCCCAAACGCACTCTGGCACAGCTGCCCCATGTCTTCCACACGGAGGCACAACGTGAAATCTGCACGTTGGACTCATGGAAATCTGAACTCATTTGAACCCATTGTGGTTTTCTAGGCATAGCATAAGTGCGACCTTGAGCAGGCCCAGTGGCAGAACGCGGCATACATGGGCAATCGTCCGGGCTACCCACCACCACTGCCGCCACTGCTCCTGATGCAAAGGGGGGGCATCTAGGGATGTGTGAGGAGTTCGTTCGGGGGGTGGAAATCTGGCGAACTGGCTGGGCTTGACCCCCCCGAACTCCGTCCCACTTACCTCCTTCCCCGGCTCAACTTGCATTCTCTCAAGTCGAGACGGGAAAGCGACTTCTAGTTTCCCGGCAGGCCACTTTTTCTGTAGAAAATGCCGTAAGATCAGGGCCGGTGCTACCGCTAGGCGAACTAGGCAGCTGCCTAGGGTGTGTGGCTGAAGGGGGTGCAGAAACGCTCCACTCCTGCCGGCCGACTCTTCCTCGCCGCCACTGGGACTGCTGGGTGACGTGCTGCCCGCCAGCCGCTCGCGGAGCCCAGATCTGTCGGCGAGGTGGCCGGGTGGGGCAGCCGCGGAGACGCCACCGGCCATGGGCGACAAAGGCACCACCAGGTCAGTGCGGGGGGATTGTGGGCGCCAGGCGGGCTTGGGGTCGCGCTTGGCTTTCCTTGGTGGGGGGCACCTCTTCCCGAGCTAGGCCGGGACAGGAGCGTGCGTGGCAGCGGAAACCGGAGATGCTGCGTGGAGCCTCCGCACGGTGGGAACGGCGAGGCCGGCTTGGCAGTGGGGAAAGCGGCTGCCTGGAAATGGGTCCCGGAGGTGCCACCACCTCCAGGCCCGCGGAGGGCTGCTGGTCCCGGTGGCGGGGCCAGGGGGGTGGTGCTGGGCGAGCAGGCATTTCCTGGCTGCTTTGCTCCGGAGCCCCTCCGGCACAAGAGGGGGGCGCTAAATATCATTTTGCCTAGGGCGCCAAACTGCCTTGCACCGGTCCTGCGTAAGATACACCAAAAACAGCCACACTTTGCATAATTTGCGCAAAATGTGGCCGCTTTTAATATATCTTCTGCATAAAAAGCAGCCCGCTGGGAACCCGGAAGTCCGCCGAGTGGCTCAGCACACATCTGCTCTTGGCCAGGTTTGGTGGGCACAACGGTGGTGTCTGTTGAGCCGGGGGGGGGGTTGCTGCCGGATTGCCCACCACTAGGTGCAAGTTTTGCCGCTGCAGACTGCAAAATCCATTTGTAGAGGGCTGCTTCCCCCCCCCCTTTCATAAAAGAAAGAAAGAAGAAAAGGAACTGATTGAAAACAAGTAACCTTTGACAATTGGGCTTAGGTATTCCCAGAACTGCACCAAATATTCTCCATCTCCAGTTTTGATTGATAGGTAGAAATGAGTGATTTCATTAGGGAAAAATATCCCTCCCTCCCTCCCTCCCAACCAAACCCCACCTGCTTAAATGGTCTAAATATTCACCTTTTTTCAGACTTGTTCAGTGCCACTAGTCTCCCTGGCTGCTGGTTTGGCACCGTCCGCCATCCCCCAGTTTATGCACCTTGCTGAAGTCACTTGGATAATCCTACCCAGAGATTATACAGTGAATGGGATGACATCGGAATGCTGCATCGCCGATTAAATTTGGTACGTTGCAACAGCACTGAGGACCAGCAAGGACAATGTAAACGAACAAGCCAAATTGTTTTGCAAGTTGTGCTGGGTGAAAGGAAAAACAACAACAACAACAACCCGAAGAGGCATTGCTGAAAGCATTCACAAACATGCAAATCATTTTGGCTTGGCTCTGGTGCGTTCAGACTAGGATTTATGACATTCTAATTGCTCATGCCCCTCTGTGACTGTGTAGATTCAGGCTGACCCTGATGATCCCTCCTTAGTGTGAAGGAGCTTCTGCTTGTTGTCCGCACCCGGCTTCCCAGCTGCCCTAATTTTGTTGATGCAGGATTTGCATTTTCCCTGGCACAGATCGGTTGTTTTTCTTCATTGCAGAGTGCACACGTCCCCGAAGGCAAGCTTTAACGAAGAGTATGGGCCCCAAATCTGTCATTTACAGGGCACTCGTAGATCATGGCATCCAGCGCTCTGGACAACGCATTCCCATGGCACCCAAATAGTTTATCAGTAACAACAACTTTTTAAAGGTTGTTGACAATGAAATATGGACAGCAGGAGCCCAGATGCCTTCCAGGTGAATATGGCTGCGTCCCACCCACTGTTCTCCCCACCAGCTAATTGGCCTGCATATTACTATGCAATATCCATCATGTAGGTGGTTCTAGCTGGGTTTGGGGATTAGCAAGTAGAGTTCTGGAAGGATTGGGACTGAGTGTGCAGGTGTTAAATAGGTCGGTGGAGGTGGGCACTTAAACAACCCGATTAGGGTGTCTTACTCTATTTGGTGGACTGTCAGAGGACTGTCCTCTATTTGAAGTTGTCCTCTATTTCAGGGATGGGCAGAAGGTAGATCTCAAATATTTTGGACTTCAACTCCCTTAAGCCCCTGTCGGCATGGCCAGTGGACAGGGCGTTGAAGTCCCAAACATCTGCAGATCTACCTTCTCCCCACCTCTGCTCTATTTGATGAGTTGCCCAGTCCAAGTCTGGTTTACAGATAATGAACCCTACGAAGGGCGATCGAAGGGCCCTTGAAATTGCCCATCAAGAGATAGCACCTGGACAGTAGACTGAGCATTCACACCAGTCACCTGCTCAGTCTTCCTCAATATGGTGTGACACATTGTATTTCTATGTAAATTACAGTTGTTATTTCAAGATTTACATTTATACATGTACATTAGAATATGCAAATGTTATGCAAATTAGCATCCTCTTTGTGTGTGTGTGTGTGTGTGTGTGTGTGTGTGATGCATTTTCTCTTTTTTGGCAATGCGTAAGTGGCTACCCTAAAACTGAAGCAAGGTTCCATGCTGGTGTCAAAAGCAATTTTTCCAACAAACAGGCTCCACACCTTATCCTCAATGCCACCAGCAGCACTCTGTTCCCACTTCAAGCCTAGCAGACTGAATTCGTGCTTTGCGGGCTCCATCTAGGCTGCAGTACCAGCTGGCTGGATCACTCAATCAGCTGACCTCCAAGCACCAATCTCTGTCCACCAGGCCCTATAAAGCTCTAGCCTCAGAGCTTGGTCCTCATTACAAGTAATTTGTCTCTGATATGACACTACCTAAGCTCCAGATCCTTCTCCTGACTGCTGCTTTAGATTTTGACCTCTGATTGTTCTGCACAATGGACATTCTGCAGTGCCAGCTCCAGGTTTTGGAGGGTCCTTGGGCAAGACACTCTCAGTGGACCTTCTCCCCACCACTGTCACCGGCTGCTCTTGCTCCTCCTTCTCTTTCTCATCATTGCTACCACCTACTTGCTTGATAGGCAATTAGAGTTGTAGTCAAGGGTGGGGGTGCTGCCCAGTAAGGCCTTGGCGGGTATGAGCGGGGCCATGTAAAGCCTTGTTCTGCCCCGCCAAGGCTTCATAGTACAACGCCAGCGAGCAAGGAGTCAGTGGCATCTCCTGCTCCTAAAAACATAAGAAGAGCCCTGCTGGATCAGACCAAGGGTCCATCTAGTCCAGCATTCTGTTCACACAGTGGCCAACCAGCAGCCCACGGGATCCCACAAGCAGGACATGAGTGCAACAGCACCCTCCTGCCCATGTTCCCCAGCAACTGCTGTACATAGGCATACTGCCTCTGATACTCCTCCTTCTCATCACTACCATTGTCTGGGCCAGAGTGAGGGGCAAGTGAACAAGCAGGTCGCAAGGGTGAAGAGGAGGAGCAACTCCAGGGGGCTCTTGTGAGTGGGCCCCTGCTCGGGTGTGGGCCTGCTCGGGTGTGGGCCCTCAGCAGCTGCCCAACCATGCCTACTTGGATGGGAGACCCCTCCTCTAGTTTCCTGCATTGAGCAGGGGGTTGGATTCGATAGCCTTGTAGGCTCCTTCCAACTCTATGATCTATGAAACCCTTGACGCTGGCCCTGTTCTTCTGGCCCCCTTGGACTGACAACCACCTCCTCTCATGTTCAGAATCCTGTAACACCTCCACCACTGATGGTGAGCAAGTGTCAGGCAGGTGACAGTTAGGCACTAGGCAGACTTTAATCTGGTAACACAAATGGATAATCAGATGGTCTCCCTTGGCAACCAGTTGCCAAGACTAAGTGGGCTCAGTAGAACTGGGAGCTTTACATCGGATGGTAGGACTGGATTGGCCCCCTGGGGTTGCCTGACCTTGCAGGCCATGGGGATTCCAGGCTGTTGGGTGAGTGTCCCAGCTTGTTCCTTCTTCCAATCAGAAGGCAGCATGGGGAGCAAGGGCCTAACTCCTGGTCCACAGGGCTGATGGTTTTAGTCCTGCAGCACTTGATGGCAGGCAGAGCTTATTTGCAGACACAAGCTGGGTCAAGGATGCTACCCAAAATTGCAGCATGCAGCCCACAGCAGCCATGGCTAATCTGCATGTTTCTCTTAACAGCTGTCGCCCTCCAATGAGAATGTGTTGTTCCCTTCCATAAAATAGCTTGTGTACAAATGGGGAAAGCTGATGAAAATCGACGATTTAAATCAGGGCTTTCTCGCTGGCTGATTGGAAATCATGATTTAAATGGCTGGTTTAAATCACCTTGATTTAAATCCAATCCATCTTGCCTCCTGCACTAAGAAAAAGCACACGACCAGTGTGTGTGTGTGTGTGTGTATGTGTATGTGTGTGATATCTTTGTTAGCACTTCACTCAGTATAGCTGTTGCAACAGTGTTCTGCCTATCTGGTTTGCCAATTGACCGGGCGTGGGTGTGGGGAACAGCCTTGTCTTTAAGGTGACCTTCCCACAGGAGAGAGACAAACATGAGCACCTGCACATCACTGCTCATCATTCTTCAAGGCACAACACAGAGGTTGATTGAAAAGTTGGCAGCCTTAGAGTGCAACCCAATGCGTACCTGCTTAAACATAAATCCCATTCTATCCAATAGAACTTACTCCCAGGAAAAGGTGCCTGGCATTGCAGCCTTAGATCTCTCCTGGCCTGATTTTATGCAACTTGCAATGTAATGCATCAGCACTGGTGGCCCAGTCCACCCATGTAGAGACCTGGGCCCCATCCCATTTAGGGTAGCCACTTACACATTGCCAAAAAGAAGGAGGAAATGCTTCACTCAAAAAGAAGACAAAAGATTTATTTACTACATTCCTATGCCGCCCAATTGCCAAAGCTCTCTGGGCACTCAGCAATTCACAAAAGTTAAACCCCCAAAATACAACATGATAAAAATATATCACCTTTAATTTAAGGAAATACACTACATCTCCCCATAATGGGGAAGAGAGGAAGACTGTGGCCAGGGGACCTGTGTGCCTGCCTGTTCAGTCAGTCTGCTGTCCCAGTGCTAACTGCTGATGGGCAACAGGAAGACTCCTGCTCTTCCCTTCTCATTATGGTTCTTGATCTTTAAACTGGACTTGGACTGGACAGACCTTCAAGTAGAGGACACCCTGAAACAGAGGACTGCCCTCTGATAGCCCTACAAGTAGAGAACTGTCCTCTGTAATGTAGGACACATGACCACCCTAATTCCCAGTTCCCACTACAATTGGGGATGTATCTACATATTTAGGATACAAGTAAGGGTAGTCCCGGTTATGGGGTGGGGGAGTTCACTGGCAACCTGCTTTTGCTAGATCCCCGTAGCCTTTCTCACCCTCCAGTGGGCCGAATCCTCCCCTCTGAGCTGCCCAGAGAAAAGCAAGTGGACAGAGGCAGTGGCTGCTTGCTCACTCACCTGCATCCCCCCCCCCCCGGCTCTCTCTCTCTCTCTCTCTCTCTCTCTCTCTCTCTCTCTCTCTCTCTCTCTCTCATATAAGAGCATAAGAAGAGCCCTGCTGGATCAGATCAAGGGTCCATCTAGTCCAGCATTCTGTTCACACAGTGGCCAACCAGCTGCCAATGGGAAACCCACAAGCAGGACATGAGTGCAACAGCACCCTCCCGCCCATGTTCCCCAGCAACTGGAGTACGTAGGCATACCGCATCTGATACTGGAGGTAGCATATAGCCATCAGGACTAGAAGCCATTGATAGCTTTCTCCTCCATCCTCTCTCCTCTCTCTCTCTTCACTGGGGGAGAAGCAGATGCTTCTGTGGTAGTTCTGCATCAGAGAGAGGACCCACCAATCTAAGGGAACCCAAACTTCCCAGCAGCCATGCAGCAGCAGTGGCAGCTGCTGTCCCTTGGTCAGGGGTCTGTACTGGTTCAGTCTCCCAGGCTGCCACCTCTTCTGCCAGATGCCAGCCCAGGAGTCAAGATCTATGCATCACATGACCTCTCGGGAAGAGAGAGCACCTGGACTGCTGGACATCCTCAACTGGAATTTGCTGAGCTGATAGTCCTTGTGTGTAAACCGTGAAGGCTTGGGCAAGCCTGGATGCGGTTTTTTCCTTGCATACTCAAAATACAAGTATCAGCACATTATTACATCATCTGCCCAGCTAGCAATTCATTTTTAATAGGGGCCATATGTATATTATTTAGCAAGCATCATAGCATAGATACGTGGTGTTGTGTTGTTTTTTTATAGAGACATCAGCATTCCCTTTCCACAAAATTCTAACCCTCTGGACCTTGCATTTTATTTAGGTATTTTATTGATAGCATTTAGACCCAGCCGCAAAGCAAGTCAGAACAATAAAAATAGCAATAAAACAAAAGCAATCATTAATAAGTATAGTGAAATCAACAGCTGAGACAACACAGGGACACAACACGCATTCACCATCATCACTATTATGATAATTATAAACATGTGCTAAAAAGATCAACCTAGTTAAAAGCCTTATTTGTTTTCATATCAGCGGAGAAGGGGAAGGAAATGTGAGCAGATTAGCTACACCTTGAGCGGGGTAAGCCTACATATTTCATACTATGAACTGAGCAAGGGCTGAGGGGCTGGAGCCAATGAACTCTTTAGAACCTTCTTCTGGGGTGGCCACGTGTCCTCTTTTACAGCGGGCAATCCTGTATTTGAAGGGCTGCCAGAGGACTGGCCTTTATTTTGAAGGAATCCTCTATTTGAAAGGCTGTTCAGGCCAAGGTAAAGTTGAAAGATAAGGAACCATCAGAAGGAACAGCGGAAAGGCCTTGAGAGGCCACCCATCAACAACACCTGGACAGCAGACTGAGCAAGGCACACAGATCACCTGGTAGTACAGTCTTCCACACTATGGTGGGATGTACTGAATTTGCAAATTTCATGGGACTTGGTGTCCTCTTTTGTCCTCTTTTTCCGATGACGCATGTCCTCTTTTGGGCCATTCACAAGTGGCCACCCTCAGCAACAGAGGCTCTGTTGACAAAGTCCTGTGCTTATCCTACACCTCAGCTGCCCACTCCTCCTTGCCCCTGGCTTGGCTCACACACACAATAGTGAGCAGTTAAGAGAGAGGCTCTGTCACTCTTCACCATGGCAGACGAAGGGGTTAAACTAGAGTGTTCACTGTGTAGTCCCAGGGGAACAGGGATGTCATTGTGTAGTCCTGGGGGAGCAGGGATTTCATTGTGTAGTCCCAGGTGGGGGGGGGAAAGAAATTTCATTGTGTAGTCCCGGGGGGTGGGTGGGATTTCATCATGTTTCTTTTAAAAACAATTGTACCAAATCCTAAAATCCACGTGAGCGAAGCTGTGGGCAACATCTAGTAAATACATAAATCTCCCCAAAAGAGGCCTTTGCCTACATCTTGGTTCAGTAGAAGTGAGGCATTGGGCAGAGCCCTTTGCCCTATAGTTTTGGCTTACTTGAGTAAAAAGTGCTGAAGAGACACACATGGGGAGAATGTCCTTGGACCTTGGGTCTGAAAGCTAAAGGAGGGGCAAGATTGGGAGCCCCAAGGGGCCAAATTGAACCCTGGGCCATCGCCCCCACCCTCAACATGAATCACATCAGTGTGTTTTCCAGCCTGTAATCTGGACATGTGGAGTATCATTTCCCCCATTTATGGTGTGAACGTGAGGGTTAGGCATGTTTTCAGAGCTCACCCCATTCCTGCATGCCACAGAAGGTGGAAGTGGAACAAATGATGTGCAGTGACAAGAGATGCAAATCCATTTACACCTATTCTGATTGCAGAAGTTGGCTTTTCTCAACCGCAGTTGCTCCAATATTTCGGAACTGGATAGAGTTGCAGAGATGACAGCCTTCCGTATAGGCAGCTTGAACAGGCCTGGCTTCAGCGGTCAGTATGGTCATGCACCTGCCAGGACCCAGCTGTGGCAAGGGGGGTACCACTCACGCATTGACCACAGTTCCTGGAATTAGGACCAGACACTTCCATTTTGTTCAGTCCTGCCTGGGTGTGCTGAGAGGTGCACAAGGCTATACAACCTGTCAGTCATTTGTTGGAGGCATTCTTATGAGTTTGGCCCTCTAGCAGTTTGGCCTTCCTTCCTGTGGGCAGGCAGCAAGGAGCAACCATTGCTCGTGTCCTTCCTTTCTCTGGGCTTGACCGATGGCTGGCTCACAGGCAGATCCAGCTCCAAGTTTTTGGGGACCCTCATAGATGCCCCGCCGCTGGTACTTCTCCCCTGTCCACTGCCCCTTACTAGCTGGTGGACAAGTGCCTGGCTGATCTCCCACTGTGGTGGCACTGAGCGTAGCCCCGGCCATGCTGCAGCCACCATCTTAATTACCACCCCCCAAATGTGCAAATTCATGCATAAAGGCCCAGAGCTCTGCTCAGTGCCATCACTGGGCCTCTTATTTTAATTCATTATTAGTTTGTACCTCCACATATTTTGCATTAGCTTCAGGTTGCTTTTTAATCAGGGTTACTCTTCCTATACGATGCAATCTAAATTTTAAGATTAAAAATTAATCATAAATGGTATTTTCCTTGCATGAGACGCCAAGGCAGGCACGTAGGGAGGTGGGGCCCATGGATTTCACCCACCCCTGGTGTCTGGAAAGAATAGGGCTTCTGCAGCCGGTAGTGATGTTTCAAGCAACGGTGCAGTTGGGTAATTTTAGACCCTGGACGTAATGGTCTTCTCTCCCCCCCCCCTTAGATGGCTATCTGTATTGCTTCAGTTGTGAAGCACATAACTTACATTTCTCTTCCCACCACCAGCAATGCCATGCTTTACAACTGCTTCTACATTCCTGGTGTGTTAGAGTAATAACAAAACTCTTTGCTGACCCTGATTTGAAGAGAGGAGGAGGAGGAGGAACAACTCTGGGCATGTGCATTTTAAACTCACTTAAATCATAGCACCATCACAACTACAGGGATAAAATGGTGTTTGCTTCAGCTGACCTGATCACCTGCCACTCTCTGGGTGGGTCCCCCCTCATTTGGGCCCCCCCTGGGTTGTGAGACCCTGGACCTTGACCCCAAGCTCCAACCCTAGCTGCACCATTGGTTCCAGGCAACACCAAAAAAGGATCCTCTGCAACAGCCACAAGTAGTACAGGAGACGTTTTCATTTGAGAATGAGACAGTGACACCCCTTGTGGCGGAGTGACAGGCAGAAGCCCGAGGAGGGGCCAATCTGAACATTCCAGAGGCTCTGATTGGTTGAAGCAGAGAGCATAGAACCCCAGGGAGTTGGCAGTTAAGGGGAGTCGGTTGTCAGTTGGGGAGAGAGTGGGTTGGAGTGAGAGAGGGAGTGGGAGGTTAGTAGAGTAGGTAGGGAAAGGTGGTGCTGAAGAGAAGAGTTCAGACAGGAAATCTAGTAACTAAGTTGTGAGAAAGCAAACTGTGAAGGTGTTAGTAGAGAACAGTTCACAGGAGTTTCCGCTTAGGGAGTGAAGGACCTTCTGTCTGAGGAAGAAGGTGAAGCTCTGGACTAGTGAGAGGGACAGTTAAGTTCCCTGGTCTGATACTGTGTAACTTCAAGTAACCAAGCCAAGTTGATACAAAGAGCACTGTATAACATCTGCCTGCCTTTAGCCTGAATCTAAGCAAAGAACAAGTTTGAATTAACTGTTGAAAATCCAAGTTATCTGTGTCTGAGTTGAATATCAGTTTAGAGACTTTGTTAGAACAATAAATCAACCTTTTTATTCAAAGTTCTAAGTGTCCAGAGTCTGACTGGTGGACAGGAAAGTAAGAAGTGAATTAACGGAGGGGCACCCTACTTCAAGTAATCAAATAAAACAAACTGCTCTTAATAAAGACAAACAAATGTGGGTGAACAGCTACTTATAAGACCTAAGACATACAATCGGCTAACGCAGCTTAAGAAGACAGCTTCAAGTCTGAAGTGACCAATACAAGGTGGCACTTGGTGAGAGCGAAGTACACATTGAGGGTGTGGGCTTTGGAGTAAGGGGTCCCGCCCGCTACACCCCTCACCACGGCTAATTCCTGGAACTGCCTTTCAGCGCCACAGCACAGCTGTCAGATAGGAGGAATATAAGATTTGTCTTTAAGTATGTGTGGAATGCAAGTGGGCACCTTGAGGTGCTAGGGGATAGAAGCTGGCTCATGGTGTTTTGTTGCCCAAGAGGGAACCCCTGCTGCCCTGCTCCAGAAGATGCTGGACTGGGTGCCCTGAAACATACGCAGCTGTGGAACGTGCAAGAGTCGCACCACAATAGTTTCTGTGTAACATGGCAAGGGATCCTGAGATGCAACTTCTGGATTGCCTGCTGCTCTTTTGCTGCTCTTATGGTGCTTCTAAAAGTCCCATTGCCTCAAGTGGCTGGCTTGGATTACTTATGCAGTTGGACCAGTCGTGTCTGTAAAAAATAAGTCTGCATGCTTATGGTGGCCACGTTAGTGATCATACCGTTAAAACAGTTTCTAGTCTTCCTCATTATAGATGCTGATTTGAAAATATGAACGCCATATATTTTAAAGGGTTGGGAAACAAAGTGGCAAACAAACAACCTCATCTGAATAGTTTTAACCCCCACAAAAGATTCAAGCCCCCACCTTGCAATTTTAAAGGACAGATGCATAATAGAACTGCCTTGCTGCAAATGACCAAAGTCTGCCCAGCCCAGAGCTTTCAACTGCGTTGTACGCAACTGATGTTTCTCTCATTCCAGTCCATACATGAGATCAGACAGGAGGGGACGAGAGACAGGGCCTTGTCAGTGGTGGCACTGGCACCAACTGTGGAACTCCTTCCTGGTAGGGATGTGCCAGGCTCCTCCTCCTCCCATCTTTTGATGGATGGTAAATACTTTTTTCAAAAATTCAGGTTAACTTTAAATCAGTGATCTGCTGTTTTTTATGCTGTTGGCTTGGCTGAAGTTGAGTACTGCTGCTTTTTGATGTTTTATTGTTGTTGTACTGCAGTGTTGTTTTATTGTTTCTTTTACTATGGCGTGTGTGTGTGTGTGTTTGTGTGAGAGAGAGAGAGAGAGAGAGAGAGAGAGAGAGAGGGAGAGAGAGATGGTGGCTATTATTTTAATTGGGGGGGGGGAAGGGATATAAACAAATAACTTAATCTAAAACTGCTTCTGCATCCTGGCCAGACTTAAAGATCTACACAGACACACACCCTTCAATTCTTGAGCAAAAGGGATACAATTCTACAACCTATTAAAGAGAAAGCACAAATAACTTTTCCTCCTCAGCCCTTGCTAAGTTCACCCCCCTCCCCGCAATGTTAACTACTGAGATTCAACTTTTTAATACTTCATGACACGCCATATGCTGCTGTTCATTTAAGCTGGCGAGACAAGACTCATCCACCACCACCATGGGCCTAGTTTCTGTAAATTATGCTAATTGCGTGCCAATAGATTATGCAGACTGGTCCTGCCCCTCTGACTTGGAAAGCATTTCTAGCCACAGCCTCTCTGCAGCCCCCCCGCCCCCAAATTATGGGATAGCAGTGCCAAAGCTGGTAGTTATTCGTTGTGCGTGTGAAAACACACACGCATCTAAGCCATTTCCTCCTGCCGATGCCCCACAACCCAGGAAGAGGCCAGGCCACCTCTTTCCTTCAGGAATGCAAGCAACAGATTAAGCCTCAAGTTTATTAAATAAAGCAGTGCTCTAACAAGGGTAATCCACAGATAATTTCAGTCATTTAAACCCTATTTCATCTCCACCAAGTAGACTTCTTTCCATTTAACTGTCTTAATTCTTTTAGCACTTTCTGCTTCCCAAATTGGCTTCGATAGAGGAATTGACATTCAGCCATCATTTCCAGATAAAGTTCAATTTAGCCCTCCAAAGCCCCCACAGCTTCAGGGGAGGAGGGGGCTGGAAGCACATGCAGAATTCATTAGCAGTGTCCTTGGGAGGATTAGCCATTCTGTCCCTGCAGCTGCAAACTCCCAGCCAGCCACCAGCTGGCAGGAGGCTGAGCATCAACTGACCCGCTGCTAGCATAAATTCACCCTCGAGTGGATCTTGCATGTGGACACCAACCCACCGACCCACCCATATGGAAGGTGCCAAGCCTCCTGCTGAAAGCCTGCCGTGGAACTCCATTCCGACTCCACTGCAAGGTGCTGCTTTGCCAGATTTCTGGGGATATTGCTCCGGTTTCATCTGTAAGACACATATTCGGTGACTTAGGGATGGGGCGACAATTCCCGGTGGGGATGCTCAAATATGTAGATATGAGATTGATCCCCATTTGAGGCAGGCACAGTGGTGTAGTGGTAAATTTTGAAGTGTAGGCGCCCATCATGACAGTCCCCATAGCCAAGCCCCCAAGGAAAGTCCTAAAAATCAGGCTGCTGTGTGGATCTCTCTCTCTCTGTGTTGTATATATGTATGCATACGCACGTGTGTGCACCCCACCCGAAGAGCAACAATACATAGTATAATACCCAATTTGTTAGGATCAGCTGACACATTATATAATGGTGAGCTGGCAAAGGCCAATGTAGCGGTTAGCATGTTGAACCTGAGACTGCATGAGAAAAGGAATGAGAGGGACACAACAGGTCCCCAAACAGCATAAGAACATCCCGCCAGCCATTTTGTGAGAGTGCCTATGCCACTCTCTCAAAATTACACATGTGCCCACCAATCCAAAAAGGTTGAGGACTCCTGTATTTCTTTATTGTACATTAGTGAATTTTTAAAATCAGGATTTACTTTTTTTTTTACTTGTAAAAAAAATCAATTTGCTCGATCCTGCTCATGAGCATTTGAGCAGGGGCACTCACTTTTGTGAACGTTCCTGCTCGAATGCTTGTGACACTCGCCCCAATCTAGATTATTGCTCTCATAGACCCAAAAGAGGGTCTATGACCCCCCTGGCAAACCTGAAATGCAGACTGAAGGGGCAGAATTGCAGCTTGAGATTGATAGGCAAATGGTCAAGGAGCACCTGATTACTCTGAATGAGTTTAAATCTCAAGGGCCTGATGAGCTGCATCCTAGAGTAATAAAGGAACTGGCAGAAGAACTCTCAGAACCACTGTCTATTATCTTTGAGAAATCATGGAGGACAGGTGAAGTGCCAGACGACTGGAGGAGGGCAAATGTTGTTCCCATCTTCAAAAAGGGCAAGAAGGAGGAACCTGGGAACTATAGGCCAGTCAGTCTGACATCAATCCCCGGGAAGATTTTTGAGCAGATTATAAAGAAGTCAGTCTGCAAGCACCTTGAAAACAATGCAGTGATTACTAGAAGCCAGCATGGATTTGTCAAGAACAAATCCTGTCAGACTAATCTGATCTCATTTTTTGATCGGGTAACCTCCCTTGTGGACTGTGGGAATGCTGTGGACATTATATACCTGGACTTCAGCAAAGCTTTCGACAAAGTGCCTCATGATATCCTGATTAGTAAGCTAGCTAAGAGTGGGCTAGATGGAACAACTATCAGGTGGATCCACAATTGGCTACAGAATCGGACTCAAAGAGTGCTTATCAATGGTTCCTTCTCAAACTGGGGAGAGGTAACGAGCGGTACCACAGGGCTCGGTCCTGGGCCCGGTGCTCTTCAACATTTTTATTAATGACTTGGATGAGGAGGTACAGGGAATGCTTATCAAATTTGCAGATGACACAAAGTTGGGTGGAACAGCTAATACTCTGGAAGACAGAAACAAAATTCAAAGTGACCTCGATAGGCTGGAGCGCTGGGCCGAAAACAACAGAATGAAATTTAACAGGGATAAATGCCAAGTGCTGCACCTAGGGAGAGGAAACCAAATGCAGAGTTACAGAATGGGGGACACTTGGCTCAACAATACTACAAGTGAGAAGGATCTTGGAATTGTGGTAGATCACAAACTGAATATGAGCCAGCAATGCGACGTGGCTGCAAAGAAGGCAAATGCAATTTTGGGCTGTATTAATAGAAGTATAGCTTCCAAATCGCGGGAAGTGATAATTCCCCTTTACTCGGCACTGGTTAGGCCTCATCTTGAGTACTGCGTCCAGTTCTGGGCACCTCATTTTAACAAGGACATAGACAAACTGGAGAGGGTTCAGAGGAGGGCAACAAGGATGATAAAGGGACTGGAAACAAGGCCCTATGAGGAGAGACTGAAAGAACTGGGCATGTTTAGCCTTCAGAAGAGGAGACTGAGGGGAGATATGATCGCACTCTTCCAGTATTTGAAGGGATGTCACACAGAGGAGGGCAAAGATCTCTTCTCGTTCATCCCAGTTTGCAGGACACGGAATAATGGGCTCAAGTTACAGGAACCTAGATTCCACCTAAACATCAGGAAAAATTTCCTGACTGTCAGAGCAATAAGACAATGGAATCAACTACCTAGGGAGGTGGTGGGCTCTCCCAGTCTGGAGGCATTCAAGGTGCGGCTGGACAGACATCTGTCAGAGATGCTTTGACCTGGATTCCTGCATTGAGCAGGGGGTTGGACTCGATGGCCTTGTAGGCCCCTTCCAACTCTACTTTTCTATGATTCTATGATTCTATAGATTCAGATTCAGGAAGGTGTGTGTCTGTACACACACCTGTGTGTATTTCTGAGAAATTGCAAGGGTTTTTTTCTGTGAATATGCTTGCTTTTTTGAAAATCTCCCTCTCCAAATCTGTTGCAGTTCTAGCTAGAAACAGTGAAAGACATTGCGACAAAAATGTCAGAATAATCTGCCATTATTTTAAGGCGCGGGTCTGCAGAGAACACCTTTTAGCATTCCTTTTTCCAGCCTGTGGGGAAAACTATCTGCTAAAAGAAAAAGCCAATTAAAAGAGTGTCTTAGTCTTAGAATGGAAAGAAAGTGTTGGGCGAAATAGTTCTTAAGTATAGCTCCCAGTGTCGCCTACAGCTCCAGAGGAGCTGCATAACTCCCTTTGCCCTTACGCATTAGTTGCCGCTGCATTATTTAAAGGATACTGTTGGCTGGGAAGCCTCTCTGAACCCTCTGGGAGAGGAGATGCTACAAGGATAGAAAAGTCAACTTTCCCATCCTCCTCTTTGCATCAGATTTGGTGGGGAGACCTGACCGAGGAATTTCATCAAGTCAATGTACAGTGAAGGGAAGTCATTTTCCCATGTGCTTTGGGGGTGGGATGGAACCACAGGTCATTGAGATTATGTAGAGATGGCTAAGAGGACATAAAAGAGCTCTGTTGGATGGGAGGCCTGTGGCTCACGCTGGCTAAGCTTGTCTGAGCGTGGAAAGCTAAGCAGGGTCAGGCCTGGTTATTACTTGGATGGGAGACCCCTCCTCTAGTTTCCTGCACTGAGCAGGGAGTTGGACTCGATGGCCTTGTAGGCTCCTTCCAACTTCCTTCCAACTCTATGATCTATGAAATCTATGAAACCCAAGGACCAGCATCCTGTTTCCAACAGCGGGCAGCCAGATGCCCCCAGAAAGCCTACAAGCCTGGAATGAAGGCAACGTCCCCCCCCCCCTGCTGTTTGCCCACCAGTATCTGGTAATCACAGGTATACAGCCTCCAACGATGGCATTTATAATTCAACATAAGGCAGCTTCATATGTTTATGCTTATTAGCTATATCTGTAGTTTGTGCCAGCTAATATTATGACAAATGGTTGCTGATAGACCTGTCTTCTATGGCAGCGATGCAGAACCACAGTTGTTGGCAAATGAGTGTCTGTCCATATTATGCTCTATATGCCACCTTTTTCTAACCCACTGCCCTCCAGACACACTGGACTATGATGCCCATCAACCCCATCATTCACCCTTAAGGGCCCCTTCTGATGTTACCCCACCTGTGCAGAAGCAACTGCCGTGTAACATCAGAAGCCCAAATTCACATGGGAGTGGCTACTCCTAAAAAAAATACTGCAGCAGTAAAAACGCAAGAGTTCCATCGGGACAACTAGGGAACACAGGAAGCTGTCTAGCTGCATACTGTCTACTCTGACTGGCAGCAGGTCTCCAAGGTCTGAAGCAGACCTCTCTCCATCATTTGCTGTTCCTTGTTTTCCAACTAGAGATGTCTCACATCCTCTTGCCCCCCCTCTGGCTCAGAGGAAGACTCCAAGGTGGAGGAGGCATCATCCAGTGAGCCATTGTCTAGGATCTTTTTGACCAGAGGACGTAGTTTGACCAGGCTCCCCCATGCAGTCCTCACCACCCCTACGCAGGAGGAGCCAGCAGCTGCATAAACAGGCAAGGGCCCTTTCAAGAAACAGATCACTTCTCAGAAGGGGTGGGGTTAACAGCAGCCCCAGATCAGCCAGCTTTTGTAAAGCCTCGGACAACCTCTGCATGTTGCTGAGACAACAGCTCTTTCTGAGTGACTTCCAGCCAGCATAGATCTGTCCAGAGTCCTGACAGACCCTGCCTGGTCTGGCCTTGCCTTGCCAACCTGTATAGCCAGACTTGACTCTGCTTCATTGGACTTGACCCTATCCCACCCTATCTAGTAAGTCCAACTGCTTTAGATTGACTCCCCTGGGAACCTTGAGCTGAATTAGACAGGCCAAACTGCCAGGGATTGAGCCTGGATCCTTCTGCATGCAAAGCATTTGTTCTGCCACTAAGCTGTGGTCCCTAATCAACTATCTACTGGCCCAAATACCCTCTGAAATAACAGAGAACCTGCCCTTTGAGCCTTGGTAATGATGGAGAATCAGAGTTTCTCTTGGCAAAGGAGTTCCACAATTTTAGCACCACCACAGCACCACCCCAGATCCCAAGAGGGGTGATGTGGAGTTGAGAGTAGCCTGCAACTGATGGGTCCACACAAGGATCACCATAGCTGACCTGGGACATGTGCTTGCTTCCAGGCCTGCATTATTTTATTTATTTATTTATATTTATATTTATATTTATATTTATATTTATATTTATACCCCTTTTTTCCTTTAAGGAACCCAAGGTGGCTTACATAATCCTCCTCCTTCTCTCCATTTTATCCTCACAACAACCCTGTGAGGTAGGTTAGGTTGAGAGTCAGTGACTGGCCCAAAGTCACCCAGTGAGTTGCATGGCTGAGCGGGGACTAGAACCCGGATCTCCCGAGTCCCAGTCCAATACTCTCACCACTACGCCACACTGGCTCTTTAGGAAGGCACTCAATATATTGGCTGCATAATGAGGCAAAACAACCACATTTGCATTGCATCCCGCCATTTACTCTTTACATGTCTTCCACCAGCCTAAGTGTTTTATCCCCTGGATGAAAGGGGCAATGCCCAACAGCCTCGCATCATTTTCATAGCAGTCCCTGATGTGGATCCCTTGGCCAGGCCATCTCATCTCATCTTCCATCCTGTCTAGATGGGAGCCACCACATGAAGTTTCTCTGCAATGTGAAGCCCTCACCAAATTGTGGGTGGCTGCACATGGTTCCTTTTTCCCCTTAATGCAGCAGGCAGTTTCTAAAGCCTCCACAAAGAGACAGGATTATCCTTATCATCGCCTGCATAATTACAATAGTTATTAAGCATTGTAAAAAATTATCCCAACGCCTTTTAGAAAAACCAGTTTCATCGGCTGAATCCATGACCTTTCAGGGCAGCAAATCTCACAGTCTGATAATAGGAAGAGACAGTGTTGGTGTAGTGAAAACCAAATTTGGAGGCAAAAAGCTTAATGGAGAAATTTGCTTTTTTCCCTTCTTTTTTTTGGCTTCCATTCATGGAGGCCACAGTTGGTTAGCACAGTGACTCTTTAAACCCAGAACCCAGACTTCCTCAGATGTGGGGCAGCCACCCAATCACAGAAAGTTGATTACTTGGTTTTAATTAGTTTTAAATCAGGCAATTAAATTTGTATATTAATAGTTTTCAAGGAAAAAACCCTACTTTTCTTGTTTATAGATGGCACAAACATATATGTTGCAGTAGCTACTATCTAATCTATGAAATCTAATCTATGAAATCTAATCTATGAAATCTAATCTAATCTATGAAATCTTAGAAGGGGCACTTTCTCTTCATTCTTCTTCTAAGATCAGAGGTAGCAACTTCTGGGGGCCCAGGGGCCAATTCCCCCCTCCCAAACAGGGGGGGGCAGATGCAGCCCACAGACCCTGCGTTACACACCCCTGTTCAAAGAAGTTGCAATTTGTATAAGTACTTTGCCAGCACTCCAGATGCATTTGGATGATACTGATTCCCTGGACCCATCTCAATCAGGCTTAGATATGGAACTGAGACTTCTTTAGTTGCCTTGGTGGATGACCTACACTGGGAACTGGATGGGTGGGGAGTGCAGCCCCACTAGTTCTTCTGGACCTTTTGGTGGCTTTTGATATGATCGATCATGGTATCCTTCTGGACCACCAGGCAGAGCTGGGCCTTTGAGGCAATGTATTGCAGTGGTTCTGGTCCTCATCCCCTGCTAACTGAACATTTTAACTGGAGATGGAGGGGATTACATTTGAGACTTTCTGCATGCAAAGCAGGTGCTCTACCAAGAGCTGTGTTCCCTCTTTTACCAACTGATAATCCCATGAATTAATGATACCTTTTGGGTGCCCATCAACAGGACTGAGAGCAGTGCCTTCACATCAACCTTTGCTGTTCTCTTCTCTGATAGTTACTCAGCTGGATACAGAGCAACTTTGTGAGATGCAGAAAAGAAGCAAGAGGGCATTTCTGCATGACAGAAAGATGAAGAGGGGCTGGCACATATGTGGGTCCTGTTATCAGTTTTATTCATGTGCCACCCCACCAGCATCTCCTCGAAAGAAAATTAAGAGGAGCAAAGAGCTTACAATTTTTTTGGTAAAAAAAGATGTGTGCTTTTTGCCACACACACCTCTCTTCTCACACCATGATAATATAAATAAAAAACAATGAATTTATCCGGCCATAATGGGCTTGGCTTGGGTTTATACAGGGTGAAAATGGAAACATTTATAATGTCACAACCAGGCAAATTGACCAAGACATGCATCAGCAGGGTTTTTTATTTATTTATTTATTTATAAGAGGAAATGACTCCTCCAGCTGCCTCCTCTCATCAATTTGTCCCATTCAGAATTCAAGCTGATTGCAGTAATAAACTCAAGCATTAAGGAGAGCAACATGGAGGAAACCCAATGCTGTGCAGGGAACCTGGGCCAACCCAAAACATTTTGTGGCTTGATGCAAAGGACAAGATCCCCCTCCCCCACCTCTCAATTCCCATGTACAAAAGCTGATCAGACCAGAAGTTGAATCTTATTTCTACACTGGCAGTGAGACAGTGTCCTTCATTTCACCTGATGGCAACAGGCTACCTGATTGGTTGATTTGATTTGTACCCTGCCTTTCTACCAAAAATGACACTCAAGGAAGCTTACAATTACTGATAAAAACAACAATAAGCCAATACATTAAAACATAATGAAAAACAATGAAAAACACAACAACAGCAGAGCAAAACTAGCATCCAGCTCAACAGATCTGCTTACACAATAAAGGTCCGCTTGAATAACGGGTTCTTTGCCTCCCGGCAGAAGGGCAGCAGAGAGGGAGTGAACCTAGCCTCCCTCAGCAGGGAGTTCCACAGCCAGGGAGTGGCCACTGAAAAGGTCCTCTTTTGTGTTGCCCCCCAAATGTGCCTCTGAAGGTAGAAGTCTCGAAAGAAGGGCCTCTCCTGAAGATCTTAAGAACTGGGCAGGCTCGTATGGGAGAAGGCGGTCTTTCAGGTAGCCTGGTCCCAGGCCGTATAGGGTTTACAGGCCATAGCCAGCACTTTGAATTCTGCCTAGTAGCCAGTCAAGCTGTTGTAACAAGGGAGCCACATGTTCCCTGTAACCAGCCCTGGGTCAACAGTCTGGCTGCAGGCAGCATTCTGGACCGGTGGAAGTGTCAAAGTCAGCCTTACGGGATGCAGAGCAGGTCATATGGCACAGATGGCTTTATCCATTCTGTGCCGCTCAGCATCTGGAATACCTGGAATGCCCCCCTTTTCTTACCAAGGATCACTGCCCTCAATTAGGCAGGAAGAGTGAGCAGTGAACAAGAACACCCTCAGTGATGCCTTTGGGCATCCTGCCTGAATGTACAGGGATTATGCCTGTGTATTATGGTTAGCATTAAGCTTCAGGTTAGGGTTACGGTTAGGAAAACTGGGATCTGTGTGCATGTCTGGGGGCATAGCTTCAATGGGGCAGAAAGTGTGAGTGGTCAACAAGAACACTCTCAGTGATGCCTTTGTGCATGCTGTCAGAATGTATAGGCATATTAGTGTTAGACTTAAGCTTCAGGTTCGGGTTAAGTTGCACAAATTTCCTAATTTGGACTTTATCCCCATACTTCCCATGCTGTCTGCACTGCCATGAGGACTAGAACATTGCTTCATTTCAAAATGAAATGCTCAGGATGCTGATTTGGACATACGTTTGGACTTTCCCCCTGAAGAATCGCAACAGCTATGGGAACATCACCCACCCCCACCCCGTCTTACACTGAGATATAAACAGCCCCTTAAAACCTTGCTATGACCTTTGTCTGCCTTACCTCCTCCTCAACAGGTTGCCTGTAGGCAAAAGGGGGAGGGGGAGAGAGTCTGCGATGGGCACTTATGGTGTAAATATCAAGAGTTTTCCAGACTTGTTTTCTTTGCCTACACCTCCCCTTAGCTTCCATTCATATATGTTTAGGCTCCCTGAGAAAAGGGCTGCCCTTTGTGAAGCATGTGTGGGTGAGTTTTCAAAAGCAATTAGTAATCTATGAACACAAATCCCACAGTTTCAAGGGGACGTGGTGTTTTTGAAGTGATTGCCTAAGAATAGTTTATGTGCTGGAAGAATTAAGTCTGTCTCCATAGTTCTTCTAGTTGAGACAGCAAAGGCAACAGGGCTGGGCTGGGCAGGGGAAGAATAAAGGACATAGGAAATGGGCCGTAGCTCACGGGTAGAGCACCTGCTTTCCAAGCAGAAGGTGCCTGGTTCAATGCCCAGCATCTCCAGGTAGGGCTGGGAAAAACTCCTGTCTGAAACCCCATAAAGCGACTGCCACAATCAGTGTAGAGCAGCCTTCCCCAACCTAGTGCCCTCCAGATGTTCTTGACTGCAACTCCCATCACCCCTGGCCATTGACCCTGATGGCAGGGGCTGATGGGAGTTGTAGTCCAAAACATCTGGAGAGCATCATATTGGGGGAGGCTGGTAGAGACATCATTGAGCTAGGAGAACCAACACGCCCTGTCTTCTTGTACCCTTGGTCCAAGTAGCTCAGTACAGTCTACTCCAGCCTTCTCCAACCTGGTGCCCTCCTACAACTCTACAACTACAACTCCCATCAGCCCCAGACCAGCAGTGGGTCTCCAGGTTTTCAGGCAGAAAGATATCTTTTCCATCCCTTGTTACCTGCTTGGTTTTTTTTTTTTTTGACTGGAGGTGTCAGTGGGTTGAAACTGGGACCTTCTGCATGCAAGGCAGGCTGGCTCTACTGCTGAACTATGGTTCCACCCTGTACTCCTACATGGAACCATATTCTTCTACAGTTCCACACTGCTCAGGACTGCATGGCATATCCCACCCTTTTCTGTACTCAGACATTCCTGCTGATGCAGATGTAGGAATGCTTCAAACATCTATGCTTTTCTACTCCCAGTTAAGCCAACTGCACATGGGATTCTACATGGAGAATCAATTGGACTTTGGAAAGGAGACTGTGCTTAATTGAGCCTATTGCACATGTGTGGCATGATGATGATCCAGGAATTGTGAAAAAGGCAGCATTACAGAAATCACATTGTTGCACACCCCTAAGTAGATGGGCACTGAGGTAGCCATCTGCCCACTGTGCTTCTAATCCAACATAACAATACATTTTTGCCCATTTGATGGCTGGACCTGAGATCCTGGCAGCTACCAAGAGGAATGGAAACATGGGACGAGTAAGAGGCCATGGCAGAGCAGAGCAGAGAGAGCAATTATGCTGATATTGCTTCTCATCCTCTTTCTCATCACTGCTACCACTTGCTTGCTTGATAAAGCAGAGCCAGTGAGCAAATAGGCAGTGGCAGCTCCTCCCTCACAGCACCACCACCGTCTGGGCCAGAGTGAGAGGCAGGGGAACAAGCAGTTTGCAGGGGCACTTGTCAGTGGGCCTCCTGCTAGGCTGTGGGCCCTTGGCAGGTGCCCAACTATGCCAACCCTTGATGTTGGCCCTAAGAGCGATGGACCACTGTGCAATCTGAGTAGCGTTTTTAGTAGAAGAGAAAGTTGCAGGAAAGCTGTTCTGTTTTGACACACAAAACTCCACAGACACATGAAATTTTGCTTTGAATGCATTGGCCCACCTTCATATGAGCCAAAGGGACCATTTTAGATCCTTTAAATGTTCCTAGACAGCACTCCAGGTTTCTGTACAGCCAGCTAATCACACCCTGATGTGTCTTATTGACCTACTTCTTCCATTCATCTGTTCTCCATTCTTCCCTATTTCCCCTCAGGCTAGGAGTAATTAGCTCTTCTCCCTCCAGAGCATGCAGGCCCTTGATCGCTGCACCATTCCCAAAATAGGTGTGATCAGTAGCCAAGAGGTACGCTAATTACTGCTAGCCAGAGGAGAAAAAGTGAGTTCAAGAGACTGTTGTTTTCCTAAATGGTATTCATGTTTCTAAATGGAAAGATTTTGGAGAGGGGGGGGGAGTGTCAGGCCACTTAGAACAGACTTTTTTCATGCCAGAGACAAAAATCCCTAACTTGTCTCACTCATATCTAAAGAAGGATGAATCTATCAGTTCTGCTTTTCCCTGGGAATGTCATAGAAATCTGTAATGAATTCAAACAAGTTAGGGTTTCTATGAATCCAACCTGCAGATTCTGTAGCGGACTGGCTTTTATTCTGAGTCACGCAGATTCTGCGGACATGAAGACAGGTTTTCCACTTTGGGGAGGGATTTGCACTAATTCACATTGGCATTGATTTGCGTTGAGTAATGCACATTAATTAGCACATTTGTGCAGGCGTACATTAGCGCGAATGCGCACTTGCACTAATGCACATATGCATTAGTGCTATTGTGAATTAGCGCAACCAGAATGAAATTCTGGTTTAAAAAAAGGCCCAATTCCATCAATGAGTGGATGACAGAATGAAAGACTGTCCACAAAGCACAGATGGACATCCGTACAGATTAACAAAATCTGTACATCCCTACGTTTCTCCTGCATTAGAATTTTTTAAATCTCAACTTCTTCCCATCCCAAATTTGCAAAGTTTGGTAAATTCTGATCAAAGCACAGAAATGAAATTTTTTCTCACCCATCTGAACTGGTCAAATTCAATAGGTACACTATAGGTACAGGTATTCCCAGCATGATGAGGGCCCTGTTGAACCTGCCTTCCATATACATGTTAAAAATAAGGAACCTGGCAGAAAAAGAGGTGGTAACCTTAATTCAGCACCACAAACATGGCTGAATACCCAGGGAGTCAATCTCAGACCTTTAGGAGCTAAGCATTCAAAGTTAATGAATCCATCAGTTTTGTTTCCCCCCACATTTGATTTCTTTTAATCTCAAGTAGGCATGTATGGATTTTGTTAAATCCATTCCATCTGTGGATCCAATCCATTTGTGGATTGTTAAATCCAATCCATTTTCAGATTGTCAGGTGGCTTTCGTTCCGTTGCTGACAGAATAAGATTCTTTTAAACCAGAATTTTGTTCTACTCACGCTAATTCGTGTTAGCACTAAAGCAAATTTGCACAAATCCCCCTGCCCCCGGTGAAAAATGGTCCGCAAGTCTGCAGGACTTGGAAAAAGTCAGTCCGCTGCAGAATCTGAAGGTCAGATTCAGAGAAATCCAGACTCATTTGAGTCTGTTATGGATTTCTCTGACACCCCTAAAAATTCTTTCTATCTTGTTTATGAAGAAATTTGCCATTTTTTGTATGTTCGTATAAGAAAAAGGACAAAATTCTCACCAAGTTCTAGGGATGTATGCAAATTTCATTTTTGATTGCAAAACATAAGAGCATGCCCGGTTTGAAGATCTGAACACGAGCGTGAGTGCGATCACATGTCCACCGAAAATATTTGGAAATTGTCGAACACGTGCTCGCGTTCATCTCATTCCCAGTTCCAAGTTCAATTTGCACAAATTTCCTAATTTGTGTAAATTTCCCCAGTAGATGAAATCAGGCCCACTTTAGTCTGTGGAGGAAACTTATGCAAATTTGTGGGGATTTGCGCAAATCTCCTGTCTCATCGCTGCTGCTGCTCCTTTTGCACAAACCACCCATTCGTGCAAAGCACTCAGCAGTCGCAAATGCAAATGGGAATCGAGCATGAGATGAGCAGGGAGATGATGTTCAGAGAATCCTTACAATCCCAAACATTGCTCATTTGTCCATCCCTAGGCCGCAGCCCAACCAGCTCTGGTGGGTCACCATTTATCCACCCTTTCTAGAATAACTCAACACATCACATTCCCATGAGGACGGTTTCCACTGAAAGACATTGGGCAATTTCCTATTTTATTTAAGATTCCCTGCATTTTTCAGTACCATTTTGATGCTTGTCTCTCTGTCTTTTCTGTAGTTGGTGCAGCCTTCTCCTTTTCTTCATTTCCTTTTATGAAACCTCACACAAGGGAAACATGAAATACTGGTCTCATTGGAAATGATCTCACTGGAGGTTTGGAATTCTTCCTTCTTTATTACAGGCCCAGGTCATGTAACTTCAAGAAATAGGTATTCTTACCACAGGCATTGCCTGCATTCGCGCCGCGGACAAGGGGAAGAAAGATTAGCCTCTTATCGGCTGCAAATGGTTAACAGAAGCTGCATGTAGCTTCCAGTGACAGTCGGCGGGAAAGTTGTTTCTTTTCCTAACAACAAAGTGAGGTGTCAACGCAACACAGAACTTTCCCAGCAGGGATTTCTGGAGGCATTTTCTTCCTAATCTACACAAGCAGCGAATAAATGCTGACAGTCCCCATTCCCCCGACTCCTTTGAATAAAAAACAGCCACGGCTGCACAAACATGCATCCCCTCATAAATTAAGAACCACAGAGATTATGAAGAGTTTGGTGGTGGCGCTGAATGGAATGAAATGCAATTTGAGAGAGTGAAGAAGAAGAAGAAAAAGAAAACATTCTTACTTGCAACCACAAAAATTAATGCCGTTGAAAATGTTATATTGTTGGATGTGATGCCAGGGGATTCATTCTACCCTAAAGTTACCAAAAGCAATTGCACCTTTCCTTAGTGGCTCTCCCCAAGAGACTTTCACTGCAAATTTAGATACAGAAGGCTCCCATAAAGGGGCATCATCACAATGAAAACTAAACAAAGGTACACCCTCCCTTTTGTTTGATGCTTTGGAATGAAGGGATGGCCTGGAGCAAGTAACTAAATCTTGCATGGTTACAAGGGCTTCAATAAGTTGGACGTGATGTGAGGGTGTATCTCTGTAGAACAATGGTGTTGAGCCTCTTCCAGTCTGAGGACTGAATTCCATTTTGGAGAAACTCTCACGGGCTGCCTTCCACTGGAGGGCGGGGCTGAAGTCAAAAGGGGTGGGGCCAAAATTCCAGCCTAATTTAGCTTCAAGCTCTTACTGCCAGGAACTAAGCCTTGGGAGAGGCATTACAACCTTTTAAAATGGGGGGGAAAACTGCACAGAAGCCAGGAAACCTCCAAACAATTGGTAGTACAGGGATGGAGGAAGGGGACAAGGCCTTGTGGGGAATGGCAGTTGAGCTAGATTGGGACCCCAGGCCTGAGGTTCCGCACTAAAAACCTATATCAGTTTTGAAGCTGTTTAACTGTTGTGGCTTCCACACAAAGAATCCTGGGAATTACAGTCTGGTGAGCATGATGAACATTCTGTGCAAGAGATCCTTACACACACACCCTTCTCCCACCCCTTGTAGATATATGCTTCCCAGGGCTCCCTGGAAAAAGGGAACAACTATGAAAGCCAGTTCAAGGTCTTGTCTTTTGTAATAATAATAATAATAATAATAATAATAATAATAATAATAATAATAATAATAATAATAATAATAATAATAATAATAATATTCAAATTACCAAAATAAAATGAAAATGAAAATGACAGCATTTATAACACATCTCTCATTCTTACTTTACAGGTTACTACATCAAGAAAGTCGCATCAGCTAAACTACATCCACACTGCTCTGCTATTATGCAAGGACTTCTCTCAGTTTCTAATCTAGGCCATTCATTATTCTCTCCATGGTTGTATAGACGAGCCAGATGGTGTTCTTCTGTTTTCTCTGTTGTTTGTAAAGAAAATGAAAGGGTGTCATACTGGAAAAAAGAATGCATCTGGACTGGTTTGTTCTTTAAGAGGTCTAAGTTGATGTGTCAGCTTCTCCGCTGACACCATGTGCCACACTTCTGGGTATCAGTATTTCATAAATACAGGCCTGTGGCTCACGCTGGCTCAGCTTGTCTGAGCGTGGAAAGCTAAGCAGGGTCAGGCCTGGTTCTTACTTGGATGGGAGACCCCCTCCTCTAGTTTCCTGCATTGAGCAGCGGGTTGGACTCGGTGGCCTTGTAGGCCCCTTCCAACTCTGTAATCTATGAAATCTATGAAAGTATTGTCTTTCCAAAATGCCCTTTCCCTTGTTACGACAGAAACCTTTAAAGAAGGGGTTTACTGTAGGGGCCTACGGGTGAGCACGTGGCTGCAGGACCAGTACAGTTCATCCACTGGTCAGATGGTGCATTTGTTCAGAGTGCCAAGCACAGAACTCCAGGTGAGAGACAGTGGAAGGGGACGCCACACCTTTTCTGTGCCGCCTTAGCCTCGTCTACCTGATGCCTCTTTCCCACCATACCCTCCCCTATCCCATCTTTAGTTCTTATAACTCAGTCTAGAGGTGTGAAATGGAAACATTTTCATGTAGTTTTTTGGCATGCATTTTCATGTTTTTACATTTATTTTATTTGTTTCATTTTCCATTTGACTGAATTGAATGAATTCATTAGTTCGTACTTTCCCCCCACTGATTTCAACAAAAGACCCAGCCCATCTTCTGTGGTCTGTAAGTTCTGTGTTTTTGATTGAAATGGCATAAAATAATTTTCAGGCATTTCACTACCTTCCCGCGCGCACACACACACACACACACGCATCTTAGGCATAAGAGCTGCCAAATTTCAGGTAGATCATATAAATAGTCCTAATTTATCGGCAATTAAAAAGGTGTACAGACACACCATAACTGTTACCTAAATAGAGCTTCTCACTCTGTCAGTTTCACTGCTCTCTTTCCCTATTCCTCGGTGTTGTGAATTGTACAAAAGTGCTCCAAAGTGCCCTAGCTTATTTCATCAATGCAAAGCAATACCTCCAATACAAATCAGTTAAAAACTAATGAACAAATGGATAGATTTTCATTCAAATAGACATTAATTGATTCTCATAACAAGGAACTAATGAATGGGCTCGGGACTCCCCCCCCCCTTCATTTCTTTCATTTAGTTTTCTAAAATGAATGCACATTCCTGAGTCAATCTCTGATTTCTCTCTACACCACTCATGCTGTATCTATTTCATCTAGATTGCACAAGCTATCTAGAACAGGTTCTATATTCTTGGGGGCTTTTCAATTAATAAGACAGTGGTTTAGGGGGCAAGAAGCACACTTGGCCCCCAACGACCCAAACACTTTTCATGGGTGGCAAGGTCATGATCATGTTGGCAGTTAGGGCTCCACAGTTATGGAGCACATGTGCTTCTCCATAGAAGGGACATTACATGCAAATTCCCACTCTGCAATGTGGATCATGCAAAACATGCAGGGGAGGCTGGTGACTCCTGTGCCAGTGGGGCTCCTTATCCATTGCATTTTTGAGCTTTATGGGAACTATCCATGGTGCTGAACTCCATCCCCAAAATAGGTTCATCACCATGGAGCACCATGGATAGCTTCCTATAAAGCTCAAACAAAAAGATGCAATGGATAAGGAGCACCACTGGCACAGGAGTCACCAGCCCCCACTGAAAATGTGATAGAGCCACAGAGGGGATGGATAATATTCCGATTGGATCCAGTTTTACAGGCTACCCATTGGCCATTCCTGTTGAAGCGAACTGGGGCCATGGTTTATTATTTATTTATTATTTATTATTTACATTTATTAATCGCCCATCTGGCCGGCAACCGGCCACCCTTCTTCCAGGTTTCTTCCAGGCAGGATGAGAACTATGGTTAAATCCATTATGCTTTATTTTCTGTACTCACCAATCCTCAGAGAGTGGGGGCTGGCTGCGATCCTCATTAGCCACACCAAAAGGAGCACCAGAGGCGCCAAGATCCGGGGCATCTTCTATAAATCCTCATGGAGCCCTGTGGTGGTCTGGGCATGACATAACTCTGCGAGAAAGAGGAAAATGCGTCAATGAAAATATACGAACATAGGCAGAGCCCTGCTGGATCAGACCAAGGGTCCATCTAGTCTAGCATTCTGTTTGTATTGTACAGTGGCCAACCAGATGCCCACAGGATCCCACAAGCAGGACATGAGTGCAACAGCACCCTCCCACCCATATTCCCCAGTAGGGATGTGTGCGGAGCTTGATTGGAGGGTGGAAGTGGCGTGAACTCGCCCCGCTTGACACCCCCCCCCCGAGCTCCACGCGACTTACCTTTCCCCGGCTTGGCACAAGTCCCCACGAGAGGAGCCAGGGAAAGGAACTCCCAGGTCCCTGGCACGTCACTTCCAGGTCCCCAGCTCTGCGTTTTTTAACATAAAAACGATGGGAAACCACCTTAAAACGGCCGCGATTTGCAAATCAGGATTAATTAGCTAATTTGCAAATTAGCTAATCAGGACTAGTAGGCATTGATAGCCTTCTCCTTCATGAATGTGTTCAACCCCCTTTTAAACCCTCCAAATTGGTGGCCAGGCATCACTGCATCTTGTGTAAGTGAATTCCATAGTTTAAGTGTGCGCTGTGTGAAGAAGGACTTCCTTTTATCTGTCCTGAATCTTCCACCAATCCGCTTCATGGGATGACCCCACTGGGTTCTAGTATCATGAAAGAAGGAGAAAAAATGTCTCCTTATCCACTTTCTCATTGCTTCCTGTGAGCCACAAACTGTAAGAGCAGGTGTGCTGCCTTGAATGAGGATGCCCAGCAGCCACTCGCGGACACCTTATCTCCTCCTGTGTCACCAGCACTCTGTCTGGTCCCTCCGCAAAGCAGGCTCTGTGGATCAAGGGTGCCCTCTAGGCTGCAGTTCTAGCCTGAATATAGTCATCTGACCCCACAACTTGAACACTGTCAGCTGATCCCACATGCCAATAGGCACCCAGCAGGCCTTTAAAAAAACCTCTCAGATCCTCGTCAGATCCTCAGTCTGAGCAGTTGTTTCAATGAGTAGCCACACAGACTGCCTCACATGGCCTGCCTCCTTCAGAAATTGATCACCACCCTGTCTTTGACCACATCATCTGCCTCTGGTCCTTTCGATCCCTGCCTGCCCCCAATAGAATCTGACTACCAGCCTGCCTCTGACCACGTCAACTGCCTCTGGATCTGTAGATCCTTGTTTGCTTGTAACAGAGCACGCGCGCGCACACACCAGCAGTGGCCAGCCCCAGAACTTGGCTGAGGCATGATAAAAACTAAGGAAGTCACCAGATGCTTGCTGCAAAAACCAGGGAATTCAGAATTGAGACAGCAATTGCCAAGAGTTAGCCATGTTTTCTGCTTCCCTCATTCTATTATGAAATAATTCTCAACACATGCGCACCCATCCAGAAACCAAACCTGTGTCATTAGGCACCATTCTACAAACTACATGGCAGCAAAATCATATACATTCAACAAGGATGCATCCACCCAAATCTGTTCGATACAAGTTTGCCTCCTTCGTGTGTTACACTTATTCCCACCAATGGGAGGTTCCGTTCCATCCCATGCCAAATAAGCATCTTTGTGTATGGATTTTCATCTGGACCATGACACAGGAGGAAGGCGTTAAGCCCTCTCACCATGTGCCACGGTCCTGACCCTGATCACCGCTCCCAAGCGCCTGCTGTTGAATGTTGGAAGAACAGCCATGCAACTCCAAATGACACATTTAACACGTGTGGTTAGACCCCAGGTTAGCCCACTGGCCCATCTAGTGCATTCATGTCTGCTCTGGTTGACAGGGGTTCCCCAGGATAATGGGCAGAGGTGTAGAACTTTAGGCCCACCTGGGGGCCAAATCTGGACCACCTGGGGACCCCACCCTCTTTCCCTGTCCTGTCCTCTTTCCCAGTCACCAGTCATTGATGGTTTTCCGGCTTTTGTGCAGTTTATTCCCCATTCTGAAAGGTTCAATTGCCTCTCCTAACGCTTAGTTGCTGGCTGGTAAGAGCTTTAAGCTAGAACATGCTGGTATTTTGGTCCTGCCCCTTTTGCCTTCAGCTTTGCCCACCACTGGGATGTGGCCCATGAGAGCTTCTCCAAAAATGGAATTTGGCCATTGAGCTGAAAGAGTTTCTGTACCCTTGACCTTGGCCAACCAGGCCACCAGTCAGAAAGCCTTTGTGGGAAGCAGAAGGTTGGGACTAGATCAGTGTTCTCCAACCTTGGGTCCCCAGATGTTTTTGGCCTACAACTCCCAGCTGGGAGTTGTAGGCCAAAAACATCTGGGGACCCAAGGTTGGAGAACACTGGACTAGATGGACCATTCATCTGATCCAGCACAGCTCTTCTTCCATTCTTAACCTGGGACCTTCCCCATGCAACACGTGTGTGCAACCAATGATCGATGAGCCCTCCCTGTAAGTGTTCTTAGTATAAACTGTTCTTGTGCCATTTATCCTTGAATCTATCCAAGGAGGGTGGCCCTTGAAAACAGAATTTTCCACAGCCACCAACAAATCCAAGATGGCCTTCTTGTATTCAAGCCACCAGCAACTGCAAGAGAGCAAGAATTAAACCAGCACTGGAGGCTGCAGCATTTGACCAAGCTGGTGGTGGCTATTCTGCCCCTCTTTGCAAGAATGACAGGCAGGTGGAAGGAGGTGCTAATGATCTCTCGCATTGTATCGCCAGTTGTGGAGTTGATCTCCAGCATGGAGTGGCTCTCATACAATTATCCAGAGCTATTTTCTTCCATTTCAGATGCAGCTGCAAAACTGAATAAAGGATTGTGCATCAAGAACAGGGACATGGCTTGGGGGGGCACGGTTCGGGGAAGGAGATTTGGAGAAGGAGCCTTGTAAAATAAAACTTGTCATATTCAGCAAATGGCAGCAGTAGCGAGGATGAATGATTGCTCCGTATTTCCCCCCTGGAGCATCGTGCTGAATTTAACATCCCTTCTCCACACTTTTAAGTCATGTAAACAAATTACCGGTAAGGCTAATTCACACGTGCTAAATACATGAGTGTGTGCCAGAAGAAAATAGCTATCAAACAGCACTTATGTCATTCTATTTGCATTTCCATCACCAAATGGCCCCAATTTTTTAAAGACATCCTTGTATATTTGGGGTTTACTAGGATTGTATAAAAGGTCCAAATTGACTGCAAAATCCAGGATTATGCAGACAACTCACACCCAACCAGCATTCCATACTTTACAACTGCTTCTTCATTCCTGATATGTTAGAACATCAACAAAACTGTTTGCCAACCCTTACTAAGGGTTGGCAAACAATATATATATATATATATATATATATATTCATTCTGAGCATGTGCAATTTTTAAAATAACTGAAATTATTTATTTGATTTAATCTTGTACTCTGCATTTTTACCAAAAAAATTGCACTCAAGGCGGCTTACAATCACTGATAAAAACAAAAATAAGTAAATACATTCAAGCACAATTAAAAACAATTAAAAACCCAATGATAACAGAGTAAAAACAGCATCCAGCTCAACAGACCTGCTTACACAACAAAGGCCTGCTTGAATACAGTGGACTTTGCCTGCTGGTGGAAGGACAGCAGACACATCATAGACCATGACGGCTACAAGAATAAAACAGAGTTTGCTTCTGCATCCCGCATCACCTGCTACTCTTTGGGTGGTCAATTGAGGCCCCCATGGGCAGTGGGGCCCTGGACTTCAGCCCCAAGGTCCAACCCTACCTGTACCACTGCTTTTGGCTTATCGTTCTAATCTCCATTCCATAGCTCAGTGCTAGAGCATATTCTCGGCATGAAGTCACAGGTTCAGTCTCTGGCATCTCTAGTTTTATAAAGGATCATATAAGAGCTGATGGAAAGAAGACCCTCCTCTGTCTGGGTCCCTGCAGAACCACCATTAGCCAGAATAGACAGTTCTGGGCTAGATGGACAAACAGTTTGACCTGATATAAAGCAGCTTCCTATGATCCTAAGCAAGCTTGACACGTGCGTAACGGCATCTGCCCACACTCTACCCTCCCTCGCTTTGCTTCTCCTTCCCTCCGTTTCCCCATTGTCTGGATTAAATAGCACTTTCCTTAGGAACAGGGACTTGTTGATGTTGCCTGCCCTGTATAAGTCCAGAAGGTCCTGCATAAGCTTATGCCATGGTAATGAGAACAAGTCTAGCTGTAACACAACCTGAGACTTCAGAAATGCATTGGGATCAAAATATATGCATGGCATGAGGGATGCATCAGAATTTCATTTCTGCTCACAAAATGTATGAGCATGCCCTGTTCGCAATCCCGAATGCGAGTGTGAGCAGGAGAATGCGTTGTCTGAAAATGTTTGCAAATCCTTGAACATCCACTCACGTTTAAAAAAAAAGCGCACATTTTGATGAGGAAAAGAGTTCACAATTGCACAAGTTTGAAAATATGCCATTTCACGCTTTAGCCCAAGAGGAAAATTTGCGCAACTTTGGAAATTTGTGCATATGTGAGGAAAAATTTTTTTGCACAACTTTCATGTTTGATCCTGTTCGTTTCGCACAATTTTTTCATTCACGTGCAACGATCAGAGATAGCAACTGCGAGCACAAATCGAGAAGAGAGGAGCAGTGAGGCGATGTTCAGAGAATCTGGGGGTGAACACGAACATTGCTTGTTCGCATAAAAGTTCAGATGGAGAAGTGCTGCATATTTGGGCCAAAGAGGTGTTAGGGCAGTCAAGATGCATGGGGCTCTCTTGTGCCTTTAATGGTTGTACCATCAGATTTTGGGCAAGTGCCCCTACATTCCTACAGCAGAGATGACTCCAAGGGCCAGCACAAGCCTGCAAAGCATCCATACATCCTGATCATTCAGGGCAAAAAGTAGGGGTGTGTGAGGAATCTGGTAGGGGTGTGAAAATCCAATGGATTTTCACAATTCAGCCCCCCCCTCCCAGATTCTGGTTTGCCAGCCGTGTGCTGTTGCCGACTCAATATAATAAGATTTGAGTCAGTTCGTGGACTTCCTTCTCTAAGATGGGCTGCAGTTTGCACATTTAAAAAAAAAAATGCTAAGGAAATTTGTACAAATGGCACTATTTGTGCAGTTTGCATAACTTTATGCAATTTGTGTAACTTTACACAGATTGCATAAATTGTGGTATTTTGCCTGCTTTGCACAAATCAGCACCCAAAAAGTACGGTATGTCATTTGTGCAAATCAGCTGATTTTATGCAAATCATGCTAGATCCATGTGCTTTGCAGGTGCTGATTAGTGCAAAGCAGGCAAAATACCATGATTTTTGCAATCTGCATAAAGTTACGCAAATTGCACAAATAGTGCCATTTGTGCAAATTTCCTTAGCATGTGTTTTTTGTTTTTGTTTTTAATGTGCAACCCGCATCCTGTCTTAGAGACAGAAGTCCATGGAAAACCCCACAACTCAACCCACTTCTGATCATCGGATCAGAAGCGGGCAGGAAGTCTGTCAAGCTCAAACAAGCCAGACTTCCCAGGATCAGCACATCCCTAGGCGAAAGTGTCAGCAACAGAATATTGACACACAGCTCAACTTCTGTGAGGGTGGAGAAAGCTCTGTTTGGCTGGGGTAAATGTCCTACAGATGTTGGAGAGAGAAGTTATTGTGGGCTGGTGATAGGAAGGAGGAGTAAAGCAACATAGAGCCAGTGTGGCATAGTGGTTAGAGTGTTGGACTGGGACTTGGGAGATCCGGGTTCTAGTCCCCGCTCGGCCATGAAACTCACTGGGTGACTTTGGTCCAGTCACTCACTCTCATCCTAACCTACCTCATAGGGTTGTTGTGAGGACAAAATGGAGAGGAGGAGGAGGAGGATTATGTAAGCCGCCCTGGGTTCCTTGCAGGAAAAAAGGCGGGGTATAAATATAATAAATAAATAAATAAATAAAAATAAACAGGGAGGAAGAGCCCAGGAGTGAAGTGAACAATGTATTTATTTTATTTTATGTATTTACAACATTTATATACCATTCCACATCTACACAGATTCCAGAGCAGTGAACAATAAAATGCAAAAAAGATAAAAAGAATGAAATACAGGATTAAAAACAGAATATCAATCAAAACAGTGGCAGGTCAACCAAGGAAGGCTTCCTGAAATAAAGATGTTTTCGGAAAGTGCTGGAAACAACACAATGTTGATGCCTGCCTGACCTCCAGAGGCAGGGAGTTCCACAGAAATGGAGCCACCACACTAAAGGCTCTTCTCTGGGTGGACTCCAATCAGGCCATAGTTCCATGCAGAACCACCAGGATCATGCCATCTGATGACCTCAGTGACCAGGCAAGGTGATAAGGGAGAAGGCGCTCTCTCAAGCATCCTGGTCCCAAGTTCTTTAGGGCTTTGTACTAAAGAATGAGTTGGGGGGGGGCAGTCCAGGGCCAGTGTGGTGTTGGTGAAGGGGACAAAGCAGACAGTGGGCTGAGAAGCAAGAACCCAAGTGAAAGTATAAGTGGGGGAGCCTGGGGAGAACTTGGGACAACTCTCACATAATAAAGCCCAGGGTAGGAGGTAGGAGGTACCATTAGCAGGGAGAGTACCAGGAGAGTAAAGATGCAGGACAGGTTGCTGTCTTGGGGTTGGGGACTACATTTTACATAGAGATTTGCACCAACAAAAGAATCCTTTGATCACAGTCCTCTAGCTACAAAGCAGATTCTGTAAATAAATCTACTCTTCAGGCACGTTCCACTAGGAGCTTTATAAGTGGAAGGCGAAGTTCATGCTGGTCAGGAAATAGGGAGTGTGAATTAGGGCTGGAGAAGGAGGACAGGGTGGACTGCTTGGAGGAGGACAGAGGAGAGTCCGTGCCGTTCAAGAGAGCGGAGGGTGAGCTGACAGCCGAGGAACCCCATGGCTGCTAACTTTAGCAAAATGAGCCTTCCTTGTCCTGGGGCGGCAGTGATGATAAATGAGGTAGAAGGAGGAGAGCAGAATGCCAAGAGCCCCGTGGAAGGGATCTGTAATTGCAGACGAGCAGCTAGCTAGCCAGCCAACTGCACAAGCCAGAAATTGCAGAAGAGGCAAAGATCTCCAATCCAGCAGTCAATTAGTGCCTTCTCCACTCAAGGCTGAACATATACCTGCCAAATAACCTTTGGCTTAATGACAGTCATTTAACTCCAGTGAGATGCAAGAGCTTAATATTTAATGTGTGGGGTCGTGCAGCTGATCCTTGTGTGGAAGTCTGTCTCACTCCCTGACCAAGAAGCTGTTTTCTCTGATCTGGGACATCTATCCGTGGATTGTGGTTAACCACAGTGAGTGGGGAAAGGGCCACTCTGCAGCCAGCACATGCCGAGAAGAACTCTTCAACTATTTTGAATGAAATAAAAGCCCAGTTGGATCTGAACAAGAGCCTGTCTGAGTGGTTAACCAGATGCCTCTGGGAAGCCCAGAAGCAGTGCGCTGTCATGCTCCCACTAGAGGAATCTTCCTCAGAAGAGGAGCGAGAGTTCCCAGAGATGAAGAGCACCCCAGAACAACCCATGTCAGGAGACCAAGAGAGCCTGAGCCTTTGAGGGAGATGGACACAGGTCTATCCCCATTAGTTGCAGAGGACTCTGCCTCCAAGGCAGAGGCTGAGTGACCTCCTGGTCCCCAAGATCCATCATTGCCTCTTGAGGCAAGCCAGTAGAGCTCCTTTGAGAAGGAGTTCTCAGTTATAAAGGACTCCTTGGGAGCAAGGTCCTCCTCCTGAGTAGGACTTTCGCAAGAGGGTATAACTAACTGTAGCCAAGCCCTGGGTGGGGTTCAGGAAGCTCTGGCTCTATCAACCTTCAATTGCAGCCGAGCCGTTGCTGCAACAACACTGTTCCACCAGCTCTAGTGCTTTGTTTCCCTCATCTTGCCTTGTGCCTGAATCTCTGTGTTACTGACCCTTGGACTCCTGCCCGATGCTTCTTCTTGGACTGCATATTGCATCTGACCACTTATCTGTGTTTGAACCTTGGCTGTGCCTCTGACCTCTCTTCTGGAAGCCACCTACTTGCCTGGTAATACTGCGCTTGACTATGTGCCTGCTTAACTGACTAGCCTATTGGATTCAGCTCTGTATTTGCCTAGCCTACAGACTTAACCAGCCCAGAGCAGGGCATGCACAAAGGCTATAACTCTTCCCCCACTGCTGCACTCCTGGCATACGATTCTTAGGAAGACTGACTGCCCCTGATCTTGGAGGTTCTGTACAGTCATCATAAACCTGGAGGTTGCATATTGTAAATAGCAGTTGCACCCCGTGTTAGTTATCTGCCAACAGCTCAGATAAAAATGGAGGCAGTCTTGGGGATGGACAAATCTGTCAATTTCAGTTTATATCCATTTCTCATTTTTCCAGTCGGTTTGTCTCAAACTTTGATCATCTCTCCTGTCTTAAGTTAGGTTCATCCAGAACTTTGAGAAACTTTTTTTTTTTTAAGTTCACAAAAACACTCATCAGCGTTTTTCTGCACAGTACTCTTGTCCATTTGTGCATGTATTTTTTGCCTCATATACACATTTCTGAAAGCAATTTAGCCTAATATAATGCATTGCTGAATGTTATTTTTGTGTGTGCGTGCATTTAAAAAAAAAAAAATGGGAGAAAAATTTGGGGAAGTGCAAATTAGGTGAGTTTACCTTAAAATTCAAACTGAATTAGTTTTTTCCCCTCCCCATGGAACTCTTTTAATGCCCCAGTTCTAATACCAAGAGTCATTGCCCAAGCCTTCCCCACCCTTCTGATATATTATATGCTGCTAAAGCCCACCTAGTACTGATTTAAAAGCCAAGAGGGTGTTTGTTCTTTGACCAAGGAAATACATGAAAATAAAAACACACTTGCCATTCAACAGCCTTCCCCAACCTAGTGTTCTTCAGATGTCTTAGACTACAACTCCCATCATTCCCCAACTAGGCTGGGGAAAGCTGTCCTACAATACGTTACCACCATTCAAAGCCTACCACAGCAGCTGCAGTGTGTGGGGAATCGTAGGCACAGTGCCAGTGCTGGTGGCAGTGTATCCACTCTGGGCTGTAGTCTGAGGTTTTTAAGGCGCTATCCATGGTGCTGAAGCTATTCGGGGTTCGGGGTTCAGCACAATGGATAGCTCCTTTAAAGTTCAGACTGAAGTCCTAGCATGGATAAACCACTCCACTGACATGGAGCCACCAGCCTTCACTGTACAGTGCCCTGCAAGGTTGCCTTAGTGTTCATGCATGTCCACTTCTGTGCACTAGGGACAAGATGCATCCCTTCCCACTCAGGGATTTAACTTCTTGAGACCTGGGGAGGGAACAGAACCATGAAGAATGATAATGCTAGCAAGTTGCACGAAGGAAATCTCAAGAAAACATAGACAAAAGGCCCCAAATAGGGACAAAATAGGAACAGTAATTTACCATGGACAGGGGTGGGAAAACTGGTACTGTACTGTTCTCTGGTGAATAGACACACTTGGATCATGTGTATTATACTTCTTCCCTACTGTTGAAATTTAGACTGTAAATTCCTAGGGGCAAGGACCTTTTCTTTCCGAATTTTCCTTTCTTTTTGTTTTGTTTTGCCTTATCTTACTCATCAAACTACTGTGTACATTGAATTGATATTAACTGTAACAGTAACTAGAGATGTACAGTCGTTGTACAGTCAATTCCATCTACATTTCATGGATTGTCAGGCACCTTTCATTCCACTTCCTTCAAGGAGCACAGGGCAGCCTACAAGATTCTTCCTAACCTCCCCCATTTCATCCTCATAACTAACCTGTGAGGTAGGTTAGTCTGAGAAATAGTGGCTGGCCCAGGGTCATCGAGTGGGGTGCGAATGGGATTTGAACCCAGTCCTCCTATTCAGTCAGTATAACTATGACTGCTCAGATGTATCCAAGTTGAAATTAAGCTCTGGAACTGAGTTCGGGGAGAAAGACCTGTGCGTTGGTTGCCAATTAGTTAAAAGGAATGGCTCAGTGAATTTCTTCGCTCTACATTTTTACGCAAGCTGCAATAAAAATAATCCAGAGCAACTCACCACAATAAAATTCAGTTTTAAACAGCATAAAAACACAGAGATTAAGACCTTAATAAAAGCATCTTTCATAAAAGTAGCAGAAGGAAAAACTGAATAGCCCCAATGTAAACTAAGAGTCAGCTTAAAAGCAGGGTGAGTATTAAGGATTCCCCACACTCTTTCTCCATAATTCAAACACTGATGTGCACATTTAGTGGGCAAACTATGATTCTTATTTAACCTCTACCACTATGATATGGACTAGCAGCTTATAAACTCCAGGGCAGTATCCAATGCGACACGACTGGTAATGTAATTTACGATGTTGTGCTAGCATAAACGACCTCTAGCTCAATGCCAATAGTGCTTGCTGGCCTGGCACTATTGTGGAGTGATGCAATAACAATTCAATTCTCCTCCTGCTTTTCCAAGGCTAGAAATACACAGCTCCTGTTTACTACAATGGGGCTTGGGCAAGAAAAAGTGCAGCTGGATTGTGCTCCAGCGTGAACTAAAACCATATATGATCCATGGACAGTGCATCTGATTCCCTAGATCAGAACCACACAAACATTTCTACCCCAAGACAGTCATGAAAGGAGCTGTAAGTTGCTCCGAAGCTCTGCATTTTCTTTTTGTCAAATCTTGTGAGATTTCTTTGCCAGACATGAAATCAAAGCAAAATAATTTCTCCCCCGCACCGCCGCTTGTTTTATTGCTCTAAACATCAAGGCCTGGAGATTTATTGCAAAGTTAGAAAGTTTCCTACATGAGTTGGTTCAATAAAAGAAATACATTTTCATCTGTTCTATGTGGCCGATGCCCCAAAGTTAGCTGAATTCTCTCTTCCCTCTCCCCATATGGTTTAATTAAGGGGTAGATAAATACTTAAGCACAGAGTGAAATGCACTGTTGTTGGGAGGGGCTGCTTTGCTAATTTGCATGTTTTAATTGCATGCAATTAACATAATATGCATATAATTTTCAGGACTGTGGCGGGTGCCAAACCACAGCTGGTTATCGCTCTGTACTTATTCTTAAAATGTGCATCTAAAGAATGAAAATGGTTGTATTGTATCCTAAAGGGGAGTGGGGGGAAATCGTGACATGACATCTCAAAAATGTGACGCTTTTGGATTACTGGCAGGAAGAGCGTTAAGCTAAAATGTGCTGGTACGTTTGGCCCTGACCCTACGCCTCCGACCCTGCCCATTCTTGGGGGAATGTGCCCCCCCCAAGAGCTTCTCCAGCCCTCAGGCCAAAATCCTGCAATGATTTTTTTTAAAGAGGAGCATCAAAGAAACCTCCAAAATAGCAGAAGTAGGACGAAGAATTAAAGGGACACAAACATACCTGGTGGTTCAAATAATTAGTTCGAACTGCACAAGTTTGGTTTGTTTGGTTTATGAATCTAGATTACAGAAAAAGTGTGAGTGTGTCTGCACATGTTGACTAGCAGCAGACTCCTTTGGTCAGTCACAGTTGGACTCGGAAACATTAAGCATATGGGAAATTGCCAAGTGCCTGCAACAGTCAGATCAGGTTAAGAAGCAACGTATCATTTGAAGGTTTGAGGCAGTTATTTCAAAACTTTCCAGGTTATTGACAAAACAGCAAGATTAAGTTGGAATTTACTCATGCTGATATTATGGCAAGATACACGCAGAGTACCATGACATTGCACCCCTGAAGCAGTTTACACAGAGTCTACTGTAACTCAGACATTAGGGTCAACCTATGCATTCAGACAGAAGTAGGCCATCTGCTTGCGGTGGGGCATGTGGATGTAGGCCTTTTTGTTTGAAATGCATAGTTGAGCTACTCTTATTTCTGTAATCCTCCATGCATCCCTTCGTCACGGGAATAGGGGCAAGCCCATTGTGGATCTGCTGAATGCATGAATGATTGGGGATGCTGATCCCCTTGCCTTTTGTTTCAGCCCTCTTAGCTACCATTTTTGTTTGCTTGCTTTTAAAGAAAGGAACAGGGGAAGCATGCTTTGGCTAAAGCTGGAAGGAGTCAGTAGGTGGGGGTTGTGTGTGTATTTCATTATTTACTGTATTTAAAATTGTGCCCTGGCTTGCCTACAAATACAGGCAGGCCCCGAGTTAAGAACGTCCGACTTACAGACAACCCATACTTAAGAACGGACTTCTGGGTTCCCCAGCGCTACGTCGTTTACGTAGAGTACATAGCTTGGTATACTACGCAATTTGCATAATTTGTGTAAATACTGATTTTAACGTATAGAACGCTATGCTGTTCAGGACTTACATACAAATTCGACTTAAAGACATTCTTAAGAACGGAACTCGTTCATAACCTGGGGCCTGCCTGTAATCCAAAGCAACTTGCCACAATAAATTTCAGCTTTAAACAGCATGAAAACATAGAGATTAAAGATCTACTTAATAAAAGCATACTTTGTAAAAGCAGCAGAAGGAAAAACAGAATAGCTCTGATGTAAACTAAGAGTCAACTTAAAACCAGGGTGAGTATTAAGGACTCGCCAGCCTCTTTCCCCTTAATTCAAACACTGATGTTTTAGTGGGCAAAATGATTCTTATTTAACCTTTATCCACGATGATATGGACTAGCAGCTTATAAACTCAGGGCAGTATCCAATGCGACACTTCTGCTAATGTAACTTACAACATCGTACTAGCATAAACTACCTCTAGCACAATGCCAGTAGTGCTTGCTGGCACGACAACAAGTATCCCCAGAAAACCCATTATGCCATCAAGCATGGTTGGTGTTGCATTAGAGGTAATTTACACTAGGGCAATATAATATATGTTAGCAGTAGTGTCATGCTGGATACTGCCCTCAATTATTATTCCCAGTTTAAAACTTGCTCTAAACTTCATTTCGAATATTATTGCCATTATTAATCAAGTGTATAACAGCTTTAAGGCACTATTTATTAAGATATAAAAGCTTGTTAGTCACTTCTGTATTAAATACCCAAAGTGGCATACAATAAAACCAAGAATTAAAATGATGTATCTGTTCAAAAACGAAAAAAAATATAACATTTAGCAGCTGCCACAGCAGTAAAATACCCATTTAAAATCATGCATGACCCAGCCAGCTATCCAGACGTACTATTTTGAAAAGCCTACCTAAAACAAGTATGTTTTAACTTGCCAGAGCTGGCCTCCACTATCCCGCAAAATGGGGGGGGGGGTGATGGGGGAATATGGCATCCGTAGCAACTATGGAGTGCCCAAAGGCTCAAAAATAGCTTGTTTGTATCTGGACTCATTTCAATCTGGGCTCAGACTTGGTTTTGGACCACAAAACTCCGGAGATCCATTGGTCACTCCGATGGATGACCTTTACCTTGAGAGGGACAGGGGAAGTGTGAACATGTTGCTTCTCCTTGATCTTTCAGTGGCTTTTGATACCACGGCATCAACCATAGTATTTGCCTTGGGACCAGGCTACCTGAAAGATCACCTTCTCCTGTACAAGCCTTCTGCAGAGGCCCTTCTTTCAAAACCACCACCATCAGAGGCATGTTTGGTGGTGACACAAGAGAGGAAACTGTAGTTGGCCCAGAGTAGGATTGTAAGATTATTAACTAGGACTGGGTATTTTAGCCACATTATGCCTGTGTTTTCTCAGCTGCCATTTCCGGAACCAATTTAAAAGTGATAGTTTTACTCTTTAAAGCTCTAAATGGCTTGGGATCAGGCTATATGAAAGATCTCACCTCCTCACACATGTACCTACCCCAACCGTAAGACCTTCTTCAGAGGCCCTGCTCTGAATGCCTCTCCCAAATGAGGTGTGTGTGTGTGTGTGGGTGGGGTGATCCCTAAGGTAAGGGCTTTTTGGTAGTAGCACCCTGGTTATGGAACTTCCCCCCACTCTGAGAGGCTCACATGGCACCATCTGTATGGTCGTTTTGGTGCCAGGTGAAGACCTTATTTACCCAGGCATTTTAAATAACATGTTTTGCTTTTAGCCTGGGCCCCTCAGTTTAAAAGTCTACATGTTTAGTTTTACTAGTTTTTATTGTTTTTATACTGTACGTTAATGTTGTATTTGTTTGTGAGCCACCCAGGAAATTTCAGTGATGGAGTGTGGCTATATATCAATAAATTAAAAATAAATCAGTAATACATTTTACATTTCCAGACCATCCTTCAGTAAAAATGCTCTCAGGGGTGTCACTTTCTCAGTCCTTACTCTTGAGATCATGTACGCAAGGGAATGAATCTAGAGACTCCTGCCTGCAAAGTATGGTCTCTACCCTCCTGAGATGCAGAAGCTGAGCTAATATCCCTTGTACAGTGCCTATATGAGTTCTCCCCCAAAGTGAGAGGCTGGCCCTTTTGGTGCCTGACCTTTGCACTTCCAAAGTATCTTTTGGATGTAATCTGGAGTATGTAGCCTTGGAAAGTAAGTTACATCAAAGTCTTAAACATGCTGCCATTCATAGAATCATAGAATCATAGAAAAGTAGAGTTGGAAGGGGCCTATAAGGCCATCGAGTCCAACCCCCTGCTCAATGCAGGAATCCAAGTCAAAGCATCCCTGATAGATGGCTGTCCAGCTGCACCTTGAATGCCTCCAGATTGGGAGAGCCCACCACCTCCCTAGGTAGTTGGTTCCATTGTCTTATTGCTCTGACAGTCAGGAAAATTTTCCTGATATTTAGGTGGAATCTGGGCTCCTGTAACTTGAGCCCATTATTCTGTGTCCTGCTGTTAAGATGTTGAGAGAGATATATATTCTGTTTACCTGTCATGCCTGTACTGCAATGAAGAAACATGCCAGCCTCTCCTCATCTCTGCCATTTTCCTCAACTAGGATTCCCACTGTGTTGTGCAAGCCTCCAACCCTCCAGCTGCTTGGTTGGCTCCAAAGAACAACCAATCAAAAGGGATCACTTCCATAAACTTGGTGAAGTATTGGAGCTGGGAGATATATTTTTTAATCATTAAGTTCCAACCACACCCAATCCTCTCTCTCTCTCTCTTTCTTCGGTCTGCCTCTCCCTTTGTCTTCATCTCCTGTCCGATTCTTGTCATGAGCCTGTGGCATATATATTTTTAAAGAGCCTTCTCCAAGAAATGCCAGCCGCCAGAGCTCCTTGTAGCAGGACCAAGACCTCAGAGAAGATTTCATACTTGCCAGCATTTGTTAAATGAAACATAAAGACTAACATGGAAAAGGAAAATAATCAGGAAAGCTTGTCAGGGAGGCGAAGAATTGCCCTGCCAAAAGTAGGATAATGAAAAGTGCAGAGACAAATCCCTCCATCCCCAGCGTGTCCGACAGAAAGAACCAGAAAAGCAGAATCTGACGCCCTGGTGCTGTCTCAACTCCCCAACGCCTGCTTCTTGAATATCTTTCTTTGCCAGGGTGCCCATCAACCTTAATGACATATTACATTTCCATAACATCTTGCAGACCTCCTCAAAGGGATATGAAGATAGCACCTTCTTCCAACCAAATTGATGCATGTGGCCTCCTTCTAGACCAGCTAAGGGTGACTTTGTCAGCCTGGGAAGGGGTCGGGGAGAAGCCAAACTACTAGGGGGCTGGAGTTTTCCTTGGACAGCTTTCCTCAACCTGGTACCCTCTGGACATGTTGGACTTCCACTCCCATAACTGCCAGCCAGCACGGCCTGGGCATTATGCAAGTGGCAGTCCAACATATCTGGTGGACACAGGTTGAGGAAGGCTGTCCTTGTGAATGATGGCATCCCATCCCCCTGTACCTACTTCTGAGCAGACTGGCCAGGGGGGGGGGAAAATACACCCTTTCCTCCAGGTTATAGATCTTAGCATATAACCCTCCAGTCTGGAAAGCCAAACAGCCCTCCAGAGCCCTCGATGTCATCTATAAATTGTGCAACAGTTGAAGGTGATCTGGCAGAGGCATCATTTTCCATGGGGTACACACACATTTCTATTGTCCTCACAATAGTCTGTGGTCAAATAGGTCTTGTTTGCTTTGCTTCTTCAAATAATTTTTTTTGTCCACCCTTCATGTAAGGTTTTTCCATGACAGCTTTTCAAAAACACACAAGATCTGCATCGATGAAAGCAGGATACAATCGTGATATGAACAACAGGATTTAAAACCAACAAACAGCAGATAAGCAGTCCAAAACCAAACAGTTTAGGGTTTCAAAAAATCCTTTTTAAAGGCCTAGGAAAAGAAGAAAGTCTTTGCCTGCCATTCGAAAGACCTCAGTGTAGGCATCAGGATTGCTTCCCCATTGAGAGCATTCCAGAGATGGGGTGCCACCACCGAGAAGGCCCGGGAAGATTTTGCAGGTTTTTGAAGCACTAAAAACAACAATGATGAAAAGAGACAATAATGGGATTGAGTATGAACACCACAGATAACCACAGGTGACTATGCCTCTATCATAGTACCAACTTGTGTTTAAGCACTCACCTGGTAGCCATAAGCAACACGGAATTGCACACAGGCGACAAAGCACTCCATCTCTCCTTGGAGCCCAGCCCAGAAAGCACAGGGGGGCAACGGGAGACTCCTCAGCACCCAGCATAGAAACACAGCAGGCATTTGGAGAAGAGAGAGAGATCTCAGGCCCTCCTCTGCCAGCACCCATCAGGGTATCCTTTTTCTTTTCTTTTCTTGCAGGCTAGTAACTTTTGTATGGTTATTTGCAAGGTAAGTGCACATCACCCTCAAATACAGACACACCCTTGTATTTTGCCTCCAGGTTAGACATATTCACAGAGGAGAGGTTTATCAATGGCTACTAGCCGCAATGGCTAAATAGAGCCTCCATGTTCAAAGGTAGTATACCTTTGAAAACCAATTGTTGGGGACAACTGACAGGGGAAGGTCATCTCCTTCATTTTTAGGAAAATCCCAGACCCGCTGACCACTGCTGGCAACAGAATGCTTCAGAAGGTGGACATTTGTTCTGATTCAGGAAAGCACTTCGTACATTTAGTGGGAAAGGGTTCCCAGCTTGGAGGATGCCATGGCTATGCAGTCCACCTGTGATGCCAAGGAACTAGCAAGTGCTCTACCATATTCAGTTGCACTGACGAAGTGCAACATAATAGCTGGAGAGAACCTTCTGTTAAGTTCAGTAGGGATCCCATTAGCGGCAGCCACCTGGCTGTGCGAGCAATATCACATCCTCAAAAAAATTGGATAAGGAGATGTGATCTCACTCTGGAGAGCATAAATGGGCAGCGGTGGATTACTCCATGCTGTGCTGACTGAAATCAATAGCAGCAGAGACATGCAGGCAAAAATCGGAGGCACTGGCCTCAGAGAGAGGCCTGAATGCCTTCAAGTTAAGGAGGCACGATTCCAAGTTAAGCAACGAGTGGAGGGGAAGTGGAGGTGGTAAGAATTACTGGGACCACTAGCAGGTGATGCTTAAATACCACCAGGAAAAAAAAGTTAATGGTGACACAAAAGTGATAGAATATCAGCCGCACGTAGAGGAAGCAGCAGGTTTACGATTAGCCAGAACATGGAGCACAGAGGGATACTACATTCTCCTTACTTCATTCATCCTCCTCTGTGGCAGAGAAAACAACTTCACAATACTTCATCTCCAAGTATGAACCAAAATAAAAATGAAGATCTCTTGCAACAGCTGGAAGGGTCAGTGTGAGTTCTATCCAATGCGGGGGTGCAGAACTTCATCCAGCCCAAGGCTCAGTTCCTTTTTGGAGAAGCTCTCGAGGGCTGCATTCCAGTGATGGTTGGGGCCAAAGGCAAAAGGGAGGGGCCCAAATACCAAAAGTACCATCATATAGTAGCTTGAAGCTATCAGAGTAAGCCTCCAGAGAGGCATTTCAACCTTTTAGAGTGGGGAGAAAACTGCACAAAAAGCTGGGAAACTGCCAAATGACAACTGATTGGGGGGAAACGGGTGGAGGCAGGCAAAGTGGACATGGCTGTCTGGGGAACCTGAGTGGGCCAGATTGCGAACTCTGGAGGACAGGACCTGGCCCACTGTGCCTGAGGTTCTGGCCCCCTGATCTAATGAGAGCCAGTGCAGGGTAGTGGTTAGAGCACTGGACTGGGACTTGGGAGATCCGGGCTCTCATCCCCACTCAGCCATGAAGCTCACTGGGTGACTTTGGGCCAGTCACTGACTCTCAGCCTAGCCTGCCCTACAGGGTTGTTGTGAAGATAAGATGAAGAGCAGGAGGAGAATTATGTAGGTTGCCTTGAGTTCCTTGCAGGAAAAAAGGTGCGATATAAATATAATAAATAAATAAATAAATAAAGCATTGGACTTTAGCTGGAGAATTTCCAAAAATAAGGGGGTGATCACTGAAAGGTGTGTGACCCACCATTTCCCCTTCTTTTTAAATGATTTCCCCTACTTATGAGAAGGAGTAAGAAATAATGAGGAGGGGGAAATAATATAAAGCCTAAAATATTGAGAAATGCTACATTCACATTCCATTTTATCCTAATACTGCCAAGCACTTGCACAGAAGTTTTGAGGACAGCTCTAGGAACCACACCATGCCTGGATAATTTGGGGCATGGAAAGTTTGGCAGAGGCTCCTCTCATCAAATGTAGCCCTTGCTGATGATAAAAGGCTTTTCATATGCTTAGCTGTGGAGAATACAAAGCGCGGGGGAAAGATAAAGAGAGAAGGCAATGGATCCTTCCTCACTTTGTGCTGTGAAATAATTTTGATGGCGTGTTTAGACATTTTTAAAAGCAAGATTTGGTTTCTCATGGGGTAACGCCTGCTTCAGGAAAAAAAAATATTTAATGCGATCTGCTTTGTTGTGCTACGGAGCGCTCTTCCCCATTTATGTTGTAGCAACTTTCTGAGATCTTGAGATATTTGCAGGGAACTTGTTATTCATCCTGGCAGAAGCTAGAGACAGAATGTGCTGTTAAAGCAGGGAAATGATGCATGCACTAATGTTGATCCTTCTGTCTATGGTCCTGAAAGCATCCCTGAACACTAGATACATCGTCTGCTTTGCTGACTCTACCCTTTGGAACACACATGTGCATAGAAAACAGGGTTCTCTCGCACTGTGACATGGGATGCATGAGCATGTCACCTGATGGGGGACAGGTCAAGATGCTGGCTTTGTTTTGTAAAGCCATCATATCTTTAACCTTTTAATGTCCTAAGCAGCCTAGGAATATAGGAAGCTGCCTCTTGTACCAAGTCAGACCATTGGCCCTGTCAGCTGAATATTGTCTAAAACGACTGGCCTTCTCCAACTCTTCCATATGAATCTGCGGTGAATTTCATTCTACAGGATGTTCTGCTTTGCCTCTCCTTAAAGCTTTCCATTGTGGTGTTTAAACCCCACCACCACCACCTTTCCGTTTAGGAAGGCCTTTCGTCTTTAAAGCCCTGACTTACCCACCTGGCCTCTGTTGCTCTCTTGTGAGCCTGTGTGTATGAGAAATTAATTTCAGTTCATTTTTTATCAGGATTTGCCCAGTTCTCACCTTCTGGATTGACCCTGGACTCAGATGCAATCTGCGGTCGAAGTCTGTACATTTCTGAGCTTGCAGTGTCATTTGTGTGTGCTCAAATTATTATTTTTATCTCATAAGAACATAAGATGAGCATGAAGGATCATACCAAAGGCCTCTCTAGTCCAGCATTCTGTTCCCATAGTGTCCAGCCAGCTGCCTCTAACTGGTATACATATTGCCTCTGATCCAGGAGGTAATATATAGCCATCATGTCTGATAGCCAATAACTTTATCCTCCATTTGGTTATATATATAACCACTATATAATATAGTGTGTGTGTGTGTGTGTGTGTGTGTGTGTGTGTGCATTTTATGGTTATTGCTTATAAAGCTGACTTGAACTTGTATAAGAAAAGGTGGGGTGTAAATATTTAAAATAAATAAATATTTTTTAAATTTAATTATAAATAATTAAATAAATTTTAATTATTTATTAATTAAATAATTTATTTATTAGTCCCTGCTCAGCCATGAAACTCACTGGGTGACTTTGGGCCAGTCACTGACTCTCAGCCTAACTAACCTACCTCACAGGGTTGTTGTGAGGATAAAATGGAGGAGGAGGAGGCTTATGTAAGCCGCCTTGGGTTCCTTGAAGGAAAAAAGGTGGGGTATAAATATAATAGATAGATAGATAGATAGATAGATATAGATAGATAGATAGATAGATAGATAGATAGATAGATAAATTTACTAGGTCCTTCTCACTGCGTGGACACACGCACACACACACACACACACACCATCAGGCATTCTGCAGGTGGGTGCAAGAGAGTGTGTGCTTTCCAGATTGTAGAATGGGCTTCTGAGAAGAACGGGGGTGGGGGGACAGTATCAGGAGACATTTGCAAGGTAAAGTCTCTGAATAGGGCTAATCTTATAGCTGCTTTTACTGCTGCTTTAAGTTGTCATTTCTGATGCTCTGGCATTGATTTCTCTTTTTAAAAATATATATCTTGTTTTATAGTTTACTGTTTCTTAAACAAAACTTGTAGGCCACTCTGAGTACATGCAATCATGGAAAACAACAGGATGCATAAAATCATGCCAATAAATACCCATCTCAGAGGCTGCTGCATTCTCCAGCATTCAGTCAGCCTCAAAGTTTATCTGAGAACTTCTCTGTAATAACATTTGTGTACCAAGTTTGGAAGAAAAGGGCATACTGAGAGGCAATCTAAGACTGTATTTGCACACTAATTTTTTGAGAAAACATTCATAACCCTGAGGTTATAAAGGATTCCTGAGATAATGTATTCCAAACACTCTGAATGCTTGAAATGTGCTGTAAAGCTTAATTGTTGCTGTAAAAAAAAAATACAGCATGTTCAATGATACCTATCTTCATTCTTCACATTGCAATTCATATCCAATGACCTGGACACTGTTGCATCAGAATAGGAATATCTTCTAGTGGGGTTTCATGGATCCTGAGAAAGCGGTGGACACCCTTTCTGGACCATCAAATCAACTAAGGCAACCCCACTGAAAATACTTCCTCTGCTGAGAAGAAGTAAGAAGTGAGATGGTGCTGTCCGTTCTATCAGCCTGGCTGGGACCAAGGGCCCCATGGCTCCTCCCCTTATAATACTGTCTCCATCAATTCCCATCCCACCTGGGCTGTTTCAGAGGGAGAGGTGAGACAGTGAGGCCTCCTCCATCGGCTCAGCAAGGACAACCTGCTATTTTGCTCCTCCTTTCCCAGAATCATCTCATGCAGCAGCTATGAATTTATCTTTCTCTTCCCTTCCTGTCCTGTTTGTATCACACCTACTAAATTGTAGGCTATTGTTTTAAACCATGAACTGCCTTGCACTGGCACAAAGGCACGTAAATAAAGGCAGCAAATAAGAACCCCAAGGGGCTAAGAATGTTCCACTTACCAACATCCTCTTCAACTACCAGTGACTCCTCTCTGAAAACTCACTTGGCTCCAGGCATCTAGTCTTTGTCACCACACCAGTCCCACATGCAGCAGGAAACATACTAGCCTTACTGAGAACATGCCTCAGAAGCAAAGCACAGGCCCTTTAACAGAGGGCTGGTTGTGTGTGTGTGTGTGTGTGTGTGTGTGTGTTTCATATTGTTAGGTTTTGCACTGAGACCCATTAAGGAGCCACTGTCCAGGTTTGCTTGCAGCGCTAGGCAGGCAGGCTACAGAGAAGAGCATACATTGTTGTCTGTCTTCAGCACCTGGGACAGCACACTGTAGAAATGGGAAGCAGGCCTAGGGCCAACCAGCAGGAGGGCAGCTTTCCTGCTTTGGACTACAACTCCCACCAGCCCCAGCCAGCATGGCCAATGGCCTGGGATGATGGGAACTGTAGTCCAAAACAACTGGAGAGCAGCAAGATGGGAAAAGCTGACCTAAGCCAAAGAGGATAAACTGGAGTGTTGCTCCAGGGCAGTCCAAATCGTACTGGGGGTTAAAATAATCCTGTGGGGAGGTGTGTGTTCAAGGCCCTGTCTCCTTGAATTTATTATTTATTCAAGGATTTACAACCCACCTTTCCATGTAGTCCATCAACCTGCTTCCCACAGTGGTGTGGTCAACTAGATGCCTCCGGAATCTAGCAGGGTTTGAATGTAACAGCTTTCCTCCATTGTTCCAAGCACCTGATATACTGAACATCAAGGTCCCATGCTTCCCATAATGGCCAGCTAGATACCTCTGGGAACCTCACAAGCAGGAGATAAAGGCCATCTTCCATTGTTGCTTCCCAGCAACTGTATTAAGGCATAACTGCCTAAGAACTCTGGATTTCATAGACTTCCATTCCTTCCCCCTGATTACTTGACTATAACACAGATAGGGATGTGTGGAACATCTCCCCTCCCCCAAAAAATTCTACTAGTCTTAATAAAACTTTTTCTTCCTCCTTCAGAATTCTCCAGATACTTAAGTTGAGGAAGAACCCTCAAATTTGCTTTGAATTTCACAGCAGGCAAAATCCAGAGTCAAACTTGGGGTTGCATCGAGCCCTGCCTGAGAAATGTCACTAGTTCTGAAGTTAATCCTAAAGCTCTCTTAGATTGCCTTGGAATTCCTCATATGACTCATCTGAGGACGGCTGCCCACCTTTGCTTCAAAATTTCACTTAAGGCAAAGCAGTAGAGGCATGAAGGGCATGCTAGCAAGTGACGTACATCAGCCATTCCTGCCCTGGAGACATATTCACAGCTAAACCAATGTTTACCCCTGTGCATCAATCTTTCTGTATCATGCTGAAAACTCACTCAGCCTTGCCCAGTCCCAGAGAATTCATATCAATGTCTCTTAACATGAAGAACATCAGATGGACTACAGCAGGGCCGGGGTGAGGAACCCCAGGTCCATGTGCCAAATCCAGCCCTCCTGGTGTCCCAGTACAGCCATGGCCAGCCCGAGTGAGTGGAGCTGCCCCAGAGCTTGAGAATATTTCACTGCCCAGAAAGAGGCTCGAACGAAACTGCAGTTCTGTTTGCTCACCACACAGAGCAACTGCTTACAGAACCAAAGGTTCCCAGTTCTAGCGCCAGCAACCTTGGTAACTCAGTTCTCTAGCCCCAGCAAACTTGGTGTATTGGATAGGCAATACCGGAAGATGGTGAAGAGGTTATTAAGGTTCAACAGTGAACTTTCCCAGTGTCCAAAAGCCAGGATAGTTTCTTGGAGCCATGACAGGGCCATACCAGAGGTAATTGCCTTGAATTCCTGAGATAAGGGCTGTTTTTGCTGTGAGAACTGAAACTGTTTGCTTTACTGAAGCAACTTTGCCCCCCCCCCCACCTCAGGAAGGGGGGTTAGTTTGTGGTGGCTAACTGACAGCCACTGAAACAGGGGGAGAGAGGAACATTATAAAATCCGTGGCAAGAGGCACTGTCTTTTGTTCTCGCTTTGGGGAGAGGAATTGATGTGTTATTTGCCCAGGCAACTTTGAAGGCCTACGAAGCATCCCCTGGCCTATTCAGGGAACCAATACAGCCACAAATAAAAGGGGTGTAAGCTTTCTTTTGCTTGTTTTATATTCTGCATCCATATTTCATCATTGTATTCAATAAATTGTATATCATCTTTGACACGAGTGGTTTTGTTTCAATCTGAGTATCTTATAATCTGAAGTGAGGTGCCTTGGCTCGACCAGTCCCCCAATACACTTGGTAACTCAGTTCTAGCCCCAGCAACCTTGGTAGAAATATCCTCAATGAATGAGTCTAATCCTCCTTTATGACAATCTAAGCTAAAGGCCATCCACACATCTCATGGTTGCAATGTCCATGTTAACTATGCATGCATGAAGAACACTACTAGATACATGGTCCATCCTACCACTGCCTTCTCCCTCTCTCTCTCTCTCTCTATATATATATTCTGGGTACTTTGATAAGTCTACAGGCTCCCTACTGAAATTTGAGAGAAAATGCCCAACCTGGCCGTTTCATTTTGATGGATTGCAAGAGGAAGTGTAAGCAAGAAAATGCTGTTCAAGCAAAGACAGTAACTCTCTCACAGCTGAAACAACAAATTTAACAACTGCAGTGTGGAAAGGAATCCAGAGAAACTGTCAAGAAGAATCAGTAAATATCTTTAAAAGAGCTTCACCTCCTCCTCCTCCCACTCCAGGATGGATGAAGTGAATGATTTCCCTTTGCAGAGTCTTGTCTGGAGATAGGGTTGGATTTAAGTGAAATGGGGGAAGAGGAGAAGGCAATAAGTGAACAAAAATGGATGGGTCATTGCCAAGCTGCTTGCTTCTGGGGCTGGGTAGCAACCGTTGCTTTGAGATGGTAGGGAAGAGATTGCTGGGTCAATTTTTAAAGGAGCTCAGTCTACAGGCTCTCAGGAAGAGGCGACAGAGACACAACACACCAGTGTTCCCCAACCTGGTGCCCTCCAGAGGTGTTGGACTATAACTGCAATCATCCCCAGCCAGTGGTGCTCTGGTCCTGCCCACCGCCTACACATGGCCCCCAGCAGATTAGCCATGAGGGCAGCGGAGGCTGGTGGCTCCAATGTCAGTGGGGTTATTATGTATCCACTCTGGATTGCACTCTGAACATTTGAGGAGCTGTCCATGGTGCTGAATCTAGGCTGGGGTAGGGTTCAGCACCATGGATAGCTCCTTGAAAGTTCAGCGTGCAATCTGGAGCGGATACTCAGCCACGCTGACATTGGAGCCACCAGCCTCCACTGCGTGAGGGAATGTGCCCCCCCCCCCCGAGAGAAAAAGGGTTGCCCACTATGCAGAGTTATGCAGTTAGGGGAAGGCTTAAATCTCAATGGCTCCCACTAAGTTGTACACGTCGGGAGATGAAGTGAATGGGCTGCAAAGTGGCAAGACTAATGAAGCTGGTCAAAACTGATTCCCTGCCCGCAAAATTGTGTCCCCGCCATTGCTTGCTATGGGAAAACCCAAAATTCCACATGTGGGCTCGGTCACGGCATCTGCCCTCCACTGCTCTGGAAGAAGCGTTTGACCCATACAATATGAGGCTTCTCAACATCCTGCTTATCTAAACAATGGGCATTTCCTAGCATCCATTAAAATGTCCACAGGAAGCAGGAGTTGTGTCCAACAGGCAACTGTGACCAAAAAAGGAAGTATATTTGAGTATGATGAATTATGTCACACGGTGAGCAAGGACTAGACTTTATCCTATAGCCATGTCTGGCATGGGCTGAAGCAAGCCATGCTCCTTAAGCACACTGCAGCATTAAGGCCACATAGAATCATGGAATAGTATAGTTGGAAGGGGCCTATAAGGCCATCAAGTCCAACCCCCTGCTCAATGCAGGAGAACAGATGTGGGCAGCCCAAGCAGTCACCCATCCAAGCACTGACCTGGCTCATACCTGCTTAGCTTCAGCATCTGGCCTGCATTATGTGCTCTCAATGCCACCTGCATGAAAGCTGTTAACTAGAGGAAGCTCCATGTCACTAAGACTGCGCCATTAAAAAATAGTTCTGGTTTTGATTCATGCCATATCAGAAATGGCTTAAAACTAGGCTGCAGAACTCATTGCCACAAGAGAACAATGAATACTGGCCTACGTTGGAATTAGGTGAGTGTGTGTTCAACAAAATGACATGCCATAAGTGGGGTTCCTAGCCCTAAGGATAGCATCAATTGTTCCTAATCACAAGACCAACCAATCCTATATATATATATATATATATACACACAGTAAAACCTTGGATTGCAAGTAACTTGGTCTGCAAGTGTTTTGCAAGACAAGCAAATTTTTAAAATAATTTTTAACTTGATAAACAAGCGACGTCTTGCAATACAAGTACTGTAGTACGGTCAAGAAAAATGAAGACTTTACACTATCATTCTTTATTGCGGCTTAAATTAAAAATACGTGTACAAATTTCTTATGGGGAATTTTGCTTTGATATACAAGTGCTTTGGATTACAAGCACGTTTCCGGAACAAATTATGCTTGCAATCCAAGGTATATTTAGGGGTGTCTTCAAAAATTTTGTGAGCCTCTAGGATTGTCATCTTTCAGAGTTTAGTGCCCTCCCCACAAGGAGCCTCAAAGTTAAATTCCTATGTGGATGTGTGGAGGATCCGTCTTGTCTCTAGCACACATGCATATAACAAATGCCTGCACATGAACACTAACTACAGTAATACCTTGGACTGCAAGCATAATTCGTTCCAGAAATGTGCTTGTAATCCAAAACACTCTTATATCAAAGCGAGTCTCGGGCGGGCGTAAGCAGGGCCGATTTCGGCCCGCTACGCCCACTTGAGGTGAGCGGTTACATCCCCACACTACTTGTCTTGCAAGACCTTGCTTGTTTATCAAGTCAAAAAAATTTAAAAATGTTTGCTTGTCTTGCAAAACGCTCTCAGACCAAGTTACTTGCAATCCAAGGTATTACTGTAATTCTAGAACTCATTGAACTAGAAACTCAGAGAACTGTGTGCTTTAATTGAATCGTTATGGTTTTTCCATTGTGTTTATACTAGCTTAGATACATTGTAAGCTGTTTTTGTGAAGGCTTTTTGCTTTGAAAAATGAGGTATAAATATCTAATTAAGTAAAGCGCCAGGCACAACCTAGCAAAACAAAATGAGGAGAACAGCTGCAAATGCGGCCCACCACCAACAAATGCTAAAGAACACACTTCTGCTATAACTTAGGGTGCAGTCCAATGGCTTGTGCCCTCGATGCTCATAAGCCTCTGAATTCAGAGGCTTAGTTACCAGCATCCTCTGCAGAGCGGGGGAAGTGGTGGAGGTGATCTCTGCCTCCCTGCTCCTCCCACTCTGTAAGTCATCTAGCTCAGTGTTCTCCAACCTTGGGTCCCCAAATGTTTTTGGCCTACAACTCCCAGCATGCCCCAGCCAGCATGGCTGGGGCATGCTGGGATTTGTAGGCCAAAAACTTCTGGGGACCCAAGGTTGGAGAACACTGAGCTAGATGGCAGATTTAGGCCATCTAGCTATGGTGCTTCAGACAGGGAGGGAATGAGGCTGGAGTGCCACCCTGCTCCTCCCCACCCCGCCCCCCAGAATGCCCCCTTTCCCACTTCTCTGAGGTCGCTTTTCCAACCTCGGAAAAGCAGCTGGCATGGTTCTTCCCACACTGGCTGAGAGGGAGGAGGATCGGAGCATGGCTCCCCAGCTACGAGGTCGGAGCTCTGTTTCCAGCCTCAGATCTGGGAATCCAAAGAATCTGATGGCCCCCCAGATGCTATCTAGGATCACTCTCTAAACCACTGAACTCTAATATGCATACAAAAGGCTTCTCCATTTTATTACAAAGTGTATACATATGTATCATACATGGAATAAGATCCAAATATTAAATGCCTAAAGGCTAATGAACAATAAACGCCACCAAAAGATCCAACAATGAAAATGGACACACATGACGTTGGAATGAAACGCATGAAGATCTACATTCCCGAATAGGTAAGTGCATAATTGTAGTAAAGAAATGACATATTGACAAAGAAAGCAAAGCTACAGACATCCAGTAACACCCCATTTTATTGTGCCTCAGCGGGTGCTGCTATTGAATGACCCAGGTTCTTCCTCCATACACACATTGCCTTCAGTTCTTTCCCAGCAAGGACTATCAGCTCCCGAGAAGTCTTAGCTTTTCTTATCAAATGTTTCCCTCCACCCATTCCCTCCAACCAGTTGCAGCCTGTAGATCAGTGTTGGCTCCAGGTTTTGGAGGACCCTTGGGTAAGATACACTTCATGGGCCCCCTCCCTCAGTGAGTCTATCTTCTCACCGCCATGGTCACCAGCTGCTCTTGCTCCTGCTCCTCTTCCTCATCAGGCAGGCAGAGAGCCAGAGAGCAAGTAGGCCGTGGCATCTGCTGCTCGTCCTTCTCACCACCACCGTTGCCTGGGCCAGAGTGAGAGGCAGGTGAAGAAGCAGGTTGCAAGGGTGACATTGAGGAGCGACTCCAGGGTGTTGGGGTTGGAGTGAAAAGTTGGTCTGTGTGCTAGCCAGCTAAATGAGAGTACAAAGTGCAGAGTACAAAGCCTTGAAGGTACATCCAGCTCAGCAAAAAGCAAGTGCAAGCATGTGCAGCTCAGAATCATACAAGCATTATACATATGGCCAAAGGCTGGCCACTACACGTCATCAGCTTATGTACATCACATGACATTTCTGTCCCACGCTTAGCATTCCCAGGCCTAGCAAGGCTGCAGGCAAGAATAGCTTCGTAAACACAGACAGCCATGTTCTACCCTGTCTGGGAAAGTTCCCAGATAAGCAGCAAAACAACCGCTGCAACACATAATCTGGACATAAACATCACAGCAAGCTAATTTTGCTTCACACACTAGCACAGGGGACGCTTGTCAGTGAGGCCCCTGCTGAGGTGTGGGCCTGTGACAGGTGCCCATCCATGGCTACCCTTGACACTGACCCTGCCAACTAAAGTCTACTGCTTTTCAATATGGTCACATATTGTCAAATATAACTTTTTAATATATCTTTAACCAAGAGAACAAATACCATCTTCGCTTTTAAATCAACAGAGGACTTTGATTTTGCAGAGGAAATGAGTATGAATGCTGCATACTTCACCGTGTGGGGGCGGTAGGTACAAGCAGAGACCTCTGTTATGAGCATATGAATGTTACAAGCATTTCCCTGTTTTCGCCTGTGAAATGTTGGAGGTTTGGGATAGCTCAGTCATGACACTGGAGTTGTACAAGCCTTGTGGTGGTCCTGTAAGGGCCTTAGACGTGATGCTCCTAGAATAAACCTAATCTGAAAACCTTCTTAAGTTCCCTAAAAACTGCACCTGTTTATTGTCAAAGCTTGACTCACTCTGTATTGCTGCTAAAAAGGCCTGTGGTCACACCAGACTTGTTATTGAATTTCCCCTGTAATGTGCCCTTTGCCTGGAGTGAACTCATCTGAGGTGAGACACAAGCTGGCAATATCTCACTTCTCCAGGAGTCCCCAGGAGTGAACGGGCCTCTTTGTTGGCCACGGTTTCATCAGAGGGTGGTGAAGGCACAACTGCAGGAAGGGGTCATTCACTTAGCACCACTCGGCGCCAAAGCAAGAGGAGGCGACAATAGAGAGAAAACCTGTTCGCAGGAAACAGATTACTTCTTCCTACCATGTATGGTATTTTGACTCTTCCTACCACACCTCCTTTCTTGGAATCTTCCAGAAACACAATTCTGAGTGAAGAGAGCTGCTGAGCAAAGCTGCCTTGAAGACACGATGGCCAGCTCTAATATCAGGATAAAAGGAAGTACTTCTTCATGCAGCACATAGTTAAACTATGGAATTCACTTCCAGAAGATGTAGTGATGGCCAACAATTTGGAGGGTTTCAAAAGGAGATTGGACACACTCATGGAGGAGAAGGCTACTATTCATGGCTACTAGTCCTGATTGACTATATGCTTCCCCCAGTATCAGAGGCAGTCTGCCTATGTAGTCCAGTTGTTGGGGAACATGGGCAGGAGGGTCCTCTTGCACTCATGTCCTGCTTGTGGGATCCTATGAGCAGCTGGTTGGCCACTGTGTGAACAGAACGCTGGACTAGATGGACCCTTGGTCTGATCCAGCAGGGCTCTTCCGATGTTCTTATGATCTCTGAATACCTCTTTGCCATCTCTGGTAAGATTCCCATTCCCATGTGAAGGAAAGCTAACAGAATGACGGGTTAGGTGGATCCTTGGTTTACTGAGATTAACCCCCACAAAGCCTCTGGTAGCATCCAGGCCAGGGGGCAGGACTTGGGGAGGGAGCCCAAACCTTCATGGACCAGATGGGAAAGCTTTGCAAGCTGGGATTAGGCCCTCCCCTGGTCTAATCCATAGGGTAGCCGTGTATCGTGCTTTACAGAGGACAGTCCTCTACTTGAAGGTGTCCTCTGTTTAAATGGCTGTGCAGTCCAAGTCTGGTGTAAAGATTAAAAAGAAAAACAGAGGAAAGGAGAGCAGCAGAGGGGCCCGAAGTTGCCCATCAAGAGTCAGCACCTGGACAGCAGACGGAGCAGGCAGACAGGTCACCTGGGTACAGTCTTCCCAACGATGGCAAGATGCATTTTATTTCTATTTAAATGACAGTAATTATTTCTAATTTTGCATCTATACATAAAAATCAGTGCATGCCAATTTTATGCAAATGTCTGTCCTCCTTTACCTTCTTTTTTGAAGATGCATTTCCTCTTTTGGGGGCTACGTTGAGTGGCCACCCTGCTCTTCCAGCCGGGCTCATTTTATGAAAAGGAAATGAACCCAAGAAGGTAGGAATGGATGACACATCAGAAAGGCACCATCCAACAAGGGCCCCGCGACCTACAACAAAAGGTAGCAACTGGTCAGGGGAGGCTGGTGGGTCTATGTCAGTGGGGCTCCTCATCCATTACAGCTGTTATCCTGAGCTTTATAGGAGCTATCCATGGTGCTGTACTCCATCCCCAAAATAGGCTCGCCGTGATGGAGCACCATGGATAGCCCCTATAAAGCTCATAATAAAAGCTGCAACAGATAAGGAGCCCCACTGACATAGGAGTCACCAGCCTCCCCTGGAAATAGCGAAACTTGCTCACTTCCGTTGCTGTAATTTCGGAAAAATACAGATACTGGTAGGAGCCTGAGGACTGCCAGGAAGGCCAGGGCTTGCAGAGATGACATCACATGGGCAAAAGGGCACCAGGGCACTCAGATCTCCTGCTTGCAGGAAACCATAATTCTTCTCATGCAGAGAATGCTACTGCTGGGGGGTGGGTCTTCACAACAGCAAAAGTGTACAGACTTGTAAACCTGCCCATCTCAAATTATGACTAGGTTTTCAGCTATGGCAACATGGCTCAATAAGTGCCCTTTGCACATTATACAGCAACAAAACTGGGTTTTGCTGCTTTTGCAAGCAAGTGGGCACTCTGCTAGGAGCTGCAGCCAATCTTAACTCTCTGGAGAGTATACCTGTGTGATACAGGTGTTTTCAGCATCCACACTTTGACTTCAGATTCAAGGCAGAAGCAATGACCGCTGTTGTAAAAGAACTTCCCAGTAATTTTTAAAAGACTGAGGAAGTATCAGAAGTTCTCTTTTGAAACACTAATCCCTTTGTCACATTAATATTCCGTCATGGTAACTTCTAAGCTTACAATTAAAGAGAAGTGTACATTTCTCTCTTCTGTGACTGCCTCTAACTCATCCCTCTACTCCAGGAGTGGAGAACCTCTGGCCTGGGCTTCCAAGATGGCCTTTCTGGGTTGCTCGAATGGCCCCACCCAATTCCCCCTGACCACCAATCATTTGCTGGTTTCCTGGCTTCTGTACACTTTGTCCCCCATTCTAAAAGGCCGAGCTGCCTATCCTAAGGCTGAGTGACTGGCAGTAAGAGTGTTAAGCTACAGTATAACAGTACTCTTTGAAGCTTTGGCCCTGCCCCTTTTGCCTTTGGCAAAACCCTCATTGGCTTAGGCCCTGCCCACCACTAGAATGCAGCCCTTGAGAGCTTCTCTGAATTTGAATGCAGCCCTCGGGGTTAAAGAGGTTCCCTTCTGCTCTACCCTAACAGACTCTTCCAAATGAAAAAAAAATAATAATTCTAAGGTCCAAACTATGAATTGCTTTGGAGTTCCTTGACAGGAACTCCCAGATGTCTTCTTCAAAAAGCAGCTGCTGGAGGGTCCAGTTTAGATTCAGGTCATGGGAGAGGGGGACGTAACTCTTTGCTCCCATGCTGCTTCTCCAGTCTAAACTCTGCTTCCAAAAGGACTCATGGATGACAATTTATGTGCCCATAAGGTTTCCCCTTTGTGGCTAATAGCAGCTCAGGGATAGGGCAGTGCTGATTTCGATTGGGGCCATGGTGAAGGAGGGAAAGAGTTAGACAACGGGTGGCCAACTTGTGGCCCTGCAGATATTTTGGCATACAAGCCCCATCAGCCTTCATCGTTGGCTATGTTGGCTAGGGCTGATGCCAGTTGTAGGCCAAAACATCTGGAGGGCCACAAGTTGCCCACCTCTGGGTTAGACACAGCTCCACCAAGCTCTGGTCCCAGTCTAACCCCCACCATGCACGCACGCACGCACGCACGCACGCACCACGCGCACACGCACGCACACACACACACACACACACACACAGTGCTGCTTTTTGACGAAGAAAATTATGTTGGGAGTTCCAGTCATGGAATTCATAGGACTGTAGGAAGCTGCCTTGGTCCATCTAGCCCAGTATTGTTGATACTGACTGGCAGCAGTCTCTCCAGGGTTTCGGGCAGGTTTTTCTTTCCCTCCCTGGAGATCCCAGGGATCACACCTGGGACTTTTTGTACGTGAAGCATGTTCTCTACCCACTGAGCTCCCACCTCTCCCCATGTTTACACCCCGTTTGGCTCTCACTTTCCCTCCAGGAACACTGCTGTCACTCACCCCAAGCCCATAACTTGTCCTTGTTGGGCATATGTAGCTAAGGAGAAGGCGGGAGGGATGAGGACAGAAGCCACCGCCAGGGCGGGAGGGAGCGCCGGAGCACCAAGCAAGCCCTCTTCTCTTAAGTGTCAAGGACAATAAGCTGCCATAGATTGGGAGGCCACGGTTTCTGCTTGCTAAATGCTCCTCTTATTTAGAGAGCTATAAAAACTCAACACCACTTTGAATATGTAACCGCTATAAATATGCCGGTAATGATAATTGCCAGGATGATGGCTGCACAATGGATAAGTCTCGTCTCTGATTCTATTAAAAAAAATTTCCCTCACCCACACATACATCCCCTCTCTATTAGGGCCTTAATCCTGTCTTCCACGACTGCCCATCCATTTACAATGCCTCCTCCCTCTGGCCAAACACACACTTTCCCCAGCACAACAAGGTTCCTGCTGTCATTTTAATAAGACCTTTGCTATCCTCTATTAAAAAGAACGCTGCGATGCTTCGCAGGTCAACCACCTCAAGGTAACCACCTATGGAGGGAGAGGCAAGGTCACCATTCTAACCCCCCCCCCCGAGCCTACATAGAAGTCTGGTATGCAATCAAAAAGGAGACATGATGACACATTCCGTTCCTCTCTGAAAACACCAGGATAGACTGAAGGAGGCAAAATGTAATTATATATATAATTACATATGAACAAATCACCAGGATTAAAGAAGGCATAGAAGGTAGCCTCTGTGCTCTTATGTGGAAGCTCACCATGGAATGGTCTGCTTACTACAGAATCAAATCCCCAGGAATGTTGACATCTAACCCCAATGGGTTTCATCTGTCAGCGACATTCTTGGGCATTGCACAATCCAAAGACCACCATCCCTTCTATAACCCAACCAACCATTAAGATTGTTGAAGGAGGCCTTGCTGGTCATTCCAAAATTACTGGGATGTCTCCGTGTGATGCCTTGGCAGTGGGCGTTCTCAGTAGCGGCACCCGCCCTGTGGAAAAAATGTCCTCTTGTTGTTTGGGAGGCAGAAAATGTGGTATCTTTCAAACGCCTCCTGAAAATTCACTCAGGCTTTCCCTGGCTCGTAATTAAGGGCACAATCTTATGCAAGTTCAGACAGAAAAAGGGCCTACATCTCCCAGCATGCCCCAGCCAGCATAGTTGGCTGGGGCATGTTGAGAGTTGTAGGCCTTTTCTCTCTCTAAACTTGCATAGGATTACACCTGAAATTAACCATACTGTTCCATTTTACCGCTCCTGTACTGCTCTGTATATTATTATTATTATTATTATTATTATTATTATTATTATTATTATTATTATTATTATTAGAGAGCCAGTGTGGCGTGGTGGTGAGAGTGTTGGACTGGGACTCGGGAGATCCGGGTTCTAGTCCCTGCTCGGCCATGAAACTCACTGGGTGACTTTGGGCTAGTCACTGACTCTCAGCCTAACCTACCTCACAGGGTTGTTGTGAGGATAAAATGGAGAGGAGGAGGAGGATTATGTAAGCCGCCTTGAGTTCCTTGCAGGAAAAAAGGCGGGGTATAAATGTAATAAAATAAAATAAAATAAAAATTATTATCATCATCATCATCATCATCATCATCATCTTTAGAATTGCATTTTAAATGTGATTTTAAGATCTATATGGAAACCGCTTAGAGATCTTTAAAATATTTAGGGAGCAATCCTATGGCCCTCCGACCTTGCCTGGTGGGCCGTAGGAGAAGTTGGACTTCCTGCTGAGACCTCGGAAATCCCTTCTGAGGTCACAGCTAGGAGTCTGATCGCGGAGCACCCTCTCCCTCCACCTCGCAGCCAGTGCGGTTCTTTCCATGCCAGGTGGGATCCAAAGACAGGGGGCCATCTTCGGTTCCGGCACAGGGGGGGGGGTTCCAGGGGGGCGGGGAGGGGAGGAGCAAGGCTCCACCATTGAACGAGAAATCCAGGCAGTGCCTCAGCCCCTCCTCACCATGAGGAGGGTTAAAACACTTAGGCAGCCGAAACTGGCCATCTAAATCGGCCGTCTAAATGCTTTTGAGAGTGAGGGAATCCTGTCCCCCGTGCTCCTCCCACCTTCAACTGAATGCCCGTCATCCTCCAAGTTCAGAGGGTTACAGGCACTCACATAGGATGGGGCTGCCCATGGTACAGAAATAGTACAACCAAAGAAATAAATAATAAAGCAGCTCTCACACAATCAAAACCTGTGGGCCAGTTCACCAATTCCCTGGCCCCAAATCCCCTTTGTATGGGGTGGTGGTGGGGATATATGGGCCCTCATTGATGATGCAGGCGAGATAACATGTGGCACACAAAACGATCAGAGGATTGGAATGAAGGCCTATCCAGTCTGGCATTCTACTCCCCACAGTAGCTAACCTGATGCCTGCTGGTCATTTTAATGCCCTCCAAGCTGGTGGACATCAACACATCCCATGGCAGCAAACTCCATAAAATAATTAAGCATTGTGCGAAGAAGTAGTGGTGCTGAACCTCTGTCTGGACTCAGTAATGGGCTGGATGAGGGCCAGTAAACTGAAGCTGAATTGATTGGTTGCATTTTTAAGCCTGCAGCAAAGAATAAAACCATTCCAGCATGTAAAACCAAATCAAAATCACCAGCAAAATAGCAGCTTTACTACACAAGGCTGTTAATCTGCTGTATCTACTTCCGGTTTCATCGCAGAACTGAGATCCTCTAGGTGGCATTGTGCTATAGCAGAATACACAATTGTGTATGCAATTACGCTTCCACAAATAATACTCCACTTTCCAAATTTAAACCCCCGCAAAAGGACTCTTGGAAAACAGAAGCAAAACTGGAGGGTCAAGAACATTGTCTAAAGAACCCATAAACAACTGTGAGTAAGGAATGATGAACGCACAATAAATGCCTCGTGAAGAAAAGCTCTGAAGTACTAAAAGCACTAAAAATGGTTCCTAACCCTGACAAGATAGAGGCACTGTGGGTTGGTGGTTCCCAGGTCCAGGAAGTTGGTGTATTCCCTATTCCGGATTGGATCACACTCCCCACAAAGAAGCAGGTGCACAGCTTATGGTTGCTCCTTGACCCAACGTGGTCATTGGAGGCCCCAGTGACTTGGAGCATCTTCTATCAACTTTAGCTGGTTCATCATCTGCCTTTCCTGGATAGTCCCTGTAGTGGTTTCACACGAGCATTATCCATTGGAGCAAGAAGCATAAACAGAAGCTTCTGGGTAACATTTCTAGGCACCAAGCGAAGCCTAGCTGAGAGAGTAAATATAATGTTCAGAAAGTGGTAATTCAATAAACCCCCTTTTCCTGTGTATATCTCCTTAGGCTCAGCACATCATCACAATGCAGTTTCAAAAACTTTTTTCTCTCATTAAAAGGCTTAGAAATCCCCTTTTAATTGGGGCTCAGTTTGTGCAAAGAGTTTTCTACGGGGGAGTGTGAACACGTAGACACACACACACACACACACACACACAGTTTTGATTGCACTTGAAATGCATCAAAATATTCTCTGGGCAAGAGAAGGTGAAAGAAAGAAAAAAGATTAATTTATTTATTTCACTTACATCTCTGGCAGAGCTGGAAAAACAAAAAAGGGAAAGGGAAAAGAAGGCAAGCTGCATCTTCTGAAGCAAACCAGAGAAAGGCTATTCATGGCCAAAAGGGTACTTTTGCTTCTTTTTTCTAGTCTGCTGAAGAGATACAAGTGAAATAAATGGATTAATTTTCCTTTTCTTATCCCAAGAGCATTTTTATTGATTTAAAGAGCAGCTTTTTTTTTTTTTTTTTTTGCATTTCTCAAATCCTTCGGAATGCACCAAGGATAGGAAGGTCCCCCCTGCTTGGCTTAGCTGGGGATGTTGCGTTTGAGCAGAAACGTATGTGTTGGCGGTGGTGTAACCCATGAACCCTGGTGAACAACATTAGGTACTTCTGGAAAGGTTGTTCTAGAACACTTCCGCGATCCTTCATGACACTCCACAATTGCACTGGTCAATCTCCCCTCACCCTACCACTTCGCAAGTTCTCTAGCGCTAGTTTTCCTCTAGTGCAGTGTTCTCCAACCTTGGGTCCCCAGATGTTTTTGGTCTACAACTCCCAGCATGCCCCAGCCAGCTACTGGGGCATGCTGGGAGTTGTAGGCCAAAAACATCTGGGGACCCAAGGTTGGAGAACACTGCACTAGTGCAACTCTCCTGCTCCCAATGATGCCACCTTAAGAAGCCAACACCCATCACACACCATCCATTCACGGGAGGAAATCGTCAAGTCCTACATTGCCTGAGGCCTGTTTTGAGGTCCATTCTCAAGGTCTAATGGCAGCAAGTTTCAACCTCAAGGCCATCAGCTAATCCCAAATTACCACCTTTATTATTCATTCATTCATTCATTGGCAGCATTTTTACCCTGCTCTTCAACCAAAAAAAGGCTCCTAGAGTGGCTTACAAAGATTAATAATAAGACAAGTCCCTGCCCTCAGCTTTATAATCTAAAAGACAAGACACAAAAGGAAAAAGGATTGGGAGGGAGGAGGAAGAAGAAAGCAAAGCACCAGTTCTTAGTTACACGGTTTTCATAGATGTTTTTCTTTTCTTTTCTTTTCTGGCAGGGAAGGGCAAAACAAGCTCCCTGCAGCTGTTCCTTCTTTCCTTGGCTGATGCATGGGGTCAGGCTAGTCTCCCCCTTGCCATGATGTTAATCCTGTGAGGCATAGAATCATAGAATCATAGAAAAGTAGAGTTGGAAGGGGCCTACAAGGCCATCAAGTCCAACCCCCTGCTCAATGCAGGAATCCAGGTCAAAGCATCCCTGACAGATGGCCGTCTAGCTGCACCTTGAATGCCTCCAGAGTGGGAGAGCCCACCACCTCCCTAGGTAGTAGGTTCCATTGTCTTATTGCTCTGAATCATATTTAGGTGGAATCTGGGTTCCTGTAATTTGAGCCCATTATTCCGTGTCCTGCAAACTGCGATGATCGAGAAGAGATCCTGGCCCTCCTCTGTGTGACAACCTTTCAAGTACTGGAAGAGTGTGATCATATCTCCCCTCAGTCTCCTCTTCTGAAAGCTAAACATGCCCAGTTCTTTCAGTCTCTCCTCATAGGGCCTTGTTTCCAGTCCCTTTATCATCCTTGTTGCCCTCCTCTGAACCCTCTCCAGTTTGTCTATGTCCTTCTTAAAGTGAGGTTCCCAGCACTGGACGCAGTACTCAAGATGAGGCCTAAGCAGTGCCGAGTAAAGGGGAATTATCACTTCCCGTGATTTGGAAGCTATACTTCTATTAATACAGCCCAAAAAAGCATTTGCCTTCTTTGCAGCCACATCGCATTGCTGGCTCATATTCAGTTTGTGATCTACCACAATTCCAAGATCCTTCTCACTTGTAGTATTGTTGAGCCAAGTGTCCCCCATTCTGTAACTCTGCATTTGGTTTCCTCTCCCTAGGTGCAGCACTTGGCATTTATCCCTATTAAATTTCATTCTGTTGTTTTCGGCCCAGCACTCCAGCCTATCGAGATCTCCTTGAATTTTGTTTCTTTCTTCCAGAGTATTAGCTGTTCCACCCAACTTTGTGTCATTTGCAAATTTGATAAGCATTCCCTGCACCTCCTCATCCAAGTCATTAATAAAAATGTTGAAGAGCACCGGGCCCAGGACCGAGCCCTGTGGTACCCTGCTCGTTACCTCTCCCCAGTTTGAGAAGGAACCATTGATAAGCACCCTTTGAGTCCGATTCTGTAGCCAATTGTGGATCCACCTGATAGTTGTTCCATCTAGCCCACTTTTAGCTAGCTTGCTAATCAGGATATCATGAGATACTTTGTCGAAAGCTTTGCTGAAGTCCAGGTATATTATGTCCACAGCATTCCCATAGTCCACAAGGGAGGTTACCTGATCAAAAAATGGATCAGATTAGTCTGGCAGGATTTGTTCTTGACAAATCCATGCTGGCTTGTAGTAATCACTGCATTGCTTTCAAGGTGCTTGCAGACTGACTTCTTTATAATCTGCTCCAAAATTTTCCCAGGGATTGATGTCAGACTGACTGGCCTATAGTTCCCAGGTTCCTCCTTCTTGCCCTTTTTGAAGATGGGAACAACATTTGTCCTCCTCCAGTCATCTGGCACTTCACCTGTCCTCCATGATTTCTCAAAGATAATAGACAGTGGTTCTGAGAGTTCTTCTGCCAGTTCCTTTATTACACTAGGATGTAGCTCATGAGGCCCTGGAGATTTAAACTCGTTCAGAGTAATCAGGTGCTCCTTGACCATTTGCCTATCAATCTCAAGCTGCAATCCTGCCCCTTCCATCTGCTCTTCAGGTTTGCCAGGGGGGTCACAGACCCTCTTTTGGGAGAAGACCGAACCGAAGTAGGAATTGAACACTTCTGCCTTTTCCTTGTCTTCTGTTATCAATTTGCCATCCTCATCGCGTAGTTGAACCACCATTTCTTTCCTCTGTCTTTTACTATGCACGTATCTGAAGAAAGCTTTCTTGTTGTTTTTAGCATCCCTCGCTAACCTTAGCTCATTCTCAGCTTTAGCCTTCCTGACACATTCCTGCAGTACTGTGCTACCTGCCTGTCATCATCAGGCGATCACTCGTGACCGAGTAAGATTGTCTTCCGGGATAAAAGGAGGAAATTCTAAAGAAGATTGTGTAGACTCTAGCGATGGGTCCGTAAGTGACTGTGGAGGCCAATTCTAGATCCACACAGCTTCCCACAGTGAGGACACAGGTTACCAGATAGAAGGTGGTCCTGTAAAGGATTCATTTAACGTGCTTTTCGCTTAGCACATTTCTCCTTTTCACCTTGCACTGGGGCTTCTTCAAAGTCCATGGAACCTTTGTGAAAGGCCAACCTCCATTTAGATCGTTCATGGGCCAGAGCTTCCCAGTTTTCGATGTTTATATTGCATTTTTTTAGATTAGCCTTATGAACATCTTTAAACCTCTTATATTGACCACCGATATTCCGCTTTCCATCCTTGAGTGTACTATTCCCTTGTAGACTGTCCTTCCTTCCACTTCCTATACGTGTCCTTTTTTGTTTTCAGGTCATCTTTGAGTTTATTGTGAAGCCACACTGGCTTCTTCTGTTGCCCTCTGCCTTTTCTCCTTGTGGGAATTGTTTGCAATTGTGCCTTTAAAATTTCCTTTTTTAAAAACTCTCACCTATCCTGGGCTCCTTTACTCATTAGAGTCGCTTGCCATGGGACCTCACTTATCATTGTACTGAGTTTGTTAAAATTGGCTTTCCTAAAATCCAGGGTACGTGTTTGGCTACACTCAGCTTTTGCTCCCCTTAGAATCAAGAACTCAAGTATAACATGGTCACTTTCCCCCAGAGTTCCCAAAACTGCCACTTTATCCACTAATTCGTCTCTGTTGGTTAGAATCAGGTCAATGATAGCCGCTCTTCTAGTTCGTTCCTCCACTTTCTGTAGGAGGAAGTTATCAGCAGCACAACTCAGGAATTTCTTGGAGGGGCCATGCTTGGCTGAATAAGTCTCCCAACAGATATCAGGGAAATTGAAGTCCCCCATTACTACCACATCATGCCTCCTTGAAACAATGGCAATTTGCTTTTCAAAAGTTTCATCCTCGTCTTCTCCTTGATTGGGTGGTCGGTAGTAGACTCCAACTGCCATGTTCGTTTTATTCTTTGCCCCCTTTATTTTAACCCAGATGCTCTCAATGGGGCTGCCAAGCTCCTCTTCCTGTATCTCTGTGCAGAGAAACGTATCTTTAACATACAGCGCAACTCCACCTCCCTTTCTGTTGCTTCTGTTCCTTTTGAACAAGTTATACCCTTCAATTGCTGTATTCCAGCCATGGGAGTCATCCCACCAGGTTTCAGTTATCTCTATCAAGTCGTACTTGCCCTCATGTATCAAGAGTTCATGTTCGTCTTGTTTGTTGCCCATACTCTGGGCATTAGTATAGAGGCATCGAAGACTATGTGCTTTATACTCTGACTTTCCCCCTACATTTTGTGATAGACTATCAATGGGCACCGCTGGAGCTGTTCTCTCCATTGTGGCATAGAGGTCTTCTTCCATTGGAACCCCCGAGTTTATGTCTCCCTCCCCTGTTGGATTCAGTTTAAAGCCCTCTTGATTAAGTTCCTCATGCTGTGGCCAAACACATTCTTCCCAGTCCTTGTGAGGTGCAACCCATCCTTTGCCAGAAGTCCATCTTCTAGGAAGTGTAGCCCGTGGTCCCAGAATCCAAATCTCTCACGTCGGCACCACCTTCGTAGCCAGTCATTCACTCGGAGTATTTTTCTTTCCCTTTCTATTCCTCTTCCAAGTACTGGAAGGATGGATGAGAAGACTATATGGGCCCCAAAGTTCTTGAGTTCCCTTCCAAACTCTTCAAAGTCTGCCGTGATTTCTTTGTAACTCCGCTTGGCAGTATCATTTGTACCCACGTGGAAGAGAAGAAAGGGGTATATGTCGGTGGGCTGTATGAGCCTCGGCAGCTGTTCTGTCACATCCTTATTTCCGTGCCCCGGGGAGACAGCACACCTGGCGAGTCCATGGGTCTTCGCGACATACTTTGGCTTCGATCCCCCGCAGGAGGGAGTCACCCACTACTAGTACTCTTCTCTTTCTCTTGCTGTAGGCCTTGGTTTGATTGCCTCTACTTGACTGACCCTCAGCCTCTTGCTCGCTGTCACGTTGGGTGCCCGGTAATTCGTCCTCTGCAGGCTGTCCTCTGCAGGCTGTCCTCTGCTCTCATCCTCAAATACATGGAAGCGGTTCTATAGCTCCACTGCTTCCACAGGCGCAGAATGTCTTCTAGTTCTTCTGCTCCTAACAGTCACCCTTTTCCAGGGAGTTCCCCCTACGTTATTTTCCCTTGCTTCTGCAGTCTCCGACTCCGCCTCATCCTGCCGTTGCCCTTCTGGCTCCTGCTCTACGCTTTGGTGCTGTAGATCAACTGCTCTGTCTAAGAACTCCTCACTTTCTCTTATACTCCTGAGGGTTGACACTTGCTGCTCCAGTCTTCTGACCTTATCTTCCAACAGCGTGACCAGCTTGCACTTGTTGCACGTGTAGGCCATGTTGCCCTCAGGCAGGAAAACAAACATTGCACACACATTGCAGGTCACCACCACTGCAGATTCCTTTCCTTCCATAGTTCTCAGTTCCCTTTATGTTTCTGCCTTTCTTTTTGTACTGGAATGGCTGGTGCCTTATCCTGCCTTCCCTGAATGTTAATAACAGAGTCCCCCTGGTCTATAAGTGTGAGGTATTGGAACAAAATAAACAAAGAAACCCAGAAAATTTCTTAGGGAGCTCCCCCTTGACCTCCCCTGCCGAACTCTGCTGCCAAACTCCTGTTTGCTCCCCCTGTTCACTCGCTCTGTTCGCTCGCTCTCTGGGAGCCTGCTTGCCTTATCACAGTCCCAAAAACAGCTGGAGCCTCTCTCCTGTTGTGCTCTTGCTCAGCTGGGAGTCAGGAGCACAACACGGCCCTTGGTTCTCTGGCCGATGGATGAGGCCAGAGTCTGCCACCCCAGGGAACATGAATCATGGGGTCTAAGAGTCTTTCAGGAGGATTATTTGCATGCCAGACAATCTAGGAAGCATGCACATAGCTATGCACAAGCAGGACCACATACGAGTTTTTAAGGGTTTATGAGCACACTCATGTGCCCATGTAAAAATGAACATCACAGTGGCCTACAACAAGAAAAATTAGAAGGTACATTTCGGGAATATGGGAGGGTGCTTCTTTTAAGAGATAATTCTTTGTGCTGGTGACACGTTTAATTAGAGCTGTAGCAGAAGACGCACACACACACACACACACACACACACACAGAGGGAGAGAGATTTCAAAGCCAGAAACCTGAGTTTGATTAACAGTTTAACACCAGGTGGCATCCAATTAGCAGAACTGGACTATAGCATTGCTAGGATAAAATGCCAAAAATCTTAAGGGGATGGGAGAGAATGGACAGCAGCAACATACAGCCCTCTTGCTGACCGTAAAAGGTCATCTCCCAAGAGGTTGGACCTGCGGTGGGACAGGCAGCGGAATGGAGGCTGCCCGAGGCCAACAAGAAACATCAGCAAGACAAATCGTAAAATGTAAGTTTTCAGGAGGAGGGGGGGGAAAAATGCTATCAAATGTCCCTGGCTGCAAAAACTTAGCCTTAAGAAAACACATGTTTCTTCAACAACAAAAAAAGGATGGGAAAGACAGGATGATATTGGAAGCGGAACTCTTGCCTAAATAAGGCCTAGTCCTCCAGTTCCTTTACGGCCGGCCTTCCCCAGCCTGGTGGTCTCCAGATGTGTTGGACTGCAGATGTGTTGGACTCCCGTCTTGCAGCCCAATGCATCTCGAGGGCACCGGGCAGGGCTGGTGCCAAGGGTAGGCATGGCTGGGCTCCTGCCAAGGGCCCATCCGCCCACTGGCAAGAGCCCGCCCCCCCGGACACGCTCCTTCTCTTCGCCATTGCAACTTGCATGTTTATCTGCCTCGGGCTCGGAGAACGGAAGTGGTGAGAGGGTGGAGACGGAGATGCCACTGCCTGCATGCTCACTGGCTCCCTGCTTGCCAAGCGAGAAAGTGGTAGCAATGATGAGGAAGAGGAGGAGGAGCCAGAGCATCGAATGACAATGGTGGTGAGAAGAGGGCCCGTTGACGGGGTCTTGCCCAAGGGCTGCCCAAAACCTGGAGCCGGCAGCAGCACCAGGTTAGGGAAGGCTGCTTTTCACATGTTCTTTCAGTGGTTGCTTCCATGCCAGCCCTGATCTGCGCTAAAAAAGAAAAGAAAAGGACTTCCACTCTGGGGTTCCTCTCGAAAAGCCGTTTAGCATATCACATGCCACCTGTGTTCAATTCCCTTAGGGCACAATCCTACGCAAGTTTAGACAGAAAAAAGGCCTACAACTCCCAGCATGCCCCAGCCAGCATAGCTGGGAGTTGTAGGCCTTTTTTCTGTCTAAACTTGCAGTAGGATTGCACCTTTAGGAACAATGTGGGTCAGAAGGCTTTACAAGGACTTGTGCAAGCCTGGTGCAGGAATCATAATCCATCCTCCCTCTGAGGAGCACAGGGCAGTGTGCATGGATCCCCTCCCTGTATTTCATCTTCCCAAGAGCCCCGTGAAGTAAGTTGGGCTGAGAGGTAGCGACTGGCTCAAGGTCACCCAGCGAGCTTCGTGGGCAAGTAGGGATTGCAAACAGAGGCTTCCCCATTCCCAGTCTGTCCTTCTAACCCAGCCTTCCCCAACCTGGTGCCCTCCAGATGTGCTGAACTACAACTCCCATCATTGCCAGCCAGCATGGCCATGCTCCCCAACACATCCAGAGGGCACCAGCTTGGGGGTGCTGCACCTACCACTGCCCTGCACTGTCAGGCTGTATTCCCTGTGTGTCTTCCACGTCCACTCACTTGGGAGCTTTTGGAGATTGACTGCCCCTGCTGCTGTTGCGGCTGGCATCCCATCGTAGCCATGGCCTCCCACTCTCCCTTCCTCAAGCTGCCTTTAGGATCAATTGGCTGCTCTTCTCTCCTACCCTTCCAAGGCAACAAGGCTCACTGCCACAGCAATTTCCCCACCGTACCGGCCACAGAGGCAGGAGACAACTGGCATTGTACATAGGCACACAGTTCCAGTTCCAAAGTCAAAGGTGCCAGCAGGGCCCCAGGGGTGTGTGTCAGTCTAGATTTCCAGATCTAGCCGTTGCCTTCTCCTCCTGCTTCTCTCCCAGGTTCCTATGGAGTAAAGCTGAGCTGATCCTGGGAAAGGGGCTGCAGATGTCAAGGCATGCAGTGGGAGAATGCCACAGGTGAACCTAGAACATTCCAGTGCTATGTTCTAGAACAGGGCTCTCCAACCTTGGGTCCCCAGATGTTGCTGGCCTACAGCTCCCAGCATACCCAGCCAGCATGGCTAATGGCAAGGGATTCTGGGAGCTGTAGTCCAGCAACATCTGGGGACCCAAGGTGGGAGAGCCCTGTTCTAGAACCTAGAACATATCCCAGGTCAGTCCATTGGTCCATCTAACCCAGTATTTTCTCCTCTGACTGGCAGCAGTTCTACAGGGTCTCAGGCAAAGAAGGGTCTTCCCCACTGCCTGCTACCTCGTCCTCTCTTAACTGGAGATGGCAAGGATTGAATCCAGGACATTCTGCATGCAAACCGAATATTTCACCACTGCGCTGTGGCTGCTCCCCCAAATGTAAGGGTAGGAGGAGAACAGGGGCCACGTCAAATTATATGGTAGGCCAGACTGCAGTGTGCCGGTTGCCACCATTGTCATAAACAGCTACAGAAGAAAACTCCCAAAACTCAGGGGTGGGCATCACCCTACAGCCCATTTTGATATTCCTGCATTGAGCAGGGGGTTGGACTCGGTGGCCTTGTAGGCCCCTTCCAACTCTACTTTTCTATGATTCTATGATTCTATGATATACCAGCTAGATTTGTTCTTTGCAATAAGCAGTTACATTAAACAATAGATCCTTTTTAATAATAAAAAAGCAGGTCAGGGTTATTATTATATGTGAGTGTGTGGGTATGTATGCAATTTGGAACCTTTCCACTTCTAAATTCAGACATTTATTACTGCCGTGAATTATGTTCATTAACTCACTTGCCAAGGAAAGGGGGAGGGGGGATCCTTGCTGTATTTCACAAAGCTGTTTTTGCCCTCAAGTCTCCTCCTTAGGAGGAGGAAGAAGAAAGCTCCTGCCTTGAACACCCAGCTGTCTCCACTTATCTACTGTTCGCACACATGAAAGACGGCCTCAGGCTGAGAAGCCCCATGGCTCTGGGAGCCGTCTCATTCTACACCTGGGGTCTCATCTGAATACCTGAGATTCTCCAAGGTGCTCAAAAGCAGATCATTAACTTGTTAAGTGGTGTTTGCATCCTGAGCAAGCACAGCACAACACAGAGGAAAGCTTGCTCACTCGCCAGCACAGGAGAGTTTACCTTTCTTCCTTTAGCATCTCATTTACAGAACTGGGTGCACAAAAGCCCTTTACATGAGGCATGCTCTACCTGACAGGCTTTCACCATCGTGGATGCAGCTCTGTACCACCTGCTGTTCTTCTTAGAACAGCCTTCCGCAACCTGGTGCCTTCTAGATGTTTGACTACCACTCCCATCATCCCCTACAACTCCCATACATAAAAGCAAAAACTTCTGTTTCATTCATGTCTATTGGACACTACAATGGCTCTTTAATAAGGGTTTGTCTAAGTTGCATAATTGTTGGAGGTGTAACTCAGCTAATACTTCTTTTAAACATAGGTTTTGGCAATGTCTAGTAGTTGCCCCTTTGGGGGAGGAGGTCATTATATGGCTAAATTTTGTATTGGAACACTTCTTAATATTTACTGATGTACATGCTCTCTTAAAAGATCTGCCTGCTTCCTGTAGTGAACCCTTGCTCAGAGCAAATGGATTCTCTGTTCTCTTCTGACAGCTAAAATACTGATATTGCAACATTGGAAAGATAAACACTCACCTCCTATAATGCAATGGAATGAAGACCTTACTACACTTTCAACATTTGAATGGGTGATGTATAGAGTAGACACCACCTGCGAATGGATACTTATTTGGATATTTGGTCTGCTTATATTGAAGTTTCTGTATAGTTCTTAGAAACCTGTATTTTCATTCAGAGAGAGAGAGAGAGAGAGCAATAAGCTCTTAATTGGGACTGTCAGGAAAAAATATATAGCTCATGTCTATCGCTGATGGTAGCCTATCATTATATTATTAGGGTGTTGTTTTTTAAAGTATCCCACTACCTAAATAGTGTCCAGTAGAACCAGGAGGAGTCAGTGACTCCTTTTGGGGCTAGTAATCTTTTTTAAAAAAAATTGGCAATAGTTGTGAGTTATTTCTTTTCTTGATGGTCCCCAGAAGAAGTCCTTATTGTGTGAAATGTGCCGGAATTTCTACCAGTTGGATCCAATTTCTCTCCTGCATCTCTTGGATTCTTTCTCTCTGCTGAGCTTCTGCCAGGCAAAGAGCTATTAAAGGCACAGGAGTCCCGCCTTCCATCACAACTTGCCCTATGTGGGGCAGGGGGAATGCATGCCCAGTGCTCTGCCCTAAGAGAATGCTCCATTGTGTATGCCGAATTCCCAAGAGGGGCAAGTGTTGGAGCCAATCTCCTAACACTGGTCAGATCACAACCTGAAGAATGCAGAAAAGCCCTAAGGTAGTGGGAAAGAAAATAGCCTGTGTTATTCCTGATCCATTCCTCCACCAGACCCTTCGCCCATCCTCCTCCTTTGTCACTGCAAGTAAAATTCCTTTTTAAAATAAATTGTCATTGCCTCTGTGCATTTAATAGCAGCCTGACACGCTGAAATTAAAAAGCCTAAGATTTTCCCATCAGCTCATCTCCATACCAAAGGAAGATAAGCAGGTGGCGTAGAGAGCACATAATGCAGGCCAGATGCTGAAGCTAAGCAGGTATGAGCCGGGTCAGTGCTTGCACAAGTGATTGTCTGGGCTGCCCACATCTGTTCTCCTGCATTGAGCAGGTAGTTGGACTCGATGGCCTTATAGGCCCCTTCCAACTCTACCATTCGATGATGATGATGATGATGATGATGATGATGATGATGATGATTTTGCCTGTTTACAAAGCACCAGTGCAGGGCAAGCAGGACTGTAGTTCCCAGCCACCACTGAAGGCAAGAGAGAAGGGTAGTTGAAGGAACTAGCAGAGGAATAGGTGGGAGAAACAGGGGCCACATCCTCTCCTGCCACCTGAAAACGTTTAAAGGTTTATAAGCAGGATCTCTGGTAGTCTTGCAACTTGCTGTCCCTTAGGCCACGCATCACTGTGTTCAGACTCTTGCAGATAACAATGCACGGATCCCACCACTTGGGGCGGGGGTAGAAATCACCGTTGTCTAATTCTATTCCAAGTTTAGGTGTAGAGATCAAAGCCTTAAAAGTTATGTGTCAGTTTTCCTGGAGTTCAGAGGCAGGAGCTTGTTGTGAGGCTGAATGTTATCTGCATTGTTCCTGAAGGACGGATATAACGCAACATATTGCTGAAGTTGGTGGGTTTGTAATTACTACTGCATCTGCAGTCTGCTGATGGGATGTTGCAGAGTATGGAATTCTAGCAGGGCGCAGAAGGGAAGGGGGGGGGAAATCAAATTATAGCTCTCCAGCACAATATTTTAGAAAAAATATAGCATGCAAGGATCATCCTTTGGGTGAAGTTATGTTAAGCGGATGGAAATTAAGGGTGTTTCAGGAAGAGAGAGGGGGATAAACTTCAGTATAATTTGATGGAAGACTTTAATTAATTCAAAGTGCCCAAGAAAAAAGAGCATTTAGGAGGATTGCATTTTGAGGGGAATCTCATCAAAGTGAAATTCTGTTTGCATGAGCCTTTGGAGCTGTTATGTACTCAGTATGTCAGTTCAGGAGGAAAAAGGAATGCATAAATTATTGCCCCGGACTCCCAAGGAACCAAATTCTGCTTGAGAGGCAGGCAGTTTCTCTCCCCAGCCGACCGCCCCATAGGCCACAACTGTTCACAAAGCAGAAAAGAAGATTTCAACGTGAAAACTATTTCCGTTCTCAACACGCTTAAAGGAGATTTAGGGATGTGCGAAAACACATCCCGTTTGAGCTCAATTGACTTTCGACACATTTCTGACCTGACAGCCAAAAGCAAGCTGATTCGGGGTGGGTGAGGTGTATATAGGTTTCCATGAAATTGCTCGAATTACTTGCGCAAATTTGGAGCCAAGAACTGCATATCTTAAGCGCAATTTGTGCAATCACAATTTGTGTAACTCAGGGAAAACTCATTAGATTCGAGTCATTTTGTTGTTCTTGTTGTAGCATTTAACATGAGAAGTATGGAAGCCGCCTCCTCTCGCTGCATGTGCACACACTCCATTCTGGTCATCTTGAATTTTCTGACAGTTAATTTCAAATTTGTGCAAAATTCGGGCCTCCACTCCACAATTTGTGGAAATTATGCAAATTTACACAATTTGTGCAAATTACAGAGCAAAGGCCCACATTTTGTGCAAATTTCCCTGGCTTGCTTTTCCCTTTTCTTTTTTAAAGCAAATCTCAGCTCATTTTAAAAACGGTAGTCTGGTTGCTGTCTTGATTCGTATTAGTTTGAGTCAGCACCACACAGGCTTGACAGAATGGAATCCATGGGGCCAAGTTGAAAAAAATCTGTCAGATATTCACGCCCCTATGAGATTCCTCCCACACCCCTAGATGAGATATCCAGATGCCTGCTTAGCACCTTTTAGAATGTGGGGACAACTGCACAAAAGCTGGGAGAAAACAAACTATGAATGGTTGAGGAAAGGGGGTGGAGCCGGGGGAAGGGGGCATGGCCATTTGGGGCAGATTTGGGCCCCGGGCCTGAGGTTCAGTACCCCTGCTCTTAGGGGTGATCCATACTTGCGTTCAATAACTCACAGTCTGGAGATGGGAACCTTTAAGCCATTATGGCTGGGTCTAAGGTATCTGAAGGACTGCCTGACCAATAAAATCCCACTCCAAAGGACTTCACCATGTGTTCCCCCTCTTCAGGAGTGAGGCAGCGGGTGACAAGGGAGGAGTTTTTATTTTTAATGGCAGCACCCTGTTTGTAGAATGCTTTCCCCAAGGAGACTCGCCTGGCACCCTCATTACTACATTTTAGGTGCCAGGTCCGGAATTTTCTGTTTGCCCAGGCATTTTAGTAACTGGCTTTTATCGAACAGTAAGCAGCTGAGTTTAATACTGAACATTGATAATCTGACGTTTAATTGGATATTGGCTTTTATGCTCTCGGCATCTTTAGTCATTTAATGTTTGCTGCTTTTATCCTGCTGTTTTTATTCTCATTATCTTGTGGTTTCATTTTGGGATGCATGAGAATTTTGTTTCAGTTTTTTTAAAAAATAGCAGAACATGCCCGTTCGCAACCTCGGACATGAACGCAAACAGATCTTTCTGGACCATTCTCAAACTTGCGATCACATTCCAGGTGAACTGAGCAGCACAGGTGGGCTCCAGGGCTTCCTTCTGATGCCTCACTGTAAGGAAAGAGTCCCCTCACAGCGATGCATTGAGGAGGAGGATGGTGGCAGGTGCTGCCATGGGGGGGGGGAGAACAGTGGTGGCAGCAGTGGGGGGGATAGGGGGATGGCGGACGGCAGTGGCGGCTGTGGGGTAGAATAGGGCAGTGGCGCATCCTCCTGCCTCAGGTGGCAGGAGGTCTTACACAGGCCCTGCATTCACACATGCAGGTCGCCACTTGATGATTGAGCCATCGAGTGCCGAGAGTGTGGGGGAAGAAGAACTGGCTGTAATAGCAGGAAACCCACATGACCCATTTGCAGTCCAGAGGGTTTCCCTCCCAGTGGAGGGATGCTTAAGAACGGCGGAGTGCCCGTCTTCTTGGCCTACTGGAGGGACCACTACAGATGGAACCCTCTGTGAATGTTGTGGAAAGTTTCAGCACCAAAGTGTGCAAATCATAGAATTCCACGAGAAAACTAGACAGAGTCGGCCTGCTGTCATTCAGCGCTTTTGCCCCGATGAGTAACCTGGCAACTTGAAAGCATGGGAGAAGTTTTTGGAAGCCCAAGAGACATCAGGATAAAAGCCCACTTTTGACATCCAGAAAATGTGACTCTCTGAAGTGATTGCAGTCTACTGCTGTCTACTTGAGTCAACCTCAGAAATAAAACCTTCGACAGGAAGATTGCTCTGAAAGGGTGGGTGGATAGGAGCAACTCATTTCTTCAGAGTTTCAGAAACAGAGGAAGCTACCTTATATCAGGGTTAGTCTATTGTCCATCTGGCCTGGTATCATTGAATCTGGCTGGCTGAGGCTCTCCAGAGTATCCAGCACAGAAGGGTTTCCCCCATCACCTGTTACCCAGTCCTCTCAACTGGAGACGCTATGGACTGAACCCGGGGCCTTCTGCATACAAAGCAGACATGCTCTGTCACTGAGTGGTAGAGCACCTGCTTTGCATGCAAAAGGTCCCAGGTTCAATCCCTGGCATCCCCTGGGATGCCAGCGTGGCGTAGTGGTGAGAGAGTGTTGGACTGGGACTCGGGAGATCCAGGTTCTAGTCCCCGCTCGGCCATGAAGCTCCCTGGGTGACTTTGGGCCAGTCACGGTCTCTCAGCCTAACCTACCTCACAGGGTTGTTGTGAGGATGAAATGGAGAGGAGGATTATGTAAGCCGCCTTGGGTTCCTTGCAGGAAAAAAAAAGGTGGGGTATAAATATAATCAATCAATCAATCACCAGGCAGGGTGGGAAAATCTCTTGCCTGAAACCCTGGAAAGCTGTTGCCAATCAGTGCTGACAATACTGGGCTACATGGACCCAAGGTCTGACTCAGTATAAGGCAGCTTCCCATGTTCCTTTGTTCCTATGAGAGCTAGAACTGGCAATGTCTCTGACAAACCAGCCTGCTAGCCAACTTTTAAGGAGCTAATGTGCTTTAATACATAATGAGAAACTTTGAAATGTGTATCATCAGGAGCACTTGGGGAGCTCTTTGCATTTCAGAAGAGCAGGATGAAAATGGAGAAGTAAATAAAGGTGGAATACCATGGGAAAATCCCTTTAGTAGAAAATTTGGAAACCATTCAGCTGTTACAGAAGGACTGCTTCGTGGAAGAGAATTTCCACCTCTCTAAGGAGAATGGAGCTGGGATTTTTTTTTAGCATGAAACAGGAAGACCCCAGCGACAAATGTTATCAGTGGTTGTTTTGGGGTTTTTTCCTAGAGATACTACAAAGCTTCTGCATGCATTCTTTCAGTCCCCCACGCCACACTTTGATTCTTTAAAAGACATCTGGATTTCTTTGTCATTACTGCAATTGTGCTTTAGTCACTTAAAAGACTATTTCATATCACACAAATGATGGGAAAGTCTGCTTCCAGGCCTGCTCAGGCCATCTGTGCATGACTGAGCTTATTAAGCTTAATGATACTGAAGATGAAGGAATGCAGTTCTTAAGAGAAGGAATCTAGCAATTGAGCTCTCTCCTGTGCATTTAGAGACAGTAAACTTCAACCCAAGCCAGAGAATAGTTGTGTTGTGCATCATGTGCTGGGTTATTGTTTTAAGTAATTAGGGCTAAGAAGCTATAACTCAGTGAACAGAGCACAGGTATTATTCTCTCTTTCTTTCATTCATTCATTTCTATACTGCCCATGCATGGAGAAGACATCAGGTCCAGTCCCTTGTCCTGTTAAACAAGTGCTGAGCAAAAAAATGCCCCCTACCACTTTACTGGCTCCATTCACAGACATCAAAAATGGTGTGTGTGGAGGGGACATTTCAGCTGGGGTGGGGTGGGGGGTTTAAAAATCACCGGGTGAGGTGCAAGACTCACCCTCACCATTTCACAGCCCCCCAACTGTACTTTCCCCAAAGCCGCAGGGTGTGTGACACTAAGTTATCCTATAGCATTGCTCTCAAGGACTTTGCAGAGAGGGACACATGGCCGTGTTCACTGCAAGTAGCTCTGGGAAGCAGCAGCGAGGATCACATGCTGTTCACACACACACACACACACACACACACACCGCCCGCTCATAAGCCTGCATGCACACCCTGACACACAAAATTGAAACTTCTAATCTGAGAACATTTGGCTCAGCACAATGAAAAATATCTGCTACCAGTGCTAAAAAAAAAGTTTCTAACTAGGGGCTGGCTCTCACACACATACTGTAGTCATCCAGTTATGAATGTGCATGCATACTATACGTAAGCCATCACAGATAAAACACTGTAAGCTGGCCCCCAAGGTTATCAGTAGCCCATAATAGAGCTATATGTATAACTGGTCTCCCTCAGTGTAAGACCTCTCCTTACTATATATAAAGTGCTTCTCTGATGTGAATGGTTAAGGTTCTTTTACACCACAGAGAGAGAAAAATTGGTGCACACATAATCCAAAGAGTCCCGTTTACTAGAAAACTTTGAAAATACAATGTTTTGTACCTGTTTCCTGTGAAATGGGGGAACACAACATTTCCCCCCAAATACTTCACATACTTTCATACCACCCAGAAAGACAGCGTTTAGCCCGCATGTGGTCTGTGACACCCCAATCACTAGAGAAGACTTAAAGGGGAGGCAGACAATTTTACGTCTGAACAGTCAAAATTCAGGAATAAGTTTACCTCATAACTGGGGCCAGCACTCCAGGAAAATGCAAGCAAAGCCACACATGGGGCAGTTCCGTTGTTCCCTCATACATTCGAATGTGGCTTACATGGAGATTTCTGGTGGCAGGCAGGAATATGCATCTACATTCCCAGAAGGCCGACTGAAATTACTGTCAACTTAAATCTGTGTGGCCCTCCAGATTTTCTTGGACTACAATTCCCATCATCCCTTACCATTGGGTATGCTGGCTAGGGCTGATAGCAGTTGCAATCTAACAACATCTGGAGGGCCATACAATTCTCACCACTGTCATGTTTTCTCCTCCATCCCTTATGGAGTTTTCCATAGGTTTTAAAGCTCAAGACAAGTCCCTTTTTAATGTTTCCCACTTTCCTTCCCCAGCTATCAAAACAGGAGTTTGGATAGCAGCCCCTCCTCAATGTCAATCACACAGGTAATTCATCTTAAATGTAAACCTAATGGATTATCTGGGACCGTTTCTGCTTGAGCGGTTGTCTCTTGCACACATACCAAAACAAGAGCACAATAACCAATGATCAGCGGAATAAAATGATCCCGATATTTCTTCTGCTGACAGTTCTGGGATGAGGAACTTGGCACTCTCATCATAAGAACAATGCTCTATTTTGAAGCGTGAGCGAGAAGAATGGTTAGGAAGAATGTAATTAACTGGCCAATAACCAACCCATCTCTGACCATCTATTGCGGCTGCCACTCAGTTGTTTTTCCCCCAAGGGTAAAATAATTTTTGGAACAGGTCAACAATGATGGAGAAGACCATCACACATGTTCTCTCTCTCTCTCTCTCTCTCTCTCTCTCTCACACACACACACACACACACACACACACCAGACTGGTGGTTTTTAACCACAAGAGCACCACACCATAATATGTGAATCTCTCTCATTAGAACATAAGAAGAGCCCTGCTAGATCAGACCAAAAGGTCCATCTAGTCCAGCATTCTGTTCATACAGTGGCCAACCAGCTGCACATGGGAAACTCACAAGCAGGACATGAGTGCAACAATCAAACAATCAATCAGTGTTTATTTGATCCATAGACCTTTTCTGCACAACAATATTCAAAAACAAGCATTAAGACAACCGTTGTTAAAAAGTGCATGAGTGCAACAGCACCCTCCCACCCATGTTCCCAAGCAACTGGTGTACATAGGCAGACTGCCTCTGATACTGGTGGTAGCATATAACCAATCACCAATCAGAACTAGTAGCCACTGATAGCCTTCTCCTCCATGAATATGTCCAGTTCCCTTTTAAAACCCTCCAAATTGGTGGCCATCACTACATCTTGTGGAAGTGAATTCAATAGTTTAACTATGTGCTGTGTGAAGAAGTCCTTCCTTTCATCTGTCCTGACATTCCCACCAATCAGTTTCATGGGATGACCCCAGGTTCTAGTATTATTAGAGAGGGAGAAAAATATCTCCCTTATCCACTTTCTCCACACCATGCATAATTCTGTACACCTCTATCATGTCTCCCCTTACTCACCCTTTTTCTAAGCTAAAGAATCCCAGCTGTTATAACCTTCCCCCCCTCTCTCACACACAGAGCAAAGACAGTAGAATACAGAACACATACTTTGCATACAGAAGGTCCAAGTTCCAATTCAAGGTATCTTCATGTTGAAGGACCAGGAAAGAATCCATCTCTAAGACCCCAAAGAGCTGCAGCCAGTCAGACCATTATAAGAAGATGTCTTTGACTGAGTCAGGCCATTGGTCCATCTAGCTCCCTATGTCTAAACTGACTAGAAGTGACTATCCAGGGTTTCAAACAGGAGTCTTTCCCAACCCTACCTGGAGAAGCTAGGGATTGAACCTGTGCTTTACAACTGAGCTTTACAATGTGCTTTACAGCTGAGCTATGGCCCTTTCCCAGCCTTATATGAATTACGGTAAATCAAATCATACGTCAGAATTGTGAAATGGGACACAGATGCCATTAGAAAAAAAAGTATTCAAACGTTGAACAAATGGAGGGGTTACCAAAGATCTCCTTGGCTGCAGGACCATTTGGCCTAAGGCCAGCCCTGGTCACACACACAACCACCCCAAGGTTCAGGATTTTGAAGAAGCAGAATGAATGGGACTTTCCGGTTTGTGTTGAAAAACCAGATTGGGAACATGACAGTAGATGCATATGAATGGCTGCCAAAGGTTAAGAGGAGCCATGCTGGATGAGACCGAGGGTAATCTAGTCCAGCATTCTGTTCACACAGTGGCCAACCAGCTGCCCACGGGATCCCACAAGCAGGACCTGAGTGCAACGGCGCCCTCCCGCCCCATGTTCCCCAGCCACTGGTGTACGTAGGCAGACTGCCTCAGATTGGCAGGGACATGGTCACTATAGCTCCAGGTGTCTGTGTAAATAAGGCTTTAGATCAGGTTTGGGGAAAGTGTAGCCTCCCAGATGTTCTTGGCCTGCAACTCCCATCAACCTTCACCACTGGCTATGCTGCCTTCTGTTGATGGTGGCTGAAGTCCACAGGGCCAAATGTTCCCCATGCCTGGTATACATGGCCCTCTGCCCTATTTCCCCACTGACAATCTCAAAGGTATTTTGATCCCAGGCTATTAACACTGTATATGTTTTTAAGCAGGCACACTGTATTAACCACTGGGGTTTGGGCAGCCCTCTGTGCTGCAGAGGGGCAGTATAAACCCAGCAAAAAATGCCGCCTGGGGAATTTACTGGTCTGTGCAGGTCACATTCAGACTCCCTCTGTCATCATTTTATGATGAGTATTTGTGGTTTAATTTCCTTTCCTTTACAGTGCTAATAAAAAAAGGGAAGGTTTCAATAACTGTTCTATGAAAATGTTTGGGTACATATGAAGTGCAAGGTGAAGGTTGCTCACAGTTGGTCAGAGACAGCCCCCAAAATGGGGCATTGCAGGACAAAGCATAAACATCTACAACACAGCATAGATTAAGACCACAGCAATAAAGCAGAAGTCAAAAGCTTTGGGAAACCATGCTCCCTAACTTTGAAAGCACAAAGCCCAACTGTAGGCACTCAGCAGTGAAGGGGCAGAGACCTGCTCTTTGGCATGTACAGTAGATATCGGCCACATCGAATGCACGATATTACAAACTCAAAGCTGCTACTCATGTGCATGTACATACATGGCAATTTCTCCACACTCCACTACTTGTACCATTTCAGGCCATGAGTGCTGTTGATGTCTTGCACCGTAGCCTTGCTTGCAGGGTTCTGCTACTGTCTGATCTTGAATAGGTCAGGTTTCACAAGGAAGCCGGACAGGAATAGGTCAGCACCATGGAAAGCTCTGAGTGGTGCTGGGGCAGGAAGCCAGACAGCACGGTTTGTATGTTGTGCCACCAAGGAGCAGAGCAAAGAACGTTTTGTTATTGTTTTGTTTTGTCTTTAATTTTGTTTTTCTTTTAATGGATTTTATGTAATTGTACATCACTTTGAAAGCCCTGGTGGGCTGAAAAGCTGTATGGGTGAACAAGTGAAGTTCGACATCAATAGGATTCTCCGAACATCGTCTTGCCACTAGTCTCATGCGTGATTCCCATTAGCATTCGTGATCGCTGCTCACTTGCACAAATCGAGCAGTAATCAAACAGGAGAGCTGTGCAAATCTCCCCAAATTTGCGCAAATTTCCTCCATAGACTAAAGTGGGGCTGATTCAGTCAACTGAGAAAACTGCGCAAATTGAACTGGGAATCATGAATGAGACAAATGTGAGCATATGTTCAACAATTTGTGGATATTGACAGGCTAGCTATCAGACCTGATCAGAGGCAACTAGTTAGTATTCATATTTCACAGGTAAGGAACATCAAGGCCCATGGATAAGTGATTAGCACAAGGCTAGTAATGGCAGACTGTGTGTGTGCGTGTTTTAAACTGCAATTTTATGGAACAGTAAGTTGTATCACCGTTCTTAATCATAAAGTCCCATTTTGCAGATGGGGAACACTGAGGCTCAGAAGTAAGTATGCATAGGGCTGCAGCCTTTTTGTGTTGCTATTGTTAAACAAGTGACAGTTAGAAACATTTGTTGATTTACTGCAAATCATCCAGAAATCTACCAGTGAATGTACCACCTGCCTGACCCTGAATGAGAATTTCAGGGAAATGTCCTATTGGGAAGTGATGGGTGAGCTGATACTGGTTGTTCAAGTTCTACCAGCAGTGATCCATCTGCAAGGGCTCATTCACACATACATGTTGTCTCTTGACTGAATGAGTGATGAACAGGCATTTCTGATCCAGCCCTCAAATTTCAGTGCCTGAGTCCAACTTCTGCCATGGATTCTGGAAGCAACAGCAGTTAAACACTGAAGTGAGATGTCATATCCTGCAGCATCCCACAGATGAAAACAGAGGCATGCTTGGGATCCCTGCTCTCATGCCAAGGATCCAAACCGTAGCCCACTCACTCCCCTTCACCATTACCCATGGCTGTAATTTATTCACCACTTGCCGTACCGCATGTTCATTTTTTCTGCAATAGTCTGTCCTCGGAGGGTTTAAAAGCTAAGAGGATGTTTTAGGCAAAGTTGTAACAGGAAAGAAAGAAGAAGAAAAAACATAATTGCCCAACAAGATGTGATTGATCATGAGTCCAAAATAGACCTCAGCAGCTTGGGTTTGCAAAATGGCGAGCAGCACATCACTTGGTACTTGCTGTTCATGTGCAAATGTTTACATGGCTCTGAGCTAGAGGAAAGGTGCATCCATAAGAAGATAAGAAGAGCCATACTGGATCAGGTGAAAGGCCCATCTAGTCCAGCATTTGATTCCCACAGTGGTCAACAAAATGCCTATGGGAAGCCGCAAGCAGGACATGACTGCAACAGCACCCTCCCGCTTGCATTCCCCAGCATACTGCCTCTCACAGTGGAGGTAATATATCATGACTAGTAACCACAGATAGACTTATCATCCATGAGTTTATCTAATCCCCATTTAAAGCCGTTCACGTTTGTGGCCATCCGCCACCATCTGGTGGTAGCAAATTCTTCATAGGGGATTTACTCCAGCCCCCCTGACCATTTTGGTTGCCCTTTTCTGCCCCTTCTCCAGCTCCACAATATACTTTTTGAGGTGCGGTGACCTGAACTGCACACAGTATTCCAAGTGTGACCACACACCCAGTGCTGTGCTGAAAATTTCTCCCACATTCCCCCCCCCCATTCTCATTCAATTTGATAAAAAAAAAAAGGAGCTGCTCTTGAAAAGAAATTGAATGGTGTAGAAAATTTTGGAGACATTCTCGTGGGTTGGTTTGGGTTTCTTGTTTGGGTTACTTAGGAGGTGATCAAGGAGTGAGTGCAAGTGTCCTCTTTTCCATTGTACAATCATTTCTCCGGCAGCCTGTAGCCTCCCTGGCTTCCCACACTTCAATTAAAGCCCAGGGCTTTTTCAGATCAGGAAGCGGAGGCAGCCTGGGTGGCTGCAGATCAATGGAGAGATGTGTAATAGAAAGAAAACACACACACACAGCACCCTCAGCCGCCTCACAGTGATTAGGTAAGCTCAAAAGCACCACAAAAATAAATTATAAAACACCCTGAGAATGAAGCAAAACAATGGAAGCCTCTTTCACAGGGGAAGAAAACGTTCAGGAAATCGGATGACAGATTTAGGCACAGCACTAGCTCCGTCTCTTTCCTGGTGCTAGAAACAACACTGCCCCTGCACACCTGCATTGTGGTGGATGCAAACTGGGGGCCAGCCTGCCAACACAGTTGGTGCTGTTGCCACTTGCAGTGGCAGCACAAAAACACCAAAAGCCCTTATGAAAAAAGAAAGAAGCTGTGCTGCAACCTCCCCCACCCCATTTCTCTGCCCACAAATAGGGTGGAGAATTTCTAGAGGCCATCTTTGCACAGCTCTAGTCACACCATAGATTTGTATAAAGGCATTCTGATATTGGCAGTTTTATTTCTGATTCCTTTCCTAATGATCCCCAACATGGAATTTGCCTTTTTTCAGCTGCCACACACTGATGACATTTTCATCAAACTCTCCACCACAACCCCCAAGATCTCTTTCTTGGACAGACACTCTCCCATCGGAACCCCCAGAGTGAGCTGAATCCTGAAAATAATCTAGCAATTCACACTAACAACATTTTTAAAAGGTACCTCCCTTAAAGGCAAAAATTGGGACAAAATAAGGACAGTGATTTACCAGGGTTATGGACCAGAAAAGAAGTCAACTTGGAGCATATATTGGGCCCTCTTGTTGCCCTGTGGGAGCCCAGCTTGTACCCTAGCAAGCTGCTGATGCAGATTGCAGGGGAAAGATTGCTGTGGTGGACAAGTTGTCTTTCAGGGATGCTTGCCTACTGATCTCTTCTTCACTGAGGAACCCAGGACACAACTTGCAAACGACTACTGCAATGCATTAATCTTTAAAACACAGATACTCAGAATTCAGAGATTTGAGCCAGAAGGGACCATCGTGATCGTGAAATGGCTCACCATTGCCACTTCATACACACATTAAAAGCAGGATGTGAGACGAAAAATATGGGGACATGGGGCAAGACGCGGGAAGACAGTTTGCCAAATGAGTCCCCTGGATTCATTCTAGTCCATTAGTAAAGGGAGCCAGAATGGCACCTTCGTTGTAGGGCTATTAATCCCAGAACAGTTAAAACTACAAATCTGTCAGGAACTCTGCTCCAAGAGTCAACCCTGGTAGCATTGCTGTGTTCTGGTCTATGGCATCAGAAGCATCGTAGAGAACCATCCGCATGTGAACAATTGTAGAGATGGTGAGTTATGGCTCCGTCTTGACCACCGGCAGCACTTTAGGGTCACTAAAGCATCCTGTGCATTGCTCAGCCTAATCACTTCAGAGTAGCTGAGCAGATCTCACATACTACACTCGGTCAGAGAGGGATAGTTTTCAACCTTTGCATCTCAAATCCTGCTATCATCCATGCGCGTCAGCTACAGAAGAGCTCTGCTTGCACTTAATTGTTTTCCCCTTGCAAATGAGTGTGCCTGATCACACAACTACTTTGTTTCTCTTTCATCCATATGTCGTTACTCGGTGATGAAATCACTTCCCGTTTGCACCTCATTTTAAAACCACGGCACAATCTGCGCTAGGAACGGCTACTCGCTCGCCATGCTTAGCTGGCTGGCTATAAGAGTTGAATATATGTTGCATTTTATGAGAATGCTCTAGCCTGCCACACAAGCACTGCCTTGCTGGATAAGAGCAAGGCCCATCGAGCTGCGCGCTCTGCTTCTCCCAACAAGGGGCAGCCCAGATGCCTCTCTAGAAGCACACAGGCAGGGTGTGAAGGTGAAAATATTCACTTGCTTGTTCCCAATTTATTTATTAAATATATATCCCACCTGAACACTAGAAAACAGTATTCAAGGTGGATAAAATACATTTGGTACTCAGTGGTATACCAGCTCTGGAGGTTTAATTTAGTTGGCTTCTATTATAGCTACTGGAAGGCCTGTCCTTTATTAATGTGTTTCATCATCAATCATCATCATCATAATCATCAATTAATTTATATCCCAACTTTTTTCCTCTTGCAAGGAACCCAAGGTGGCTTGCATAGCCCTACTCCTCTCTATTATATCCTCACAACAATCCTGTGACTGGCTCAAAGTCATCCAGTGAGCATCATGGCTGAGTGGGAACTTGAACCCAGGTCTCCCGAGTCCCAGTCCAACACACCACATTGTCTTTTTAAACACACACACACGGCAGCCCTTGCTGACCCCCAATGCCCTGCCAAAATTTGCAGCAGCGGCAAAATAAATCATTTGTTTACCACTATGGAGTGGTAAATAGGTCAAATTCAGTTTGTTCTCAAGCTAAATTTGACCTAATTATTGCTCCATAGTAGTTTGCTGCTGAATTTTGGCAGTGCACTCTCAACTTTTTTTGCCATTGCTTGGGGGGGGGATTCTATGGGACACTGACAGAAATGCAACCTCGGAGGGGAGCAAAAATGCCCCCCAGACTCCCCACAGTTGCCCACCCCAGGTTTAAGGGGAAAGATGCAGTTAGTTTTACAGAGGCAGGGCACCCTGGATTTGGCAGGGTGCCTTTGTGTGTATGATTTTAGATTGGGTATTCAATTTTATATGTCTGCTCCCCCAGATCCATTTTGGATTGGACTCAGACAATCTGAACATATACAGAAAGTGGTGGGTGGTGAGGGAGATCTAGGAAATATTGCTGCAGGGTCCAAAGTCCTGGCATTCTCCAAACAGCACTGACTAGACCCACCCTGGAGTTCTTACAGACAAATGGCCAATTGTCCATCAAACATGCCCGTACAATGTGCTCATTATCTGAGGCCCTCCCCCAAGTGCATCCTCTAAGGGAGGTTTGGAGGATGGCGACAAAGGAGAGGGACTTCTCAGTGGTGGCCCCCAATTGTGGAATGCTCCCCAGTGAGGCCTGCCTGGTGTCAACATCATCATCTTTTCAGTGCCAGCCAAGTTAAGACTTTCCCTACCAACTCTATGATCTATGAAATCTATAATCTACACCCAGGCATTTGACAGCATATTATTATGTTTGTAACAGGTCCTGGGGATATATATTTTTTATAGTTGATTGTGTAGAATTGTTTTATATTTTTGTATGTAAAAGCTTTCATTGTGTTATTAGATTGTATTTTTAAGGTTGCAGGTTTGCTAAACTGCCCACAGAGCTTTGGCTATTGGGCAGTATAGAAATGTAATGAGTGAGTGAATCTGAGAAATCCATGAGTTACACCTGAATCATTGCAAAGTACATTTGGATGGTTTCCCACCCATCACTAGTTGGATCCTGGATACTTGCAATTGCTGCTGGATATCCCAAGATAACTAACTGCACTTAGGAAATGCAGGCTGTACTATGCTAGGAATCTTCAAATAGCAGCCCTAGCAGCAAAACAAATAACATCACCCTCCAACTCAGATATCCTGCTAACTTATAGTAAGTGTTTGGAAAGTGAAATTAAAGACGTATAGAGAATTTTGTTCTACAAAGCCCTCTTGACTGCCTTAAGATTCATAGTGCAATCCTGTATGTGTCTACTCAAAAGTAAGCTCCATTGCGTTCAAAGGGTCTTCCTCCCAGATAAATGTTTATAGAATTGTAGCCTAAACATTGCATGCATGAAATGCATGTGTGCACACACACACACATGCACACACACACACACAGTATAATTATATTTATATCCTGCCTTTTTTTCCCTCCAAGGAACCCAAGACAGCTTATATGGTGGTCCTCCTCTCCATTTTATCTTCACAACAACTCTGTGAGGTAGGTTAGACTGAGAGTCAGTGACTGGCCCAAAGTCACCCAGTGAGCTTCATGGCTGAGTGGGGAGTAGAACCCGGATCTCCCCGGTCCAACACTCTAACCACTACAACTCACTGGCTCTCCAAAAGTGAGCACAAATTATATCACAGTTGTATCACTAACAGTGGCATTTTACAGAGTACAAGAGGACAGGTCCCTGCCACAAAGAGCTTACACTTCAAAATGTCTACACAGGGTGGGGTGAGGGGCACAATACAGGAGGGGGAGGGAAGCGGTGGCGGCAGGACCAGTGCAAGGCAGTTTGGTGCCCTAGGCAAGATCAGATATTTAGCGTCCCCCCTTCCCACTTGAGAGCACTGTATTTTTTTAAAGGCGTTTCTGGCGCCCCCTTTAGCCCTGCACCCTAGGCAGCTGCCTAGTTGGCCTAATGGTAGCACTGGCCCTGGGTGGCGGGGTGAACAGGGGAAGCATATGCATTTGTTTCCACTGCATGCACTTTGGCTCAGTTACAGACTTAGTTGCAGGAGCCAGGAGGGCCTCACAGAACTACAGAACACTTCTTGCCACAGTATTAGGAGTTACCACTTCCAAAGGAAAGACTGTAATGAGAGCAAACTGTACCAGCGGCTTCATGCAGCTGAATCACTCGAGGCTGAGCCAGCTTGAGCGGTCCTGAGGCACGGGAGCCACACACAAGCACACGCACACACACACGCACACGCACACGCACACGCAAAACCCCAAGCAAGTGCCAAGTACAACTCAGGTAGCGTATGCCGGATTCCAGAAGTTCCTCTAGGGACTTCATTTGAGGCTATCATCACCACAGACAAAAGGGGGAAAGAGCGAGAGTCCTGGCATGCCTTCACTGCATGCAAATCCAGGGCCAAATGGGAGGCAAGGATCAGGTTGCCAAACCAGGATAAATCCATCACAGTTCTAACTGGGAGGGATGCTGCAGGCATTTTATTGATAAGGAGCGCTCCCATTCATCAACATGCAAGCAGTCAATAAATACTAAAATCATTGACTGGGTCATTAATTAACTCATGCTTCCCCCTCTCCCTCCTCCCTTTTTTTTTCTTTTTTAAAGGTGTCTGATGAAAAATAGGCTACTTAAACAAATATGGTAATCTCACTACTGGGTGGAATTTGCTAATGAGACGGAGGTTTCTCCAAATGGAGAAACAGATCACCGGAGCTGAGGTGGTGGTGAGCTGTTTGGCTGGTTTCTGTTCAAGAAGAGCATCCAATCCCGAAATTCCAGCATGCCTAGGAGGGGCTCCACAGCTACCTGGGGCTTTTCTTATGCTTTTTTGTTTTGTTTTGTTTTGTTTTGTTTTATTCCTGGAAGAAATATTCTAGAGAGGAGAATTCACATATTGATGAACACCATTCTTTAAACTGTTCTGGTAGGCCCTTTTGAGGCCGTGAATTATAGATGGCTTTTTAAGGCATGGTCAAGGGGGGAAAAAACCTCCTCTGACATCTGGAGCAAATGCCATTCTCATCTCATCTGCTGCATCTTCAAAAGAGCCGCTTTAAGAATGCCTGATTCACATTTGAATTTTTCAGGTCTGGCACAAAAAGCACCCAAGTGCCATTGACTGGGAACGGCGCACACACATTTAAATGGCCAGGTTTCCTTGTAATAAAGAACAAAGCAGAGTTCAAGAAAGTATCAGGTCCCCCACTTCAGGGAAATCTGGCATCCTTAAAGTGTTATAAAGTATGATCTGCCAATCATACCACTGAGTGACTTGCAGTAGATTGACCAGGATTTCTGACTCACATTTAAAAAAACACAAAAGAACAAAACCCCAATAGCAACAACTAAAAGGCATCCTTCCCCACTAACAGAGTTATCTTATGCATGTTTACTCAGAAATAAGTCGTACTCTGGTCAATGGGGCTTACTCCTGGGTAAGTGTGTTTATGATTCTGATCTCAATTGGGCTGCTCAAGTTGAAAATCTGGGAGGAAACCAGGAATGCATTTTTGATGTGGCTGTGAGCTCAGATCTGGAATAGCAAACGAATCCCCAGGCTGAATGCATGCTCAGAGGCATGCTGTTCCTTAATTCTCAGCACATGTCTGCACTCCCTGAGCGACTGTTTTGCACCTGGTTTTGCTTTGCTGGACCTTGGGTTTCTAGTAAAAACAAAGTCAACTCCACAAATCTGAAGTCTGCTCACTCTTGAACTAGGAAGCTCAGGATGTTGTTCATGGGTTCCTTCTACAGTTTTGCCCTCACAACTATCCTCTGAAGAGGTCAGACCCAGTGACAGTTTTATGGTGGCAAAGAAATTTGAAGCCTGGTGATAGATCACATGCTAACCAATTCACCACACTAGAAAAGCTGCTCCAGTTGTGTGTATGCCTGACCACCAGAATTAAAGGCACAGTGTCTCTCTGAAGGAGAAAAAGAAAAAGAAGAAATGTGCGGGCTTCCTTACCTCAGTCACCACTTTGCTTAGTAAGCCAAACAAAATGGCTGACACCCACGCCACAAAGTTCATGCCACTTTATAAACAGAAAATATACCACCCACATTCCTTGGAATGTAGTGTAGGAATTCCAACTAGTCATGCACAGAGAACATATTAGCCCAGAGGGAACATAATAAAATGCCTTTTCTTAGCTGGCAGAGTTTTATTTTCTTTCTCTATTCCTTCCATCCCTTGCAGAGTTTGTGGCATCTCCTGAAAGGGCCTTCTCTGAGCTTTGCTTTAGTCACTCAACAAAATGGCTACCGCCCACACCTCAAAACCCCTGCCAAGCCACAACTAAATAACATGCCACATGCCTGGGGGAATGGAGTGTGGGGTTTCTTATGGGCAGAAAGTTTTCTCTCACATATACAGGCTTGTGGCTTATGCTGGCTCAGCTTGTCTGAGTGTGGAAAGCTAAGCAGGGTCAGGCCTGGTTATTACATGGATGGGAGACCCCTCCTCTAGTTTCCTGCATTGAGCAGGGGGTTGGACTCGATGGCCTTGTAGGCCCCTTCCAACTCTATGATCTATGGAATCAATGAGGAGATACAGTACAGAGTGTGCATTTGTGTGTAGGGTTGGGATGGGGGAGTTCACCGTGGAAGATTTGCCTTACAGAAATCTCAGAGACATTTCCCCACACTGAAAGGACACCGTCTCCTCTTTCCAGGAGAGTTTGCAATTTTTGGGACCGTCGTGTCTGCTTGGCAACTCCGACTATTAGGTGGAACCTCCGTGAAATCAAGTGGAACAATGCTGAATATAATGTGGCATGGTAGAAAAACAGGACAGCGACTACTCGTGAAGGAAAGAACTAGAAGAAACTAAAAGGCAATGCCTAGCAAAATGAGAATCTCATTGACATGGAAGCAAGCAACTCGCCCGCCCAGCACATGCAAGCAAACGCTCTCCCCCCCCCCCCGGGAATGTTCATGAATTTTTGCTCCCTCTAGTGGCTGGAATGTATTAGACATTTATGCCAACTTCTATTTCATCTCGTTTCAATGATCCTCAAACAGGACTTGCAGTTCATTGACAGAATTAATGCACAAGTCTTGTGGGAGAGACAGGCCTGTGGCTCACGCTGGCTCAGCTTGTCTGAGTGTGGAAAGCTAAGCAGGGTCAGGCCTGGTGATTACTTGGATGGGAGACCCCTCCTCTAGTTTCCTGCATTGAGCAGGGGGTTGGACTCGATGGCCTTGTAGGCCCCTTCCAACTCTATGATCTATGCTAGGCTGATAATGGCGGGCATTGGCAGTACTGTACAGCTAACAGACAGATAAATCCAGGGACAGAGGTGGGAGACTGGCTGGGTTGCCAGTTCCTGCTGCCAAAGAGGGCTCCTGAGCACTGTGGCAGGAATAATGTTGGGTGGGGTCCTGATGAGGCTGCATCTTGACAAAATGCACCTCTGCAGCAACGCTGTTTATAACACACAAACTCTGTATGAGGGAGTTGGCCAGCCAGGATGAAAGACCTTCCAAATCTAGCACTGCCATTTTTTTTATTTCAAAAACTGCACCATTTGGGAGAGGCTAGGAAGGGGTCGGATGACTCAAGGCAAGACAAGCAGTCCCTCCAACATTTCACAAATGAAAATGTACACACTGCTGTAACAACCCTTTGGAGGCACAATCCTATGCCCCGACTGGAGCATGCTTGGAGTTGTAGGCCTTTTTTCTGTCTAAACTTGCACAAGAGGATTGCGCCATTAGTTACTGATTTGTAAAGCAGGGGTGGAGAATGTGTGGCCCTCCAGATGTTTTGGGACTGCAACTCCCATCAGCCCCAACCAGCATAGCCAATGATCAAGGATCATGGGAGTTGTAGCCCAACAACATCTGGAGGGCCGCATTTTTCCCACCCCTGATCTAATGTTTTCTAAGCACACTTTGCAAAAAATCAAAAACAACAACACAGTCCCTACCCTCAGGCTTGACAATCTAATCTTCGTAATACAAAAGCAAAAAAGAATGGAGAAGGAACAGGAAAAACAGATTCAGGCACTAATTCTTCCTAAAGATCTCTTCCCCCCCCCAATTATTATACATTGATTGCAGAAAGCTCTTTGCCGCACATTTTATGATATATTAATTTATCCAGCAATAGCTTGTCCCGCAGTGAGTTAAAAAGCAAGGATATTTTAAACCGTTGATATAACAACTTATAGGAAATGTTTCATCAACAGTTTAAAATCAACCTTGCCAGCTGCAGCATGTGAAATGACAGTCTATGTGCTATGTGGCACCTTAACATTCATGTGCATACATCAACTTGCGTGTATGCTACACGGAGGGTGCAGGGCCACTGTCCATGTGCGCACACACCCCTCCACAAAAATATAACTTTTTGGAGAGACAGGAGCACAAAAGTTGAAACCTGTGAAGAACTGGCAACTCCAGCAACTCTCAAATGTTTTTAAAGATCTCTAAAACTGCCCACACAGGCAAAAGAGAGAGATTACTAGGGACCACCCCTGGTAAAACAAGTTGGAGCAATAAAGGAACATTGGCAAACTAGGTGATGGGTAGGCCCTTCAAGGGAGGAATAGTGTTGCTAACCTGCCAGATTTTGTACTTAAAATCCAAAACGGCAGAGGCAGAGCTAGGGCAGAACCCAGTGGACTAGTTAGTTAAAATATTTATACCCAACTTTCCCACCAATATAGGCCCCTGAAGGTGGCTTACTATGAACTAAAGGGTGTCAGAGAAATCCAGAATGGGCATTGAAATGAGTTCGGATTTCTGCTATTCCAGTCTGGGGATTCTGTATCAGACCAGCATCTATGGGTCAGGCGGATTCCGTGGACATGTGATTTAAAAAACAAACAAAACAAAATTGACGTAAATTAATTCATCGATAAAACCCCAAGTTAGGCGAAGTATGTTACACTATTCAGAAAAGTTATGATAATGCATATGCAACTTTTAAGGCACTTTTAAAAACTGAGTTCTTTGCTGCAAATTTATTTACGTAATTTTCAGAGTGGAAAAAAAAATCCGATTTTGTGGGTTTGCGAATGATGGAACAGACAACTCCATCCAATCTACACAACGCACACAGGATGAAGTAAATAAAATCTGAACATCCCTGCTACGAACAGATTAAAAATACAATCCGTCCTAAGAATGCAGACGTATAGCAACAGAACAAATAGAGCAGTTGTTAACCAGGCCAGTAATTTTACTAGTGAAATTATGTTCTGCCAAGTAACCAGTCTTATGATCAGAACAGCCAAAAATGCCAGATTCTGCAAGAGTTATAATTCTGAAACAGTTTGTCATTTTAACAACACTACGGATACTCTATGGGACCTGCCTGGCAGCAAGCTGGACATATAGGGATGACCCTACCAAAATGCAAGACCCCCATATATTTAGGAGGAGATATTGATTGCTGATTGGCATGGCTGCCTCAAGAGCTGGGAGCAGAGGTAGACCAAAGCAGGACATGACATCTTGTACTGTTCCAAGTTCATCTAAGGAATATTTCAAAATGTTGCAGTCATCTTCGCCTATACTGTAATCAATGTGGATGTTCCTTCCCTGAGTGACCTGAACAAGGCAAACAAATATCTGGACTCAAGAGCTTACCATCGAAATTTGAACAGGGGAGAAGACGACAAACAAAGGGGAATGAAGGAAGAGCCATGTTTACCAAGGGATAAAGAGGAGCAGGTGCATAGTCATTCCGGCAGGGCTGGGAACGAGTCCTATCCGAAACCCTGAAGAGGCATTGCCAGTCGGTGCGTAGACAATTCTGAGCTAGATGGACCAGCAGTCTAATAGGTAGCTTCTCTGTTTATTTCTGTTGGGGATGAATACTAAAGTAACAATTGTGAAGATGGGACTTGCTGGAGGCTAGGCTAAGCTAAGTTCCCCCCTTCCCGATTGATTTTGGATTCTTTCACCCTTGTTCTCTTGCTCTCCCTTGGAATGTGTTGGGAGTCCTTGGGTAGAGCGAAATAGTTAGTAGCACCTGGGAGATAACAAGTATCTGCAGAGCTGTGTAGCAAGGTCAGACGTTAATTGGGATGAAATCATAAGAAAGTACCCACAACTGGGAAAGGACAGGGGGCCCTGCTTCTGAAGGCAGGAAGATGGGATTGGTGGAGGCTGGGCGGGAAAATGGACCCTGGTTTTGGATAAAGGAGTTGGGTGGGGAAGGCACAGCGTTCTTCCTTTGGGCCTGGGGCCTGGACGCTGTGGAAGTTCCATCTGGGGCAGGTGTGCTAGGCCTGGTTTGGCTCAAGCAGTTCTTTGCAGACATTTGGGGTTTTAGATATCCTTTTAGAGTCCCTTTTTATTCCCATTCCACTTTCCTCACAACAATCTACCTCACCCCTTTTTCCCTACCTTCTTTTTAGCCCTTTCTTATAAGGGATTATTTTCATATGTATTGGATTATTGGAGACCCTACACTGCTTAATTCTTAACCTTTGTTTCAATAAAGTCTCCGTCTTAAGATTTGTGTGTGTTCCTTTTTGGTCTGTAAGGCTGGGCTGCTACACCAAATTGGTGTAAGGGAACCAGGGAGGTGGGCGGCAGTCCGGGGACACATTGGTGCTGTGGCCTACCTTGCAGGATGGACGTAGCAGCCGTCCTTCACAACAATATTAAGCATCAACTTGTCAAATACACGTCTTTTACAACTACCCTCCCCTGATCTCTCTATCCATAATTTGAAATTGCTGATAGATGGATGGATGGAGGGGGTGGCGGGACAGATTTATATATATATAATAGAATTGGGAGAAAATAATTTCCTCTCTTTTTGCAAGCAAATTCAGGAGGAGGACAACCTGCTTGGGAATTTTGTTTCTCTCAAAAGTCAGTCCAACTCCAAAGCAGATTGGAAGGTGAGTCTGGGCATCCTGACCCCTGGGAAGGGAAGGGAAGGGAAGGGGGGGCATGTTAATTTCACCTTGAGGCTGGCACTGACTGCCGCTTGCCAGCCATCTCTTGTGGACTCCTTGCAAAAGAGCAGGGTTGCCACCAATATCGGGAGACTGTCTTTTCCCTCCCCTCCCTTCTGAAGGAATCTGATTGTGGAAGAGCTGCCTGAACTCTGCAGGAGGCGCAGAAAGGGATGAGTGGATGAAACTATGGCGAGAGGAGCGTGGGGGGATCTTTGAATCAAAGGATGGAACCATTTAGAATGAGGGGGGAAGGCTCTGTGTTTCAGACTGAAAGGTTTAGGGCCCCAAGGCAAAAGGAAGCCACGTCCTCAAAGCTCTTGAATCCATCAGATAGAGCAGAGAGGTTTATGCTGCCAACCTCCCTTTCCCCTGACAAATTTTCTCCCACAGGCCTTAAAGGGCAATTTCAAAGACACAAGCAGGCACCATACAATTAAATTAAATGATACTTTATTGGCAAGCTATACAAGTGTTGCCGGAAGTGTATGAAAAGGACAAGTCCTAGAGCGCATGGGAAATTAATGACTCCAAGTCAAGCCTACAGCTTTCTCTCTCTTTCACACACACACAATATTTCTAAGTACCTTGTGCATTAATCAAAGACTCCATCACACAGCCATGCCAGAGACTATGCAACTGTAATACATCACAATCATCATCTTCATCATCATCATGCAGCTACTGGTTAGGGAGTAGAGAAGGAGAAAGCTCTTCCTAAGGTCTCTCCCAAATAAGAGTGAGGAAAGAAAGGGCGGTAGCTCCCTGGTAGAGCACCTGCTTTGCATGCAAAAGATCCCAATCCCTGGAACCTCCAGCTAGTGCTGCAAAAGACTCCTGTCTGAAACCCTGGAAAGATGCTGCCAGTCAGGGTAGACAATACTGAGCTCTATGGACCACTAGTCTGACTGGGTATAAGGTAGCTTCCTCTGCTCATACAAGGCTGTGGCAGAGCAGCCCCTTTCCCAGTGCTTCATGCAGGGCTGGCACCAAGGGTTGGCATGGCTGGGCACCTGCTGAGGGGCCACACCCCAGCAGGGGCCCACTGACAAGAGCCTACTGGTACAGCTCCTCCTCTTCATCATTGCAACTTGCTTGTTCACCTGCTTCTCAGCCTGGCCCAGACAACAGCGGTGGTGAGCAGGAGCAGGAGCAGGAGCAGGAGCAGGAGCAGGAGATGTCACAGCCTCCTTGCTCCCTGGCTCTCTGCATGGCAAGCAAACATGTGGTAACAATGCTGAGGAAGAGGATCAGGAGGGGCAGCTGGCAACAATGCTGGTATGAAAGAAGGTAGATTCACTGAGGGAGAGGTGCCCACTGAAGCAGTTTTGCCCAAAGGCCTTCCAGACCTGGAGCCAGCACAGTTTTCATGTGGTCAGGACCACACTTCTATCTCTGGCCACTTACTGGTCCTGCCCACAGAGCAGTATTGAATGAATGCACCAGGAAGGTATACCAAGGGGTACCTGGTTGCCCCATGCCGAGAATGTTGCCGAAGTTATCATGAGTTAATCAAGCAAGAGGACAAGCACAGCAAAACAGTTTTTAAAATGTTGGCGGGGGATGACGAGACTTGCCATCCAACACATCTTGAGGAACCCAGGTTGCGGACGTTGGGGTTAGAGTCTTGGATTTAGACCAGGGAGACCTGGGTTCAAAGCCCCACTCAGCTATGAAGCTCACTGGATAACCTCGGGCCAATCGCTTTCTCTTCCCCGCAACCTACCTTAGGGGATTGTTATGAGGATCAAATGGGGTAACCCCTGTATACCTGGAAATCTCTCTTCTCTTTGCATTAGACTCTACAAATCCTTGATTTTCTTTTCCCAAAGAGACCAAGGAAGTCCAAGAACTAGGCTTCATCCCCAAAGGGATCCCTCCAGAGAGATTTCCCTTTCTTAGTCAGAGCCAACCCAAGCTGTCCCGTGAAATCCATTTGCCAATCCAGTAAGTTGCCTCTGAACTCCCGCTGCAATTTTTAAAAAAGGGGTGGGGGGGACTGAGAAATATTCTTTTATTGATTGATTTGAAATTATACTTTGAATCAAAGCCCTCTAAAACCAAAGCTTTCTATTTTCAAGGCGTAAGAGAGCAGGGAGCAGGGAGAGTGACAGACAGGGGGGAATAAACAACCTAATCGCACACTGTATATTCTGTCTCCATTATGCCACTGAGAAGGTGTTAATATGTGGCATACAACATATTAATCACCACTCTAACTTCCAAACACGAAATGCATCATTAACATTCATGTTTTCAATTAGTTTGCTGCATTGGAAGGAGGAAAGGGAGGGTAAATTCCTCATTACATTTCACATGCAAACTTTTTTTCTTTTCTTTTTCACAGACACAGCTAAAAAAGAGGGAGAGAGAGATCCAGGTGCTGATATTATATATGAGCCTATCATTATGAGATTCCCCCCCCTTTAGCCATGTTGCCTACAGCAGGGGTAGGCAACATGGTGCCCTGCAGATGTTTTGAACCACAATTCCCACTATCCTCAATCATTTGCCATGAAGGTCGGGCTGATGGGAGCTGTAGTACAAAACATCTGGAGGGCGAGGCATTGCGTACCCCAGATGTGCAGAGACCTCTGTTGCCATAACATAGGATTTCATTCATCCATCCATTCATTCATTGCATTTCTATATTACCCCCAATAACCAGAGCTCTGGGCGGTTCACAGAAAATAAAACCCTAAAATACAACATTCCCAGGATGAGTTCCCTCAGCCTGAACTGTAAGATCTACACTCTCCAGGGCAAGTCAGTTGTATTCAAAGCCATAAATGTGATAGGAGTTATGAACAACACTGTTAACTTCCACTACTAGGGCACCTGCCTGGCCATATACCAATCTGCAAGGAAAGCTAGGTACCTGACTCTCGCCTGGCCCCAAACACTCCACCAGATCACTCACTCTAATAAGAACATAAGAAGAGCCATGGTGGATCAGTCCAATCCACCCAGTGGCCAACCAGCTGCCTGTGAGAAACCCACAAGTAGGACATACATGCATTAGCACCCTCCCAGTTGTGTTCCCCAGCAACTTGTCTGAGCGTGGAAAGCTAAGCAGGGTCAGGCCTGGTTATTACTTGGATGGGAGACCCCTCCTCTAGTTTCCTGCACTGAGCAGGGGGTTGGACTCGATAGCCTTGTAGGCTCCTTCCAACTCTATTATGAAAACTATGAAACTGGTGCACATAGGCATACTACTGCCTCTGATCCTGGAGGTAGCATACAGCCATCAGGACTTGTAGCCATTGATAGCCTTCTCCTCCAGGAATTTGTCCAATCCCCTTTTAAAGCCACCCAAAGTGGCGGCCGTCACTATATCTTGTGGTAGTGAATTCCAGAGTTTAACTATGCGCTGTGTGAAGAAGTCCTTCTTTTTATCTATTATGAATCTCCCTCCAATCAGTGTAATGGGTTCTAGTCTTATAAGAGAGGGAGAAAAATGTCTCCCTTGTCCACTTTATCTACACAATGCATAATTTTGAACACCTCTAACATGTCTCCCCTTGCTTGCCTTTTCCCCAAGATAAACAGTCCCAGCTGCTGTAACCTTTCCTCATAGGGGAGATACTCCAGCCCCTGGATCATTTTAGTTGCCCTTCTCTGCACCTTTTCCAACTCTGCAATGTCCTTTTTTTAAAGTGTGATGACCAGAACTGTACACAGTATTCCAAGTGTGGTCGGCACCATAGATTTGCATAAGGGCAGCATGATCTTGGCAGTTCTGTTCTGATTACGCCTAACATGGAGTTTGACTTTCACCCAGTGAGTGCTGATGGGCTGTGTAGTCAAACCAGGGCCACCGAGAAACAAGGAGGGCATATCAGCATCCTCAGGAGAATCATGCTGTTTGAAGTAGTACAAACAAAAATTCAGAAAAGAAAACTAAGGGGCCAGCCCCACAGCCACCCCTGCCACGAACCCCACCCCCCAGCCCAAAGCTGAGCACGTTCAGCAGACGCAGAACCCACCTGGGTTCAAGGAAATGGCTGGAATCCTGAACAGCAGCAGTCCTGTTAGGAGGGAGGGTACACTACAACATTTTGTTGCGGTCCTACTTGTATTCATAACTGGAATAAGGCAGGCCAGTCTTGACCTGACCATTCAGCCTCAGGTTCTACATGAGCTTGCTGACTGCACCAATAGATGGCTGACTGTAGGGTTGCCAAACGGGTACCCTTTACAGGGGACAGTCCTCTATTCAAAAGACTGCCAGGGGTTCAAAAGACCATCCTCTGTTTGAAAGGCTGTCTGGTCCAAGTCCAGTTCAAAGATTTTTTTAAAAAGCAAGGAAAGAAAGGAAGAGCTGGGCCTTGAAGTTGCCCATCAATACCTGGCACCTGGGCAGCCTGACTGAACAGGCTGGCATACAGGTCACCAGGCCAGGCCGGTAGTCAGCCTAAAAGTTCTGGGCGGTGCCAAAAACAGGGGGGGGAGAGTGCATCTGGTTTGCAGGTCTTTTAAAGACAAAATTGTAAACTGATTTTTAATTATTTGTTTGCAAAAAAAAAAATAGTGATGGGGCAGAGAAAATGTAGTGGGGGAGAGCCCCCCCCCCAGTCCCCCACCTGGCTACAGGCCTGCACCTGGCCACAGTCTCCTGCACTACAGTGCGATGTAATGTAGTTCTGTTTAAATTATGATAATTATTTCTGAGTTGTATCTATACGTATACATTAGCATGTGCAAATTTGGTGCAAATCCATGTCTTCTTCTTTGGCAATGCCTTTCCTCTTTTTTGGTGATTCATAAGTGGACACCGTAATGACTGAAGTCTCTTGCCTCCATCTTTTATTCCGCTCTGCCCCTTTCTCCGAGATTCCTGCCTGAATATACAGATAGTTCCAGTTCCCAGTTTCAGGAACAACAGATTCCCCTCTGTTTGAATGGTCCATCAGTTCCATATTCCTACCAAGTCTATTTTCCTGCCTCTCTTACCATTGGACAACAACCCCCATCCCTTATTCTGACATATAATCAGTCTGGGAAAACCAGATCAGCCAGACATCCACAATTTTAAACTCTTTCTCTTCCTGCCTCCCATTGCCCTACATATGTTATATAGAGTGGCCAACTATGAACCGTCCCAAAAGAGGAGGTGCATCCCTGAAAAGAGGACAAAAGAGGAGAGTGGCTTATCTCAAGGAGCGCCTCCAGCAACATCAAGTAGGCCGCTCAACAAGATCTGCCACAGACGGCCTTCTCCTTATCCCATCAACCAGAGCAGCCAGGCTGGTGGGGACTAGGAAGAGGGCCTTCTCTGTGGAGGCCCCCACATTATGGAACTCCCTCCCTAGTGATCTTCGCCATGCCCCCTCCGTGATGAGCTTCCAGCGTGCATTAAAAACATGGCTGTTCAGGTGGGAATATGGGGTGGGTTAGGATTTTAAAAGAAATTTTTATACTGTTTTAATTATTATATTTTATTGTATTGTTTTTACTGTGTTATTTTGGTTGTACATCGCCCAGGGTAGCCGGGTGGCCGGCCAGATGGACGATTAATAAATATAATAAATAATAAATAAATAAATAACATTTGTATATGCTAATTTACATGAATAGATGCAAATATAGAAATAACTATTAGAATTCAAATAGAAGAATAGTACAGCGCACCATTGCGTGGACTGGGATCAGGTGACCTGTTTACCTGCCTGTTCAGCCTGCCATCCAGGTGCCAGCTGTTGATGGGCAGCAGTTCTTAAGGTTCATTATCCATAAGCTGGACTTGGACTGGCAGACCTTCAAAGAAAGGACTGTCCTCTGTAAAGGAGGACAACTGGCTACCCTAAGGTGCCTTTTGCACAGCCTAAGGCATCGTCAGGTACTCAAAGAGGACTAGAAGTCTCTTCGCCTGCACTCCTCCCAGCCAAATCAGCCACCTCTGCTGCTCCCTTTATTTAAAAGATCTCAGGGCAGCATTTCAGGCAAAGCTCTCCGGGTGGCTAATGAAGCAATACAACCCATCCCCACCCCCCAAATGATCTAAACCAATCAAAATTAACATCAAGAGTAAAAAAAAAAACAGAAGCTAAAAGTAGAAGTTAAAGGCAGCAATAAAGCAACAAAATAGAAATAAAATGTACCCAGTAAAAGCCCAAGTACTCGGAAAACCCAAATTTCTCACTAGGGGGCTGGTGGCAACCATCCTACCATGTTTTATGCCATTTCTGATCTTGCTCTAACTTCAGTGGGTACATATCAAGTTCCTGGCTTGTTCTGGGCTGGAGCCTAACAAAAAGATGCTGGATATTCCAACAGCCAGCTCATTCGGTTATAACAGCATCCTCCCAAGGGGGGGCGGGTGGTGGTGGATGAAATCCTCCTGTTCTATGATCTCTGATTAAAGTTCAGAAAGCAACAAGATGCAAAAGGCTTTTTTGTTTTGTTTTGTTTTGTCCATAGGAGAATAACCCATCTCCCCACTTCAAACTGCCACACAGTTTGCAACTGGAGACAAAATGCTGAGCCTCTTTTTTTTTTTTTTTAACTAATTAATAGAACATTGTGCAAATCTGCCCTTAACCATGAATGAAAATCCTCAACCTAATCCTCTCATTAGATCATGTGAGCTGTTCAACAAAACAATCATTTGGAGAAAAAGGAAGGATGCTAGGGGTGGGTGCTGGGTGGTCTGGTCTGTCTCTTCTCTGGTTCACAACCAAGCAACAGGTGTGCTCTCATCCTAAGAGGGGAGAGCTGACAGGTACACCTCTCTCTCCCCCTAACTTAAATAGTTTCTTTTCCAGCAATGGTTGGGAGACAGAAAAAAATGCCCATAAAGGTGCAGTTCTACGCATGTTTAGACAGAAAAAAAGTCCTACAACTCCCAGCATTCCACAGACAGCAGTAGGACTTTTTTCTGTCTAAACATACATAGGATTGCGCTCGGAGAGCTTCTCTCCATGAGGCATTTATTGTGCACTTGTGATTCCTCAGTCACAGTAGTTTGTGGGTGCTTTACATGACATTGTCATCTTCCAGGGTCTCTCCCATGCTTTCCAAGCATTTCCATGGCTTTTTTTTTTAGAATGAGGAAAGTGTAGTATTATCTGGTAATGGTGGAATGAACAAGAATGAGAAGCTCGTGTATTTGCACAATTCTGCTATACTGCATCGCCACCTTGTGGTTGTGTCATGGAACATATAGAAAGGAAGAGGAAGAAAAGCCCCCGGGGGAAAAACACATGCAAAGGTGCCGATCTGAATCCTGAGAATCCGGAAGCAGAAGCCTCGGTATAGTGGCGGGTTAAAAGCCTCATGGAGAGAAACCCGAAGTACATTCCAAACTCAAAACTGAAATCCTTACTGTGTAAGTAGGTTGCTATGCTTGCAAGACTTAACATAAACACAGACAGGTTAAAAAAGAGAAGGGGGACATAAAAAAACAGAATTTTCTTTTGAATTACCGTACCCACATCTTGAACCTGTGCTGAGAGAAAATAGGAAATTGTCCTTGCCTCTGGTGGCAAATGAGGCATGAAATATATAAAAAATGTGAGAGTCAATATATAGACTCATTCACTATTTTATGAGGTTGGAGACCAGTTATACAAAAGGTCTGGACAATCAACCAAACCATAAAAATGCTGGTTTTGTGGGGCAGGAGGATGGTGGAGCAAGCTTGTGAGTGATGTTTCAGAATTGGAGGCTTTCAGTGGGGAGTCATGGGGAAAGGAGAAAGTAGTCTGTAAAGCAGGCGTGGGGGGACCCAGTGGCAGTCCAGATTTTTGGACTCCCAACTTTGATCAGCCCTAGCCAGCATGGCCTATGGTCAGGGATGATGGGAGTTGTAATTCAACATCATCTGCAGGACCACCGTTTCCCTGTGGGGCACAGGTTACTTGAACAGGTTCTGTTAAAGTAACCACCATGTCCTGACAAAAGAGTTTTAGATAAGTTCCAGGTGCAGCTGGACAGCCATCTGTCAGGGATGCTTTGACTTGGATTCCTGAATTGAGCAGGGGGTTGGACTCGATGGTCTTAGAGGCCCCTTCCAACTCTACTATTCTATGATTCTATGAAATGTTACGTTCAGAAATACTCTTGCAAATTCCACCTCTGAGAACCAGCACTGAGTTATTATCACTGTCCACCTGTACTGATCTGGCTAAGCCACGTGGGCTACTGCACTCATGTCTTGCTTGTGGGCTTCCCATTTGGGCATCTAGTTGGAGCAGAATGTGGGACTAGAGAGGCCTTGGGTCTAATCCAGCAGGCCTTTGGTCTGATCTGGCAAGGCTCTTCTTACATTCTTAACAACTGAAAGGAAAAATAAAACTACAAAGAGATGGGAAAGTGATTATGAATGGAATTTCTCATTAAGAGGATTATGGGTAAGAGAGATTAGCTTTGTCTAAGCAATCTATAAATATTGTGCGTGTTTTTGCATTCTTCGAAGAATGTTAATCTGTTTGGTACTTCTGAAAGGCTATAATTGCCTCTTGTGTCTTTCTCACCAAACTGTAATACTGATTAGTCTCTCATGTTATTTTATTATTGATTAATAAACCAAACTAAGCCTGCTTTGTCTGAGGTTGTTCTTGTCATTAATACCTTTTACAAAAAAAACCCACGAACACCAACACTGCCAGTTCCCAGAGTTCAAAACTGATGAGTCATTTCTTTCCCCTTAAAGTGTGCATTTTGGGCTGAAAGCATTCTACTGTTTTCTCTGGCTTGGCTTCTGATGTTTGAATACATCCCCTTGGGATAACTGCTGAAAGTTGCGGAGGGCTTCAGCAATGGCTCTGAGGCTTTTGGATACATTGCCTGAGGTTGTAAGTCAGTGCACCCCCATCCTGGTTGGTTTTTGGAAAAAGAGATACAACAAAGCCCATTCATAGCAGCAAGCATCTAGTCTCTATAGAAATAGTTCTGCTGCCTTTAGGATTTTTGTATCTAGTATTTTTTTTCAGTGCTGTGCCAAAAAGTCCTTCCACATTTTTTTCAGACCATGATTTGATAGCAATTGCTTTCAAAAATAAATTCGAAGGAGAAGAACATTTCAGGGAAATTCTCAGAAGGCATCTTGTGTTTACCTTATTTCAGGGCCTATCATTAGGCAGAGTGAGGCAACCGGCCTCAGACGGCAGATGCTAGAAGGCAGCAGTGGTAGTCCCCTAGCAGGGATGGGGACTCGGACTCGAGGACTCGACTCGTGAGTCGGACTGAGTCCCCCATCTGACTCGAGTCTGACTCGAGTCCCAATATTTTTAATGGGACTCGAGACTCGACTCGGGACTCGAGACCAAGGACTCGGGACTCGAGACCAAGGACTCGTCAACATCCCTGGGCTGTGCCAGAAGGAGTGGAGAGGAGTGTGATCACCGGTGAAGAGCGCATGGAAATGAGGCGCACCGCTGCTCGGCCACTATGACAGCTACCAGAAGCACAGCCCCAACAATGTGTTGAGATTTATTTTGATTGATGTGTTGTTGTGAGGGGTTAGGGTCAGACATTTTGGTTTTGGCTGCCTCTGTCTGCCTGTTTGGGTTCCCAGCCTCCTCTGCCTGCCTGGTCTCTACTTGACCAGTTCAACAGTTGAATTGTCCAAGACAAACGCCTCTGCCTGCCTGCTTTGGGGTTCCCTGCCTCCTCTGCCTGTCTGGTTATTTGGGGTTTGTCTGCCTGGTCTGTTCTTGCCAAAATCAGTTGCAGAGTTCTGAAATAAAAAGGCACAAATTTATTTAAGCCACACATCTGAAGCAGCCTTATTTTGTTGGTGGAAAACCCCATTGATTTTAATAGGGACTCGTGGAGTCAGTTTTGGGAGTGACTTGGGACTCGGGACTCGTGAGTCACCATTTTGGACCAAGGACTCGGACTCGGACTCGAGACTCGGGTCCAAAGACTCGTGACTCGAGACCAAGGACTCTTCAACATCCCTGTCCCCTAGTCATTCTACTCTCTTAGGAAAACAAAGCTGTGCATGCCTCACAGCCTGTCCTACATCCCCTGAACTGGCTTGCTTTCCTCAGGTGTGATGGAAGACTCTATCCTGTTGCCAGTGTTGAAGTAAGGTTCAAGTGCCAGTCCAGTTGGTTTCTGTACCTGGAATGGAAGGGGGCATCATCTTGCCCTTTGCTTCAGGCAGCAAAATGTCTTGGGCCAGTCCTGCCTTATTTTTGAGGTGGCTGAGAGGAGTGTGTGTGAGCATCCTCTCTTTCATTGTGCGATCTTAGAATCATAGAATCATAGAAAAGTAGAGTTGGAAGGGGCCTACAAGGCCATCGACTCCAACCCCCTGCTCAATGCAGGAATCCAGGTCAAAGCATCCCTGACAGATGGCTATCCAGCTGCACCTTGAATGCCTCCAGAATGGGAGAGCCCACCACCTCCCTAGGTAGTTGATTCCATTGTCTTATTGCTCTGACAGTCAGGAAATTTTTCCTGATGTTTAGGTGGAATCTAGGTTCCTGTAACTTGAGCCCATTATTCCGTGTCCTGCAAACTGGGATGATCGAGAAGAGATCCTGGTCCTCCTCTGTGTGACATCCCTTCAAATACTGGAAGAGTGCTACCGTATCTCCCCTCAGTCTCCTCTTCTGAAGGCTAAACATGCCCAGTTCTTTCAGTCTCTCTTCATAGGGCCTTGTTTCCAGTCCCTTTATCATCCTTCTTGCCCTCCTCTGAACCCTCTCCAGTTTATCTATGTCCTTCTTAAAGTGAGGTTCCCAGCACTGGACGCAGTACTCAAGATGAGGCCTAACCAGTGCCGAGTAAAGGGGAATTATCACTTCCTGTGATTTGGAAGCTATACTTCTATTAATACAGCCCAAAAAAGCATTTGCCTTCTTTGCAGCCACATCGCATTGCTGGCTCATATTCAGTTTGTGATCTACCACAATTCCAAGATCCTTCTCACTTGTAGTATTGTTGAGCCAAGTGTCCCCCATTCTGTAACTCTGCATTTGGTTTCCTCTCCCTAGGTGCAGCACTTGGCATTTATCCCTATTAAATTTCATTCTGTTGTTTTCGGCCCAGCGCTCCAGCCTATCGAGGTCACTTTGAATTTTGTTTCTGTCTTCCAGAGTATTAGCTGTTCCACCCAACTTTGTGTCATCTGCAAATTTGATAAGCATTCCTTGTACCTCCTGATCCAAGTCATTAATAAAAATGTTGAAGAGCACCGGGCCCAGGACCGAGCCCTGTGGTACCCCGCTCGTTACCTCTCCCCAGTTTGAGAAGGAACCATTGATAAGCACTCTTTGAGTCTGATTCTGTAGCCAATTGTGGATCCACCTGATAGTTGTTCCATCTAGCCCACTCTTAGCTAGCTTACTAATCAGGATATCATGAGGCACTTTGTCGAAAGCTTTGCTGAAGTCCAGATATATAATGTCCACAGCATTCCCACAGTCCACAAGGGAGGTTACCTGATCAAAAAATGAGATCAGATTGATGGTCTCTTGATGGTCTGCAGCCCCCCCCCCCAACTCCCCACAATTCAATTAAAGCCTGGGGGAAGACATCATGAGGTAACTCCTCCCCTATGGGGCTTTTTCTGATCCGGAAGCATGGGAAGCCAAGGGGGCTGCAGATTGATGTAGATATGTGTAACAGCAAGCAAGAAAAAAAACTCACACATAGCAGCCTCAGCCACCTTGCATTGATGAGGTAGCTCAAAAACACCACCAAAAGAAATTCTAATTAGCACCCAGAGAATGAGGCAGAAAAACAGAAGCCTCTTTCATGGGGAAAGATATTTTTTGTGTGTGAAATTGGAGGACTGATCTTGGCATAGCACTAGTTCCACCTCTTCCCTGGAGCTGGACATAACACGGCATCTCCAGGTAGGGCTGGAAAAATTCCTGCTGGAAGCCCTGGAGAGCTGCTCCCAGTCAGTGTTGCCAGTACCGGGCTTGATGGACCAAGGGTCGAACTCGGTGTAAGGCAGCTTCCTACCAGACATAGGGAATGATCCTATGGCCCCCTAGGCATTGTTAGAGGGGCCTTAGGATAGCTCCGATTCGGATTCCCAGCTCTGAGGGCGGAGACAGGCACTCTGACCTCATCGGAGCTGGGAATGGGAGCGCCGATGCCCCTCCCCCACCCCCTCGCAGCCGGCATGGAAAGAACCGTGCCGGCTGTGCTCTGAGGTCGGGAAAGCAATCTCGGAGAGGGGTAGAATGGGGCAGGGAGGGTGGGAGACTGGGGCGACCAGAATACAAGTTATCCTGAAGCCGCTCCAGCCTCCTTCCTTCCCCCTCCGAGATGCCCCAGCTAAATGGCCAACATGGCTGTCTAGCGGGAATGCAGAGCGGGAGGAGCGGGAAGGCGAAGATCTCCTCTGCCGCTCCTCCCGCCTTGCACAGGATGAGGGTAAGCCTCCGCGTTTGGAGGCTCACGCTCCTCTCGATTGGATCGCACCCTTAGTCGTGTGTAGCAGAGTAGTCCCACTGAAGTCAGTGGGGCAAGTTAGTCGTGACTAACTTAAGTTCCATTGATTTCAATGGGTCTACTCTAAGCGTGACTAAGACTTAATCCAATCCATTGTAATGACCACATACACAGATATCCAAGGGTGGTTATTCTATAATGTAAGCAAAACCTCAGCCAAATCAGTTCGATATTTAAATCTGATCTAAAACACAGGCTGGGCTGGGGGCAGGGGATCTCTTCCTTACAGGGAAGACACAAAAAACAAGGAGAAAATGAAAATGAATCCCCATAGGAATGTCGTAAGGTGCTTGTGCATCTAGCCCAGCATTGTTGATACTGACCAGCAGCAATGGCTCTCCAGGGTTTCAGGCAGGATCCCTTCCTAGCCCTACTTGGAGATCAAACCTGGGACCTTTTTGCATGCAAAGCAGGGGTTCTGCCACTGCAGCCATGTGGCCCCATCCTCAAACGGCAGCTTGCCTGCCCCTACACCTAATCCACAAAGCAAAGGAGCTTGGTTCTTTCAGATTCAAAAGGATGGGTACAATCGGCAGGCAATCCTCTGGCAAGATAGATGCCAAAATCCAGCCCTAGAACTCCAATCACAGCTATCAATCTCTTTAAAGCTTCCCTTCAAAAGACTTTAAAAACCTCCTATCTGTATTTCCCAGATGATGAAAGCAAATTAATTCTATGTAGGGGGAAGAAGAAACACACAAGCACACACACACACGCACGCGCGTGCGCACACACACACACGCAAGCACACACATCATCAAGTTGTGAACTTGGAGAAATTGATTGGAGAGGAGTTGCAGAATGGCTGTCTATGCAATTCCAGGAAATTCAACCTCTCTTTGTCAAAGCAGAGGGAGAAAACAAATACATCTATTCTAACTGCTTTTGGTGGAGTTCCAAGCTATTATAGGGACTTAGTTAAAACAGGGTAACTAGATTTCTGACAATAGGCAGCTAGCTCTTGAGCCTATCTTTGTTTTAAGAAAAAAATCAGCTAGAAGCAACAGCATTGTGATTCAGGAGACTGAGGTCCAATTTTATGGCCTTCGCAGTATTTCTTCTGCGACCTCAGGCAAATCGAGCAGCCTTTCTGTCCTTTACTATTTATGCTATTTGCAAAGAGCTGAAATCAAAGATTTTGACCGGCTATTTTATTTCTTTGACATTCATGCCCACTTATCTCTCCACATGCCTTTGCAGTGGGGCTATAGCTCAGCGGAAGAGCACCTGCTTTGCATGCAGAAGGTCTCGGGTTCAATCCCAGGCATCTCCAGGTAAAAGGGTAAGGTGGCAGGTGATGGTTAGTCCCTTCTCTACTTGAGACCCTGGAGCACCACTGCCAGTCAGAGGAGACAATACTGTTCCCTATGTTTTTATAAATATCTGAAAGCAACCTGATTTTGTTGACCCAGCTCAGTTCCTAATAAGCAAATGTCTGCATCAGTGACACAGTGCCACTACCAGTCAAAACAGATGAGCAACAGAGCTAGATGGACAAATGGCTCAACCTGGTATAAAGAGGTAAAAAATATATAGTTTTATTCCTTGAAGCAGCCCAGAATAACTCTCTCTCTCTCTCTCTCTCTCTCTCTCTATATATATATATATATATATATGTATATATCTTGAGACTTTGTCTCTTTTTTTCCATGAGCTTATTTCGGATGTTCTCCAGTTTTGTCTGGCCCTTGACATGGCATAAGACACCATCCTCTCTGCTAGTCGCATGCACATCTCCTCTCCTCTCCTGTCCTTATATCACAGTGGAGCTCTTTCTCCTATATTCTTTCTATATATCTTTGTGTGTTTATTGATTGAGTGATTCAGTTTGATTTGTACCCTGCCTTTCTACAAACAAAATTGCATTCAAGGGAGCTTAGAATCATAGGAACTAAGAAAATGAAATTAAAGGGAAAAAATTGATTAAAACAATACATTAAAAACCACAATTAAAATTGTGGCATAGAGCCAGTGTGGTGTAGCAGTTAGAGTGCAGCACTGGGACTCAGGAGATCCGGGTTCTAGTCCCCACTTAGCCATGAAGCTCACTGGGTGACTTTGGGGCACTCACTGACTCTGAGTCTGACCTACCTCACAGGGTTGTTGTGAGGATAACATGGAGAGGAGGAGGATCATGTATGCCACCTTGGGATGCTTGGAGGAGAGAGCCAATATGGCATAGTGGTGAGGGTGTTGGACTGGGACTCGGGAGATCTGGGTTCTAGCCCCCACTTGGCCATGAAGCTCACTGGGTGACTTTGGGCCAGTCACTGACTCTGAGTCTGATCTACCTCACAGGGTTGTTGTGAGGATAAAATGGAGAGGAGGAGGATTATGTAAGCTGTCCTTGGGTTCCTTGCAGGAAAAAGGCAGGATATTAGATAGATAGATAGATAGATAGATAGATAGATGAATAAAATCACACCAGTAACAGAGTAAAAACAGCATCTAACCCAACAGACCTGCTTACACATCAAAGGCCTGCTTGAATTAAAAAAAGTATTTGCCTGCCAGCTGAAGGATAGCAGAGAGAGGGCGAACCTGCCTCCCTCAGCAGGGAGTTCCACAGCCTGGGAGCGGCTATCGAAAAGGCCCTCTTTCACGTTCTCCAACGTTCTCCAAGGTCTGAGCTGGGACTCCAAGCTCAGAGCACCCTCCCTCCACCCTCGCAGCCAGCATGGAAAGAACCACACCGGCTACGGCTCCGAGGTTGCAAGAGCGACCACAGCGATGGGCTTTTGAGGGACGGGGAGGAGAGAGGCTTCACCAGCATCCAAAGTGAGACCTCACACTCCTTCCCACCCACTCCGAGGGTGAAATCAGCCATGGAAGGGTTTTGCATGGCAGGAGGAGCATGGAGGTGACCTTTGCCAGACTTAGGGATGTACCAAAGCAGGGAAATCCGGCTCGCTTGAGCGTGCCAGATTTCCTGCCCACTTCCAATCTGGTGATCAGAAGTGGGCCAAGTCGAGCTTTTCGGGGGGGTGGATTTCTGTCTGTAGATCAGACGGCACTTTGTGTATTTTTTTCAAATCACCAATGGAATTTGTGCAAAATGGCACCCGAAAAAAACACGTGGCTCAGCGACATTCACACAAATAACACGATCCAAATTAAAACCACATATTCTTCGGGTGCCATTTTGCACAAATTCCATTGGCAGTTTGAAAAAAGTATGCAAAGCTGCAGGCCGTCATAGAGACAGAAGTCGGCGAGCTGGCTCAACTCGTCCTGCAGCGAGTCGGCTCCAGCATGTGGGCAGCGAACTGGGATCTGGGGGGCCAAAGTGAGGAAAGCAGATGGATTTCCACCACCCCCAAATGGATTCCTCACACACCCCTAGCCTCTGCACCCTTCCTGTCATGCATAGGATGCCCATCATCCTCTGAGGTTGCAGGGTTAGAGGCAGCCCAATTGGATTGTGCCCGAATGGTCCTTTCAGCAAAATGCCAACCAAAGGGTCTAAGGTTCTTCCAAAATGGGAGGTCCAAGTGAATGACAGCTATTGTGGCCAATGTTGCCAGTTCATGACCCATAGATACTTCCTGTTGTATTGACAGCTGTGGAGTAGAACAAGTGTTACATTGGTCCAGAATAGAAGTCAGTGGAAGAAATCACATGCTTCCTTGTCCCGCAGCTGTTAAAAGCAACAGGCGCCAATTCCAAATCAGGATCTTGCGATGCTAGCTATAAACTGATCCAGTCTCAGGAAGTAAAAACAAGCATCCCACCCCACCCCAACCCCCTACATGTATTCCAGGTTTTTCCAACCCACTTTTGGTTTTGAATCTCTTTGGGAAGAGTGGAGCTGGGGATGCCACAGAAATGCATTTCATCCAACATTCACTGCCTCAGCAACTTTGCAAATTTATATATATATATACACACACACACACACACACACACACACACACACAAATGTCTTTATTCATTTCACCAAGAAGCAATTAAGCACACGGATGTGAAATCTGAAAGAGTAGATGCTATCCTTCCCTTGAAGGGAGTCAGATTTTCTAATTATGAAAGGGAGCAGTTTTGCTGAGGTTCTCTCTTGGAAGCAGCTGGGAGCATCGGTTTATGTAATTTCCCCTTTCACCCCATCTCAATAAATGTTCATTTGAAAGGAAGTGGGTAGAAGCAAACTAGAGGTTATATACCAATTAAGGAGGAGGCAGCGAAGGAAGAATTAAAGAAAGTGGTGTTGAAAAAATATATACCTTCACAGTATGCTCAAAGCAGGTGTGTGTGTGTGTGTGTGTGTGTTAGGCCAGGATAGTGAGGGGAGATCTGTCTTTTAATCTACAAAGGCAGTCAAGTAAAACCGAGTGGCAATTTTATTTTATTTTATTTTCCTTTCTTCTCCTTCCTTTTCTTCTCTCTCTCTCTCTTTGCAGATAGAAATGGTGCTAGAGTAATTGACTTTTGTTACCTCAGTTCAATTTCACCCCAGTCCCTGCAGTACGATCACCTAGTAGGTTTTCAAACAGATAACATTAAAAGACTTCAGCAAATAAAATTTAAAAGGGTGGGGATAGAGGCTTACATGGAGGTGGCATCCTAAGTCAACGCGGGCAAGCTCCTTCAGCTTGACTCATATTGGCTCAGAAGCAAACCAAGCTATTCCCCTCGCCGCTGCCCCACCAAATGGGAAGCAGCTCTGTTTATTTCTGAGCCAATCCAAATATGTATTGAGGGCCCCCATCCACCCCCAATCCAATGAACCCCCAAGCCTCCTTTCCCCACTGATTCTCTGTTAAAGAGAATCCAAGACAGAGAAGTCAAGGATGTGTCTGATCCAAGACAGAGAAGTCAAGGATCGTAATGCTACTTCATATTTGAAGAGTTCTCGGGGGCATTCTGAGCCCCTGAGACTCATATTTCCAAGCTCAGAAATATGAGTCTCAGGGGCATCTCACAGGGGCAAGTATCCCAGGGACCACAGGATTGTTCAGATTCCCCCTTCCAAGGTCGGAGACAGCACTCCAACCTCAGAAGGGGGAGTCGGAGATCCAACCCCTCTCCCCTGCCCCGTCGCAGCCAGTGCGGAAAGAACTGTGCCGGCTACCCTCTGAGACTGGAAAAGTGGAAAGACTGGAAAGGAGGGGAGGAGACGAGCTATCCTGAGCCTCTTCCAGCCTTCTTGCCCCCCACTCTGAAGCCCCCTCACTAGATGGGCTGAAAAAGTCCATCTAGAGAAATCTGCAGGGTGGGATGACAAGGAGGCGAAGATCGCCTCCCACGCTCCTCCCACCCTGCACTGGACGATCAGATGATGCCTACGACTTCAGGAGCTTCTGATCGCTGAGGGTGCAATCGAAAGGACTGTGCCTTAAAGAACTATGCAGGGCACAGACACGGCCCACTATCTCACACACTGCAAGTGCTGAGGAATAGTTTAGTTTGAACGGTGGAAGCATATTAGCAGACAATGATGGTTTCTCAAATATATCTTTTAATCAAGAGAGGAGACATCCATCTTGGCTTTCACATCATCGGAGGTGATGGGTCTGTGATTGTACAATAAACTTTGGATGGCTGATTGATTGATTGACATCATCAGAGATGGGTAGGCTTTTGCAAAGGACATGAATACCATATGCCAAAGATGAGTAGAACATTTAGCAATGCATAATTGGGGTGCGTGTGCTCAAGCAGTGATCTTTTCTATGAGAATAGAGTTATTACAAGAATGTCCCTACTTTCAACTATGAAATATTGAATCGCACGCTGTTGGCACCCCACTACCACCTCCTGCAATCTGGAAATGCACCCTAGAACTCACCCAATACTCATGTGGCTGCATATTCTAGGGGACAATCAGTAATGGATGGAAAAGCCATCTTTCAGGGAAAGTTCTAAACAGCCCCAGAGTTTACCAGAAGGCAATTTGAACATCACTACCCTTCCACTATATGGTAGGAATGACCAGCTTTGACAAAGCTAAAGTCAATTGCAACGGAAACAGGTAATTGGTGCTTTCCATGTTAACCATCTGCCATGTGGTTACATTAGGCAAGCCACTGTTTTCTCAGTCTCCGCTCTGCAATTGGGGACAATAATGCAGTCCTACCATACAGGTCTATTCTAAGTATTACTAAGACAATCAATATGACATTGGGGTTTGTTTGTTTTTTACTGGATGTAGGGCTATTATAAATGCAAATCAATAATAATAAATAAATTTTATTTACTTATTTAAATAGATATATAAGCTGCCTTTCAAAATACAATATTTCTGAAAGCAGCATACAAAGATAAAAACACTATTTACAGAATCATCATTAAAACCAATCAATAACAAGAACAAGAACAAATAAAAGAGCAATAAAATCATACCATTTCAAGTCAACGATTTTGCTATGAGATTTCAAACAGACTGGAGCCACTAAGAACAACAAAACTACTAGCCTACCCTCTTAATTAAAAGCAGACTGAGATAAAACATTTTTAAGGGCTAGCCTGGAATAAATAAATGTGCCCAATAAGAAGAATACCTGTATGCTCTGTTGCAAGATTTACATGAAACTTATTGCAAGAGGATATAAAGAATAGCTGGCACTGTTTAATGCAGGGGTGCTGGATCTCTTTCAGCCCGAGGGCCAAATTCCAATGCGGAGAGGTTCCCGGGGGCTGCATTCCAGTGGTCACAGGCAAGTAGAGTGGGGCCCGAACTACTGAAACTACCAGCATATTTTAGCTGAAAGTTTTTGGGGGCCACATCCCAATGGTGGGCGGAGCTGAAGGCAAAAGTAGGCCGGCCTAAAAAATACCCGCATACTTTTAGTTGAAAGCTCTTACTGCCACCAACCAACCAAGCCTTAGGAGAGGCACTTCAACCTTTTAGAATGGGGTGGGGGTGGGGGAAAACAACACAAAAGCCAGGCAACCACTGAACAACCAGTGGCCAGGGACAGTTGGGTGCCCTTCTGTGGAACCCCCGAGAGCCAAACTGGGATCCTGAGCCTGATGTTTTGCACCCTAGATTTAATGCTAATATGATCCATAGATTTCATAGATCATAGAGTTGGAAGGAGCCTACAAGGCCATCAAGTCCAACCCCCTGCTCAATGCAGGAAACTAGAGGAGGGGTCTCCCATCCAAGTAACAACCAGGCCTGACCCTGCTTAGCTTTCCACGCTCAGACAAGCTGAGCCAGCGTGAGCCGCAGGCCTGTTTCTCTCTCTCTCTCTCTCTCTCTCTCTCTCTCGCTCGCTCGCTCGCTCACTCGTTTGCTCTCTCTCCCATTTGAAGAAATCATTGCAAAAGAAAGGTTCCCACACACACACGCAAGTGAAGAAATTAATGGACATTGCTTGACAGGACTGCTTTTGAGGAGGAAGGAGTTTCTGAGCCAGCTAGCCATCAACGATTTATTTCTCTTGACGGTTTGGAAGCAACCATGCAAAGGTAAAAAGACTTCCTATCCTAATATAGTCAACTTTATCACATCTATTTAAAAAAAAAAAAAATCCCCAAAAGAGTCTCTATCCACCTGCCAGATCAAAAGCAAAGTCTCCTAGACTCCGGCTCCAAGTTGAGCCATCAGACAAGCAAGACAGGTGGCCACTTTTCATCTCATCTGAAGTATTTGACCGCTTTGTTGTTTGCAAAAGATGCTGCAGGGGTCATTTTAAAACATTCAGATGAAAAAGCTTTCCAAATCCAAAACACAGGGAGGTAACTTTTTTTAGCCAACTTCAAAAACATGAATCTTAAAATAAAAAAGTGGGGGAACGAATTTTAAAAAACCAGGCAGGAGCTAGTGTGAAGAGGGCCAGTTGCTTCTTCCTGTCCCAGTCTTTCATTCTCTGTTCCCTACATGAATGTCAGTTTTAAAAAAAAGAAAGAGAGAATGAGAGGATTTGCACTAAAGGGGTTATCCTCCCCAGAGAGAGAGAGTGAGAGAGAGAGAGAGAGAGAGAGAGAGAGATCTAAAGTTAGAAAAGAAGAGAGGGGGAGAAATGTAATAATAACAGTAAACAGAGTTATCAGGTGTCCTCTTTTGCAGAGGACAGTCATCTATTTGAAGGGCTGCTAGAAGATCATCCTCTGTTTGAAAGCATCCTCTGCCTGAAGGGCCGATCCAGTCCATGCCTGCTTTAAAGATAATGAACCACAGGAACTGTGGTCCCTCCACAACGAGCACCTGGACAGCAGACCCAGCAGGCAGGTCACCTGTTCACACAGTCTTCCACCCTATGGAGATGTACTATATTTCTATGTAAATGCTAATCGTTATTTCTACATACACATTTGCATGCAAATCACTGTCCTCCTTTGTCCTCTTTTTTGGTGATGCATTTCCTCTGTTTTGGTGATTCCCCTGAATGAACCAGCAAACAAAAAAAAAAAAACTCTGAGAAATCTTCAGAGCAAACCATTGTCAACTTAGTGTGGCTCTCCCTAACCTGATGTGCTCCAGGTGTGTTTGTCTATGACAGGGGTGGTGCGAGGTACCAAAAAGATCCAGGGATCAGGACCATGGACAAAAAAATTGCACAAATGTGCATATGCTAATTTACATGTGTTCTAAAGACTCTGTGTGTGTGTGTGTGTGTGTGTGTGTGTGTGTGTGTGTGTGTGTGTCCTTAAAGGGCCCTGTCTCCTAAGGCCATCCCTATTTGTAAAAAAGGATGGATGGACAGGGGAGAGGAGGGCATTTGATTTCAGAGAAAACCTCAGGCAGAAAGATTCAAGGAGGGGCAGCAGGAGGTGAAGCACATGTGGGCAAAAAGCCAGCTCATCCAGGGGGATCAGATGCAACAGAGATCATCAAGGCCTCTGTACCTTTGTTTCAGCAAGTGCCCATGGGGCAGATGGCCTCCCAGAGATTCAGATGCAAGGTCTCCAAATGTGAGATGCAGGGCTCCATCCAGCCCGCTACTGCCTCTGGCCTATGACACCTTAGTTGGGCTTTTTGTTTTGTTTTTGATATGTTGACTGGGTTTGCATGATCATGGAGGGGGAAATAAGCCACAGTGGCTTACCCCTCCCCCACACACGCATGCGGAGGGGATTTGCATAATTACCCTCAGCAGCACAGCTTCCCATGTCCTGTGGACCTGACCAGGGTGGCTTGTTGTCATGGGTAACAAACCACCCAGAACCCTACAACAGCCCATGGGTTCTGGGTGGCTTGTTACCCATGGTAGCAAGCCACCCTGGCCGGGTTGGCACAACACAAGAAGCCGCACTACCGAGGGTAATTATGCAAATCCCCTCCGCATGCGTGGGGGGGGGAGGGGTAAGCCACCATGGCTAATTTCCCATCTGTGATTGTGCGCAAACCAGGCCGTTGTCACAAGTGCTTAGATGTATGTTATCTTTGTATTCATGTTTGAGATAAAAGCATTTTGTATGTAACTGGGGTCTTGTCTTGTAGCAGGATTTGGTCTACAACTCTCATGACTGGCTGGGGGCGGGGGTGCTAGGAGTTGTAGTTCAACACATCTAGAGGGCACCCAGTTGGGGAAGACCATTTTAGTGACTCTATATGCTGCTTTCCAGTCTTCTAGAATACATCCCTCCAATGGCCAAGTATGATCCAAAAAGGGTGGGTCTTTGCCAAAATCTGAATTTGAGAGTAAGCCCCAGAGAACAGCATGACAGATTTTTTTTTTAATGCATGTCAGCCACCTTTTGGAAATTGCTTCTTCATTTAACCTGCACAATACTTGGCTGCAGTGGCTCATTTCCAGCCTTGACAACAAAGTCTTCACTATCTGGGGAACAGCTTGGAATAGGGGTGTGGATGGGCCACATTTGGTTTATTTCCCCCCCTTATGGAATGAGTGTCAAGACTAGCAAATGGGCAAAAGTGAGATTTGTTTTTGTTTCCTGATTCATACTCACTCAGGCTGGGGAGCTTATAGATTTCATAGATCATAGATTTCATAGATCATAGAGTTGGAAGGAGCCTACAAGGCCATCGAGTCCAACCCCCTCCTCAGTGCAGGAAACTAGAGGAGGGGTCTCCCATCCAAGTAATAACCAGGCCTGACCCGGCTTAGCTTTCCACACTCAGACAAGCTTAGCCAGCGTGAGCCACAGGCTTGGCTTACCTTCTCCAGTGACAGCTGAGGGCCTGTTGGTGGCTGCCTCCTGCTGCCTGCCATTTTATTTTCCCAGAATGCCCCAGGTATGATATTCTGAGGGGGAAATGAGGGGGAAATGGCAGCCACTGCCACACACACACAAAATACCCGTACACACTACCACCACTGGTAGCAACAATAAAACTTAAAATAAAGGGTGGAAATGCAAGTAATGAAATAAATGGGAATATAACTAATGATAAACAAAAGAAATGTGATTTGAACTGCACAAATGGGTTTGTAATTTTTTTTTTTTTAATGGTGGGTTGTTTTTTCAGTGCTTCACAAGTGCACAAATGGGTTCATTTTCTTTTTAATTTTTGCAATTGCGCAAATAGGTTCATACTTTTTAAAATAATAATGATTTATTATTAATAATTAATATTATTAATAATAATAATAATTTATTATTATTATTATTATTATTATTATTATTATTCATAAGTCAGTACAAAAATTACATACTTCACACTTTCCCCCTGCAATACCTTCCAGGGGGTGGGGGAGGGGGAACTGCGGTGTGCTCTGGCTTCCCTGATCAGTTTTCCTGCAGCTCGTAGTGGCAGAGAAACAGCAATCTCTCTGCTGATCACTGGGAGATGCGAGAGGCTTTTACCACCACATGCAGTCCAGCCATGCCTAGAATTCAGCGAGCGAGAAGGTGATATATGTGGGGGGGGGAGTGCATGTGCTTGTGCTTGTGCATGCATGGATATGCAGCCCCCCCCCAGCTGAGACCAGATGGGGCCCTCGGGTCTGAAAAGGTTGTGCACCCCCGCCTAAGATCAAGCCAAAAAGTCCATCTGTTTCCATTATGTTTTCAACAGCGGTCAGCCAGATGCTTCCAAGAAGCCTCCAACCAAGCAGGGTACGAAGGCAAACACTCTCTATTGCTTGTCTCCATGGCATTCAGAAGGATACTGCTACAGAACGTTGTGTGCGTCCACTTAACTCTAATGGGTGACCTTATAGCTGCAGAAAGAAAGGGGTGTGTGGAAACTTTATAAATGGAATGCGCTGTTGGTTTTGCTTAGGGGCTGCAGAAAGAAGAGAATTCATCTTAAACTTTTCAATGGTGTTTAAAATGAGGGTTGTAAAAAATAATTCAGAGTTTGCTAGGGGACTGTTATCCAGGCAGCATGGTTCCCATTTCAGAAATTGATTGTTTCGTCTCTGCCTTATTCTAGCACCTGGCTGCCTCACTATCTCCACTCCTGCACTCGGTGGTTTTGGATATTTACATGTGTGTGTTTTTTGCTATGCACTTGAGTTCTTTCCACATCGTCAAAATCCAATGTGATAAATCAGGCCATCATAAACAACAGCTTGATTACAAGGGCTGTTGCTTCTAATGAATGAAAGGCTAGAATGCAAACGTAGCAAGCAGAGAGACACCTCGAGGTTTGGGCGTTCCGTAAAGATAAACGGCCTCAATTGTTTAATCAATACAAATGCCTCTCCAACTCCTCCTGTTATTACAAAGCAATTTCAGGCAGAGTGAAAAAGAACCAGCATGGTATCTATATCCCTGTCAACAGAGACAACTTGTCTGATACAAACAATGAATGAATGGACTATCCGGCAAGGTCTCTCTCCTTGCTGGTCTTACAAGTTGACGTCCGTAACATGTCCCATCCAAGTTGCACAAGTTCCAGGACCTCCATTTCTTGTGCAAACATAACAGCTGCCTTACTAGTTCCAACTAAAGGTCCATCTAGTCCATCATAAGAACATACAACACTGCCTTATACCCAGTGGAGGCTTGTGGCTCCATAGTCAGTGGGGCAGTGTATCCACTCTGGATTGTAGCCTGAACTTTAAAGGAGCTACCCATGGTTCTGAACCCTAGCCCCACCATAGGCTCAGCACCATGGATAGCTCCTTTGAAGTTCCGACTACAGCCACAAGCCTCCACTGGGTATAGCACGTTAAACCATTGGTCCATCTAATCCAGTATTGTCCCCTCCAGGGTTGTTGAACCTCAGGCCAGGGGTCCCAATCTGGCCCACCTGGGGCCACCATATGGCCACACCCCTCCCCCTGCCCCTCCCCCTTTCCCCTAACCACCGATTGTTCAGTGGTTTCCCAGCTTCGGTACAGGTTTTTTTTCCCCCATCCTAAAAGGTGGAAATGCCTCTCCAAAGGCTTAATTACTGGCAGTAACTAAGCTAAAGTAAGCTAAATTAAATAAGATGGAATAAAAAAAAATATACAAATAAAATTAATAAAATTAAAAAGCTTAAAATAAGCTATGCTAAAATATGCTGGTATTCCTGTGCTGCTCCCAGTCTGTGGAATGTGCTCCCTCCAGGACTTTGATTGGCCACCACTCTCTCTGCCTTTAAAAAGGGTGCAAAGATGCATCTCCAAGAAGCAGGTAGATAATTTAAAAGAGCATGTGCATCCACTCATAGATAGATTAGAGACTGTTCCAGTACAAAATCTATCTGTGTAATATTCTCCTCCCAAAAAGGAGCGACTACTGGACATTGCCAGACCAACTTGAATTTTTTGGTCTCCAACTCTGAAAGATATAGCCAGGCTGATTTAGGCTAGATGGATGAATAGTCTGACAGTGCAAAGCAGCTTCCTATGTCTCGAGAGGAGCTGCAGCAGGGAAGGGTGTTTTCTCAGCTGTATCATGGACGCAGCCGACGCTGTTACTCTGATCAGCAACGTCGCAAATGAAGGAAGCGGTGTTTGAACAAATGATGCAGAAACAGATGTGGAAACAGTAGGCGGCCTGGGTACCAGCGCAGTTAAGAAGCCCTGATGCCAGAAAGAATGTGAGCAACAGGAGGCAATGAAGTGAACCTGTCATCTGTTAAAGGAATTTGCAAACCCTTTAATGGGCTAAAGCCAAGCAAAATACAACGGTGACAATCTTCCCCAAATTCATTCATTCATTCATTCCATTTCTGTATCACCCAATAGCCAAAGCTCTCTGGGAGGTTCACGGCATGATAAAACATAATATAAAACCTTTAACATTCAAAAAATTAAAATAAGTTAAAAACAAGTTAAAATTCAAAAATGTAAAACAACTCAAAAACAAGTTAAAAACAATTGATGACAAAACTACCAGGACCTGATAAGAAAAACTGAAACACCCCATCGTATGCTGTCAAATGCCTGGAAGTAGAGGAAAGTCTTAACCTGGTGCCAGAATGATGACAACGTCGGTGCCAGACAGGCCTCACTGGGAAAGCATTCCACAGTTGGGAGGCCACCACTGAAAATGCCCTTTCCCTTGTTGCCATCCTCTAAACCTCTCTCAGAGGAGGGCCTCAGATGTTGATTGTAGTGAACAGGTAGATTCAAAGGAGATGCAGCACAAGAACAGACTGCATGAGAGCTAGAAACTTACCGCTGGTTTTAAAGAAAGCAGGCCATTAACAGGATCTTAACAATCACCACAACCTATGAGGACTAGGACCTTACTTTCCTCTGCAAAAATAAAAGAAGGGGTGGGGAGATCTGGCAATGTAGAAGTGCATACAATCTAGGATAAATAAGGGCTATTCCTCTATGAGTGACAGCACCAACAAATACAAACCATTCCCTTGGATACTAGAGGAGTTTTGTCCAACTTGCTGTTTCAGCAGCCCAACAACTGTGTGAAGTTGAGGAAACAGAGGAACCATTTCAATGACTAATTTATTGGAAGTAACCTTGTTTTAAATCTAGAGTGAAAAGAAGCTTCTCTCTCTCTTTCTGTCTTTCCTGCCCTCCTGGAGACTATAAATTGACTGTCAGTTTCCCAGTCTCTTCTTTGTGCAGTATATACTTCCTGGCTCCTGGCCAGATCTCTGGGGTGTCATTGCTTTTCTTCTCCCCGCTGCTGCTCTCTTTTCTTCACTTTCCCCTCTTCATCTCCCTCTCCCCAGAAGATCTTTTATTTCCATACTTCCTGGTTAAGGACTCATCTCTAACAATGCAGAATAAACACCACCACTTCTTCCATCCAGGGCTACAGTCTTTCACAACACACACACACACACACACACACACCAAGCTTTGGTCAGATAACTTATCCCCACAAGCAGTCTTGCACATTTTCAGCAAGATTTCTTTAACCGCCCAAGCAGGCAGCAAAAAAGCCAGTAATGGAGACATACAGGACTAGGCTCAGATACAGGACAGGTGGCTTTAAATGGCTGCTTTGCCATGAAACTCAGCACATAACCTCAGGCAAATCTCTCTCTTTGTGGCTAAGCTACCTCATACGGTTGTTGTCAGGTTAAAAATGCTACTCAGGTCTTTTTAGGAAAGCTGGGATAACAAATAAAAGAATAAAAATTAGTATTATTACATTATTGTTGTTGTCGTTATCATCATCATCATCATCATCATCATCATCCAATTTATGGGTCATGTCTCTCAATTTTCCATTTATTTAAAAAAGAGCCTGTAAGGCAGCTTACAATATACTTAAAGCAAATAATAAAACAGACTAAAACAGCAGCACTGAATAAAACCAGTCAAGCAATCCAAAGGATATAAAAGCCAATGCTGCTAGTTAAGCAGAAATTGGACAGTCTTTGTCATGGTTCCAGCCCTGAGTCCTGAAGCAGTAGTGGCTCCAAGAAGGAGATGGACCCACCCTTAGCCCATCCTGAGTAGTCCTACTGACATAAAATTCCATAGGGAGTGCCCCCCTCCGCCGCCCTGCCGCAAATCCCAAGCATGAACCTTTCCCTATGGACTCTGAGGGATGGATTCCTCTGAGGAGCAAGGAAGCCCTTTGGAGCTTCCCCTGGCCAAGCTGCTGCACCATAGGACACTGGCATGCTGTAGCACTCAGGACTTCTGTCTTGATGCTCCGGGCCACACTATAAAGCAGGGTTGGGGAACAGGTGACCTGGCCTGCAACATGTTGCTGCACTCCAGATTCCATGATCCCTCACCACTGGCTATGCTGGCTAGGACTGATGGGGGCAGCAGTTCGACAAGATCTGGAGGCCTTCACTTTCCCCACCCCTGCTATAAAGCCCTGGCCATGGCAACTTGTTCTTCCTGCTTCTCACTGCCGGGTTGCTGTCCGTGGTTTTGACCACTTGCTCCTCCATTCTGACCCAGCATCCAAGTTCCTGTCCAGGATCCTGACCTCACTCCAGCACAAAGCTGGCTCAGGCTGTACTGAGCCAGCCCCCCACCAACTCGTCTGGGCTGTCACCTTACCAACGGAGATCACTATGGATCAGGGCAGTCTAGCCTAGTGCCTGAATGACAGTAACAGTGGTGCCGGGGGAACTTCCCCAGGTGCCACCACAGAATAGGCACTCTCTCCAGTAATTTCCTAGTGAGTAAATTACTGAGAGAAGAGCCTTGGTCATTTATCTTAACTGACAAAGAGATTTGTATTGGAGGATATAGTCCTTTAGATATCCCAGTCCCAGACTGTTGGCTTTGCCAAAGTTGAGTCGCCAGAAGTTGTTGGACTACAGTTTCCCAGCTAGCAGGGCTAATGATCAGGAATGGTAAGAGTTATAGTCCAAGACATCTGGAGGGAACCAAGTTGAAGAAGGCTGCTTTAAATGAATAATATTTATTTATTTATTTATTTATCCATCCATTTATTTTGAAAGCAACTGAAATTGCAGGACACTGTACAAAAATAAGACTACTACCTCCTTATGAACGTCCAAATAGCTGAAATTGGTTGAGAATGTCCACCCCTTATTAAATCTATTTTTCATTCTCTGTGTTCTCTCTGCCTCCAGGTTGGGGAAGGCTGGTTTAAGGCTTCCAAAAGGTAAAACTAAATGCCTTGAATTGACTGCGAGTCAATGGATTTCTTTCAGCATCGGTGAACTTATATGGAAGGGAACACATCTCCAGCTAGTCTAAAGATTTGCTACCATTAACAGTCTGATGTGGAAAACAAACCTGCCCTTCATCCACTCACGAGGCCGGGCCATCAAAGAACTGGGAAGATGGAGATAGAGAATGTTTCTCATTTCACTTATCAGTGGCCAGCAGAGGTTTCAGAGCTGTGAAATAGTCACTCAGGGGAAATTGGACAGAAACAGGGAAGACGGATAGATAAGACAGAAGAACCTGGGGTGAGTAGAACAATCTGGGCCATGGCATTTTGCTGCTCCAAGGTGCTGCCCCATGGTCACCAGGAGGAACTCTCCAAGATCCCTTGCGATGTCAGAGACCGTACTCCCGCTGAACTTTTATCTTTCAGTTCTCAAACTTTCTTCTCCTCCATCAAATAAGAATAGCAAAGCTGTCTTTATATACTGTAAAATATTGCCTCTTTTGTTAACGTTTTAACTGCTGCAACCAAGATAGTGAGGGGTCTGGAAACCAAGTCTTCTGTGGAATGATTGAAATTGCTGGGTATGTTTAGCCTGGAGAAGAGAAGATTAAGAGGAGACGTGATAGCGGTCTTCAAATTAGGGATGCACAGGCATTGTAATATCTGTTCTGCCTGTGTTTTGCAGATTGTCAGGAGCTTTGTCCTGTCGTCCGCTCATTGATGGAATCAGATTTTGTGCAAATCCATTCGTAAGCAAATTCACAAATTCCAAAAATGTGCAAATCCCCCAACAAACACAAATCCCCCCAAAATGCATATTTTGGGTCAGTGTTTGTGTGTGTGTGTGTGTGTGTGTGTGTATTTCTATGACTGAACGTGCATAAAATTATCACAATTTTTTTTAAAAACCCATTCTGCAAGTCCATGGAATCCACTGACTCGAGAAAAGCCAATCCACTGTGGGATACAGGCCTGTGGCTCATGCTGGCTCAGATTGTCTGAGCGTGAAAAGCTAAGCAGGGTCAGGCCTGGTTATTACTTGGATGGGAGACCCCTCCTCTAGTTTCCTGCATTGAGCAGGGAGTTGGACTCGATGGCCTTGTAGGCCCCTTCCAACTCTATGATCCTATGATGTCCTATGAATCTGCAGGCTGGATTCTTAGAAATTTGAACTCATTTGAGTCCATTGTAGTTTTCTCCGATATCCCTACTTCAAATATGCGAAAGGCTGTCATGCAGAGGATGGAGCAGACTTGTCCTCTGTTGCTCCTGAAGGCAGGACTAGAACCACAAGGTAGAAATGGCAGGGAAGACGATTGCAGCAAAACTTCAGGAGAAAATTCCTAACTGTGAGAGTTGTTTGACAGTTGACTGCTTCCGGGCTCTCCTTCACTGGAGGTATTTGAGCAGAGGCTGCCCGGCCGTCTGTCAGAGATTCTGTAGATGCATCCTGCATTGTAGATCCTGCACTGAGCAAGGGGTTGGACTAGATGGCCTCCAAGGTACCTTCTATAATTCTATTTTAATCATTTACTGTGTCTTTTTAAAAAGGGTGGGGGTTGTGATCCCTCTTCAGTACAGTTTCTGTAGAAAGGCAAATTATCATAACAAAAACATTATTGTAACAAAAATAAATAAATATTGTAGTATATCTGCACCTCACTTTTAAATTGCCCTTTATTTCATCCCTGCCACCTCCTCGACATCTTTCCCCTTCTCCCCTTTTTCCCACAGTGGGGTAGGGATTCTTCTCTCCCCCCACTCACCTTCTTTACAGTACAAGCCATTGTCCATAGCCAATACTTGGACAATGATAACTGCTAACAACAGGAGCCAGCCCAGGACTACAAAATGCGATGCTGAAACAGGTTTCTGAACCTATTCTCTTTGCAGTAAATCATGGCTGGGGAAGAGAAAGGGACGGGTTGCTATGGTCCGGAGTGGAAGAATAATAAAAGGATAGAAGGGCCCCATCATCTCTGTTCCATCAATTCTCCCTTTCCTACTCATCAGTCTGCAGTTTAAATCCAATTCCGTTCGGGGGAAATTTGCATCTTATCAATCTGTCAAGTGAGTGACAGGCAGGGCATGGAGGTGGGGGAGACTCACCTCAGGTCTGCCTAGTGACTGATCAGTTTGTGAGCCAGACTCTACAGCACACGGGCTCCATCTACATCCAATAAAGCAATGTCCCAGTGCTTCTTTGTTCCTCTCATATACCCGTCCCTCAGCAGCTCAAATCCTCCACTGCAGAGCACCTTCCACATATCTACCTTCCACTCAATTCCACAATCAACAGGGCCCATCAGCAGCCTCTCTTGCCTCCATGCTAAAGACTCCCAAGGGTGACACCACTTTACTATACCTCAGCTCTAAGGTCTGGCAAAACTTTGCTTCACAAATCAAATCTAAAGTCCTACTGAACTTATATTCCAGCAAGTAAAGTTATAGATGTCAAGAATAAAATTGACAGTCTACAGCTCAATCTTAAAAGAACCATATCAACAGTTTTACATTTAGGAATAGGATTCCAAATACAAATATTAAAATATCTACCCTGACAGTCTTGTATTTACTTTCATTATGGGTGAAGTAGTGGGGGACGGGGGACGGGACTTCAAGAAAAGTTGGGGGGAAGCCTAAACTATGCCAGGATCAGGCCTCCAGCACAATGGATAGCTTCTCCCCTCCTGCCTTTCCTACAGTGGGTACTTTGGCCTGCTGGATCAGACCAAAGGCCTATCTAGTCCAGGGATGCAGAACCGCAGACCCGTAGGTCAAATCTGGCCCACCTGTGGGCCAAATCCAGGATTCTCCATATTCCCACACATTCTTCCCCTGAGTCCATTCTGTTTCCCATTACCTCATTTTATTTATTTATTTATTTATTTATTTATTTATTATATTTATACCCCGCCTTTTTTTTCCTGCAAGGAACCCAAGGTGGCTTACATAATCCTCCTCTCCATTTTATCCTCACAACAACCCTGTGAGGTAGGGTAGGCTGAGAGGCAGTAACTGGCCCAAAGTCACCCAGTGAGATTCATGGCTGAGTGGGGACTAGAACCCAGATCTCCCAAGTCCCAGTCCAACACTCTCACCACTACACCACACTGGCTCTCATATACCTATCATTTGGTAGTTTCCCAGCTTTTGTGCCTTTCCCTCCCACACTTCTAAAAGGTTGAAATGCCTCTCCTAAGGCTTAGTTCCTGGCAAGAAGAGCTTTCAGCCAAATATGGTATTTGGGGTATTTTGTCCCCTCCCCCTTTGTCTTTGGTCCCACCCACTACTGGACTGCAGCCCCCAAGAGCTTCTTTAAAATTGAATTCAGCCCTCGGGCTAAAAAGAATTTCAACCTAGACTGAACAGACAGAGCTCAGGGTTCACTCCTCAACAACCATGGGTACATATGCCTGCCAATTGAGGATAATACTTCATGCATCTGATGAAGTGGACTCAAGTCCATGAAGGCTTAGTCCTTCACATTTCCCAGCCTTTAAGGTGCTGCAACAGGCTCACATGGCTGCCCCTCTGGAAATTATTACCAGGGAGGTCACTCTAGGACAGTGTTCTCCAACCTTGGGTCCCCAGATGTTTTTGGCCTACAACTCCCAGCATGCCCCAGCCAGCGTAGCTGGCTGGGGCATGCTGGGAGTTGTAGGCCAAAAACATCTGGGGACCCAAGGTTGGAGAACGCTGCTCTAGGCGGACAAGCAAGCAAAAGATGAATGTATTGCTTGAAAGCCATCAGGATGGGTCGGATAGAATGATACAACAGAATAACTTTGGCATCCCAGAAGCTACACACAATTGCCAGAAAGACAGAGTGAAACAAAACCAAAGGAGATGTTATGCCCAGCTGCTATTGTTTTTACAAGACCTCTTAAATTACTTCTAGCTGCAGGTGGAAGAGTCACAGCGCTCCTAAAACAGAAGAGCGCAATTATGACATAAACTACCCGACGGCCCCGCAGATAGATCTGCATAACACTGTAGGAGAAGCTGCCAGTTCACTGTGCAGCTTCCGATATTTCAAAAGCCATTTAACAATATCTGAACCACACGATTGTTAGGGATGGGGCAGCCTTCTCTCCCAATGTGTATCTAGATTCTGGCCTGGTTTTATCTGGGACTGGCTTCTTTTCCCTGCTCCTGCATGTGCTGGGTGCATGCTGCGCAATTTGCCTAATTACCCTCGTGGTGCGCAGCTTGCTGTGTCATCCAAACCCAGCAAGATGCAAGGCAGGGGGTGGCTTCGCAACCCTACAACAAGCCACAGGTTCTGGGGTGGTTTCGAAGTCACTGACTTGTACCTTGCTGGGTTCTGATGACATGGTAAGCCATGTGCCATGAAGGTAATTAGGCAAATTGCGCAGCACACGTCCAGCACATGCAGGGGCGGGGGAAAGAAGCCACCCTGACTTCTTTCCCACCATGGCTTATTTTCCCAATGAACATGCGAACATGACCTGAGTCTGCATGTGGTCGCTCTTTGCTAATTTTATTTATTATTTATTTATTTCATATATTTATTTACCGCCCATCAGCCCAAAGGCTCCCTGGGCAGTTTACAAGAAAAACAGGATAAAAACAATCTTAAAACCAAAAATTATCAAAAAATAGAAATACAAATGCAATATAATACAAAGCAATAAAACAAAAGCAGCCAGATGAATCAGACCGGAGGTACAGCAGTGATAATAAAAATGAGAATAAAAATCTAACCATTAAAATATTGGGTAAATAAAAAGGTTTTCACCTGGTGCCTGAAGGAATAAAGAGTAGGCACCAGGCGCACCTCCTTGGGGAGTTGATTCCAGAGATGGGGTGCTAAGAAGTTGGCCATATTTCAATAGGGGGAACCAAGCTCTCTACAAAGTCCACTCTGGAATCATGCTTTAAATACAAAACAAAACCCAAACCAGAAACCTGAAGGAAGTTTGATTTGTGCAGAGTCACCAATTTAGAAATGGGGGTGGGGGGAGAGAAGACATTGTTGGAAAGATTAGCACATTAGGTTTTGATATCCCCCTAATGACTACTGAGCAGAACTGTTTTGCATTCCTTGCTGTTGCCGTGTTGCATTATCCCAGCAAATTCACCGTCAGCTTCTATAAAAGCCACATCACAATAAACCACCCCCAAAGGCTGTTAAAATGGTATATGTTTTCAATGGCAAAGGGGGGAAAAAGGCAAAAGAATAAAGCCAGGGTTTTTTTTCCTATAGAACTCGGAGCGTCTGCTTCTCAGTCACCTTCCTTGCATTTTTGCCACCCCAACTTCCCCTCTGACATGAAGGATATTCATTTACACAAGATCAATAGACTTTTGAGGAAGCTATCATGCTATTATGTTGTATCCAAACATCATGCTATCGATTCACAACAGATCAGTAGTCCTTCAGCATCAGGGAGCAGCACCTACAAAGCCTGATTGCCGAGTTCCAGTACAAATTGTGAGCTTGCTCTCCCAAGCTGCCGGAGTCATGTGATCCCTGAATTTTAGGTTTCAGGTTTATTTTATTTTTTTTAATGTGAAAGTAGATATATAAGCAGACCAAAAAAAAAAAAAAAAAACACCCCACACCTTTGGTTGTTTTTGACTGTTTTATTTGACATGTCTAGTAACATCTTCAACCACTTTGCTCCTGGGAATCAAACTCTAGGACAAGACATGTGAATGGTGAGAGCTGGGGATGCCGGTCCAAAAGAGGATGATTCATCAGGTGTGGAGGCTGACAGGAGCAGCAGAGCAGGAAATAGCAACTGGCAGGGAATCCGAAACAGAATGCACGACGCATTTCTGGAATCTTCCCCCACAAGCTGTGATGATGGACACTAGCTGAGACAGTTTTAGAAGGGGATTAGACAAGTCTATGGAGACTATGGGCCAGTTCACATGTAATGAGAAGCCACCATGGGTGAATTTCCCCATGGGGCTTTTCATCACAGCGCCAACCACCATTTTGAAAATTCAAGCCACAGTGGGGGGGGGGCTGCAGCTTGTCATTATGTGCGAACCTGGTGAGGATGGATTGTTGGGGTTGTTAACAAGTCACCCACAACCCAGAAATGGAAAGGTCCAGCAGTGCCTACGACAGAAGAATGGTTGGTCAAGATGCTGGAGCTGGCAGAGATGGCCGAACTTCACATCATTAATCAGAGAAAGGACAACATCCACGTTGATTGTTGAGTGGAAACCTCTAATTGACTTTTTGCAGAGACTGGGAAAGAATGATTTGCTTGTTTGTGGGTTCATGGAATAATAAGTGAATTTGGGCAACGGGAAGAAAGGGATTTCTCATTCTGATTATCAAGTAAGAAAAATTATTGTTACCTATATTTGCTGTAGAAATAAAATTTTAAAAAGACAACAACAAGCCACCCACAACCCTAAAACTGGCCATGGGTTCTAGGTGGCTTGTTAACTATCCCAGCATCCCACCCTTGCTGGGTTCACACATAATGATGAGCTGCGGCATGCCCCCACCGCAGCTTGAATGTTCAAAATGCAAAATGGAAAGCCCCATGGGGAAATTCACCCATGGTGGCTTGCTGTTACGTGCGAACCTGGTCTATGTCTGTCAATGACTATTAGTCATTATGGCCATGTGGAATCTTCTGGCTTAGAGGCAATGGTATCCCAGCATCAGGAGCTGACGGGGGTTGAACCGGGACCCTTTTGGATCTGTGTGTGACTGCCCCCCATGTGGTGAACCACTGAACTGCATCCCGCCTAGGTGGCTTAGCATCCTCAGGCCTTGGATTGACTCCACCCATCCAGGCTGGTCATTGGATCCTCCTGGACAGGAAGGACTTCCTGTTCCTGTTCAGCCTTGCTCAAGCAACAATGTCTTCCTGACCTCTGGTGTGTTCCTGTTACAGGTGAGCAGCAACCACAAAATTTGACTTGTTGTACCCCAATTTGGTGCTTCAGAAAATGGACCAATACTGCTCAGACCAATTCAGAGGCCATCCACCTTGACTTGTGGCTACCAAACCTGAATCAATATTCAGAAATAAGAGGCTTCGCGCCTCCCATTAAATATCATGGGGAATTTTTTTTTTAAATGGCAGTAACGTTTTTTCCCCATTTGTCAGAAGTAGAGGAAACTTGCAGCTGTAGATTTTTTCATAGATCATAGAGTTGGAAGGAGCCTACAAGGCTATCGAGTCCAACCCCCTGCTCAATGCAGGAAACTAGAGGAGGGGTCTCCCATCCAAGTAATAACCAGGCCTGACCCTGCTTAGCTTTCCACACTCAGACAAGCTGAGCCAGCGTAAGCCACAAGCCTGTATAATATGCCTGTCATGTTCCACACATAAAAAAAAATAGGTGCTGCATTTTTTGTGCTACACACCTTTAAATTTTGGTTTATTTATTTTTGAAAGGGATCTGCTGATAACATTATTATTTCTTGGCAGAAATTTACAGGGATAGTTACCCTTTCAAGCCTGCCACATTTCAGATGAATAGGATGCAGGGATATCTGTGCAAAAGCAGCATTTACATTTTGAAGGTGTCAAAAAAAAAAAAAAGGACACACATCCCTCTGTGTTCCTTGTGGGCCTTTCTTCTGAAAATGACAGAGAGCACAGAGGTGGCCCTTTGTAAGAAAGCTGCAACATTTCAGAAAGATAGGCGTGGCAGTTTATGTGGAAGGGGGGCTCTCAGATTTGTTGCAGGGAGGTGACAGGTGAGTGATTTGCTTCCCCTTTCCCCTCCTCTGTGGTTTCTTGTATAAAAACAGCAAACATCATAGAGGTGTCCCCAAGCAAGAAACCTGCTAAGTTTCAGAAGAATAGGAACAGGGGCTACAGAGTTGTGATGACTGAAAACCAGTTTAAGACTTTTTTCATGCTGAAGCATGGCGGCGTTGGAAACATGGCTGTCCTCACGGTCCCAGCCTTGCCCTCCCACAAAGCAAAGTGATTTGAGGGCTCATGGTAAAATGTGCCTTATGATTTCAACCAACCACTGCCTCCCCCGCCCCATCAGTGTTTAGAGAAAGGTAAAAGGCACTACTTTTGTCTGCCTTTCTGAAGCCCAAATCCAGAACAAAGCTCCATACAGGGTACGGTTTCAGTTCTTGTCACTTTGGAGGGAAGCCTGCTTCACTTTGGGAAGTGACAGAAATGGTCCAAAGGGGCCCACTTCAGCTTGGGAAACCTGATGCATCCTTTGGCCCTGAGTTCTGGCTTCCTCCTCAGTCCCACCTCCTGGTTTGTCCTTTTGGTCCTGACTGCAGACTTCATGCCATGGTATCTGATTCCTGGCTCCCTGCTCACCTCAGATGCCTGCCCTTGGGCCAGCCCCAACAGCCACAGAACACCAGACGCAGGGAAGGAACAACAGGAAAGAGCTATCACCTTCATGTTCTCCGTGTGGGCATCCTGAAAGCATCTGGTTGGCCCGGGTGGCAAACAGGATGCTAGACCATTGATCTGATCCAGCAGAGCTTTATGTACGTTCAGCATCTACAGGACCTTGGAGAGCTCCTGAAGAGTCCACCTGTGAAGCTTAACTTGCCTCATAAGTACAGTACCAAGTAGGCCAAGCCTGCTCTCACCAGCTGTGATGGGGTCTTGGGTTTTGACACCTCTAAACTGTGTGTTTCCCATCTCTGCAAGGGCTCAGGGTAGTTGGTGTGCTGGGAAAGATATGGAAGACTCTTCCTTTGAATGGCCCAAACCACTTACTTCAGATGCAGAGTTCTCTTTCTCAGGGTATCCTGTTAGGTTTTTCCTCCTCCTTGGACTCTTGGACTGTGACTTCCCCAGGCTGGGAGCTGGGATGCAAGCTCCTCTACCTCAAGGTCAACCTTCGAAGCATCCAAGATCATGACAAGAGCAGAATTCTCCCTGCCCGCCTGCAAATTTTCTCACTTTCCATCACTTCTGGCTGCCATTATTACTGCTGTTATAGCTTTCTTTCCCATTCTAAGGAAATGTAATCAGAAATGTAGAAAAATATAGTGCTATTCTCTCTCTCTTTCTCTGTCTCCCTCCCACTGCATTCCTCTAATGTTCTATCTAATAGGGCCAGGCATTTCCATTAAAAAACAACAACAGCACCATAATGTTTCTATAGGGGTGGTTAAACTAGGAAACATAATGCATGGAAGGTGGGAAGAGGAGGAGATGGAGAAGAACTCCACTGTGGCTGCCACATATTCCTCCTTCAGTTTCAAAGTTATTGTTGCAAGCTCTGAAGATGTCAACAATGAAGGATCCTATTGTCCTCCTAATTAATTTGGCAATCTCCCTGAAATAGGCACTGTGATTGCATATCTGAACTCACCCCTGGACCACTGGAATCAACTAATTAAATAACAATCAGCAACTGCTGTCTACATTTAGAAGATGGGCTATTTCTTTTCTTTTTTATATATTGCTGCAATTAAGGAGCGCACTCAACAATCAGGCTGAAATGCACATTTCCCAGGGAGCCCAGTAAATGATCGCCATTCATATACTTTGTTTTCTTCACATTCTGGCTTTTAAAAAAGAGAGGGGGGGTTAAGAAAAAGTCCATTTTGCTTCTTTGGGAACATGCAGAAGGAAGCACATTCAAGAGGAGGTCTTGCTTCAGGCTCAAGCCGGCTGCGTAGAGGCAGCAGCTGTTTCCATCTGGGTGCAGATAACCTCTAGCTTTTGATCAAGGTCTCCTGCAACATCTGCAGGCCCTAATGCCTTGATAAAGAGAACTGCTCATGCACAAGCTGAGAAAATGGATCTGTACCAGAATTTCCGTCACAGATACACAAAACCGTATGGCAAAGATGATGGCTATGCAATGAAGAGGGGGATTTTTCTTCTTCTTGGTACCCCCGGCACTTGCAAAAGTAGGAATATGATATCCTGGGTGGGGGAAGGGTCTTTGCTCCCAGTGTGTCACGTAATCTCTGGGTTATACTATGCATATGCCATGATCTGAGCAGTGGGCCAGTGGAGAGGGGGTTCAGGGCTCGTGTCTGGAGCTGTTAGCAATGCAGCCCCCAGCAAATCTGGGGGAGAATTAACATGAAAGATGTCAGGGGCGGAATTCAGTCTATACATCTCCATCTAGATCAAGGGTGGGTGACCTGCAGGCCCTTGGACTAATTTCATGCAGCCCTCAGCCTAATTTCAAAAGCCCTCTGTGTATGGTTAGTTCAGATCTCTGGGAAGGGTGATCCATCCCTTCCTTGGCAGCCCGCTGAGTGGAAAGGAAGAAACATTCCTATAGGACTGGAGGTTGATGGCTGCCTTCCTTCCTCAGAGGTAAACTCTTAAGACCTTAGGAATAGGCTTGGACCTGACAGTTTCTAGACTCTAGAGTCCAGAGCAGGGGCAGGAAACCTTTTTTGGTCTGGTAGTCGGACTGGTCCCTCTGGACCAATCTGGTGGGTCAGATGATGTCGGGACCCTGCCCTGAAAGCCCCTCCTCCTCCCCTGACACGATCCGCCCAGGCCTCACCCATTTTTTTCTTTTCTCCGTGCAGAGAGAAGCACTGAGCTCCACACAGAGGAAGGAACTCAGACAGCCTTTGGAGGAGTGGTCCCTCCCAGTGCCAGCTGAATCAGGCACTTCCTCCACTTTCTGCCCTGCTGCCTCTAGAGTCTAGAGAATGGTATGGTATCCGACAGAAATGTTTTTCATGGTATTACTGAGAGGGACCACAATCTCTACTGTAGCATTAGTTATTGTTAATTATTAATGATTATTATTAAATTTATGCAAATAGCATAATAGAAAACAGCTATGAAATGCACACAATCAACATCAGGAGTCAATCAACTAAAGACCCTTGCACCAGAAATAGAATATATCCTGGGTTGAGAACAGGCGCACACACCTAGAGTTTACACTGTTTCCTACTAGGAAGCAAGATTCAGGGGAGGCCAATCTCCTTGGGCAGCACGTGCCACGTGCCACACGATAGGAGCCACTACTGTAAAATCCATCCACCCACAAATTCAGCTACATTTGTTGAAGAGGCTTTGCCCAGGATCTCCTCTGAAGATCTTAAAAGACATGAAAGCTTGTCGTGGGAGAGCCTGATGTTTCATGCAAACATTTGCCAAAGGAGGAAGAACAAAGAGACAAGATTTTGGAAGACAAAAGGTGACAGCATTAGTTAGCTGAGCCAATTTAAATTAGTGCTGCATCAAATATGCTCCAGCAAATATGTCTTGTTGCAAAAACAAAAGGGTGGTGTGGGGGCAATATGTTCCCTACCCCCACTACTGATCTTTTTCGTTCCTGTTCACCACCATTCACAGCCCCACTCTGTTGCTGCTCACACCGCTGCCTCCCCCCCTCAACCCACGGCTGCCTCATCTTGTTCCTGGGACTGTGATCTCAGCCCCTTGGGTACCATGCTGTGAATATGATGTTACAATGCCATTCAGCTAGTCAGACTTGGCCACCTAACACCATCACAAAGCCAGTTCAGAGTGAGGGCACAAGACATTCTAAATGGGTGCCAGGGAAAGAGTTGTACCACAAACACATTCGCCCTGCCCACAGGTGCCCACCATTAAAAAAAAAAAATCACCAAAAAGAAAAATGTGTTTCGTCAAAGGTGAAAATGTTCACAAAATGCACCACCCATTTTGACTCAGTGCTAAATACAGTAATACCTTGGATTGCAAGTAACTTGGTTTGAGAGCGTTTTGCAAGACAAGCAAATTTTTAAATATTTATTTTTTAAAAATTGACTTGATATACAAGTGATGTCTTGCAATACAAGTACTGTAGTACGGCTTAAATTAAAAATCTCTGTACAAATTTTCGTGCTTCTCCTGTCCTGCAAAATACTCAGACGGCCGATTTTGGCCATCTAAGTGTCCTCCGCAAGAGCCCGAGGAGAGAGGAGGGTAAGGTGCCACCAGGACACTGCGTATGCTGGTTGAGAGCCTGTCTCCTTCCCTCCCCGCCCAAAAAACTCTGTCTCCGACGTCACTCGTATGACCTTGGAGCTGCGGCTGGCACGGTTCTTTCCATGCCAGCTGCGAGGGTGGAGAGGGAAGGCACGCTGAGTTCAAAAGAGCGAGTTTCTGAGGCTGGAGCTGGGACTCCGAATTACCCTATCACCATCTAGACTCTGTCTAGCAGCCATAGAGATTGCTCCCAAAGTTGCTCTTTTTCAGCCAAACAAGAAAAGTTTGTGTTTGTATTCACATCATACTATTTTGTTTAATCTACCACAACTAGCAGATGTGGTTCTGAATACACACAGGAGCAAACCTGATGAATGGAGGGTGAGGGAGACCCACAAGGAGTGACAGTGCCATTTTTCATCACTTTCCCCCGTCAAACGCAGCATTTAAAATGGCATTTAACTTATAAAAACCAGGGGGATGCTGCAGCCCTGAACAATGCTGCCATAGGCATGCACAGCCACACAGATGAGATCAAAGAGGCAGAGGGAAATGGAAGGCAGAAAATGTATCTGCAAGGATGCCCTGAGCAAACAATCCTCCCATAAGTGAGTGAACAGAGAAGCCAGAAGGATACAGTAATGACAGCATCAAGGACCAGAGTTATTGTAAATGGAGCAATTGCGAACCTGTTCCATGCAGCAGAAGGGTGTTCTTGTCACAGTTTCCTGTCTTGCCATTGCTTGCCTGGGTTTGACTTGAGCCCTACAGATGCATTCAGGGGAATACATGTGGACTCAAAATGGGGAGAGGCAGCACGCACCCAAGCCCTGCCACCAAGGTGCCCCCAACGCATGCTGGCTCCACTCCTAACCTTAGCACTTTTAGCATGAAGGTCAAAAGTGGAGCTACCGTGCACAGCAAGACTGGGGGCTTGTGTGCATGCACCCACCCCCTCCCCACTTTAAGCCTACACACATTCACCTGAACCCATGAATAGGGCTATAGTGAAAGTGACATCCCATCCATGGAGGTAGCCGTGGCTGCTTTTACCTGGCGTAGAAGACCCACTGGGCTGCGAGTCCTGACGGTTGGAAGGAGTCAGATATACCTGTGAACACCTCAGGTACCATAAGGATATTCTTTTTTTTAAAGCATGGTTTGATTAATGATAAATACAGTTTTATAAGGGTTTGTTTATTTGTGTATTGTTTTATATCGTAGTTGTTCTTTCCATTCATTCATTTCATTTATTATATTTATACCCCGCCTTTTTTCCTGCAAGGAACCCAAGGCGGCTTACATAATCCTCCTCCTCCTCTCCATTTTATCTTCACAACAACAACCCTGTGAGGTAGGTTAGGCTGAGAGTCAGTGACTGGCCCAAAGTCACCCAGTGAGTTTCATATGGCCGAGCGGGGACTAGAACCCGGATCTCCCGAGTCCCAGTCCAACACTCTCACCACCAAAAGATAAACAAGGGATATTTTATTGAAGTCCTGTGTATTTTTTCAGTGACATTTTGTGCCTTGTCTCTTCTTTCTTTCTTTCTTTCGCTCTCTTGCGCTGAGTGCTATCTCCCCCTCTTCTCCACACTCCTCTGCCTCTCACTGAATCCAGCAATTGCCTGCTTCCAGGACACATGCCCCAGTTGTCGGGATCCATCAGGAATCCATCATCAGCTGTCCTGGGTGATGGCTCAGCCGGTGAGGAGGCTCAGTGTGGTCCAGATGGCTGGAACTTGGGTCAGGTTTCAGGAGCTTGGTCAGTGATCCTGGAGCCAGAGAGCTGACAAGTAACTTCAGCAGAGTCTGACTGAGAGCAACTGGCAGGCTTTTATAGTCAGGCCAGGAGAGTTTCTCTGAAAACGCCACCCCCTTCAGGTGTTGCCTCTGGCTGTTAAAGAGCTGTTAGACTTTCCCTGCAGGTGTTGACTTCTCCTAGGGAATGAAGGCTGGAGAAGGGGGAAACCAGTTGGGGAATGCTCCCCAGGATCTCTCTGTTTACTAGATGAGTCTGAAGTCCATTTCTCAGAGTCAGAGGGTAGTGGCACCTCCTGGGGGCTGTGTGGACAAGATATGGGGGCTGAAGCAATGGGCCCCACTTCAGAAGGACCAGGAGCTGGTTCTGATGCCTCCCCAGAGTCACTGTCACAGGAGGCTTCAGTTTCTGAGGGGTGCCAGTCCTGGGCAATGACACCAGTGCTGCCAATCTACTTTCTACTTCTCTCCCAGATTCCCTGGGAGACAATTTTATAGGAGCATTAAAAGCTGCCTTCTATCAGTTCAGCCTGTTTGTCTGGTTTCATCTACTCTGACCGGCAGCATATCTCAAGGATTGCAAGCCGCGTTCTTTCCCGTCGCCTGGTATGCTACCCAATCCTTTAAACTAGGGATGCCCAGGATAGAATCCAGGACTTTCTGAATGCAAAGCAGATGCTGCAGCACTGAGCTCTGGTCCCTCCTGTGAAGTCTACAGTCCTCACTGAGCTCCAGGGCTGAATGCAGTTTTGTACCTTTTAATCACAAGATCCTCTTTTCTCTTGGAAACAGGACCACCACATCAAGTTTATGGTTTCTGGAGGCCTCTTTAAATTATGATTTTAAGAAATACAAGGAATGGCACTAGCAGAGCATCTATCAAGACTAAACACTCAGGCACCTACTGAAAGGTCTGGATGGGGGGGCACCCAAATCAGACAAGACACCACCAGAAACAGCATGATAAGGTGTGAAATTAAATCACATAAAAAGGCAGCTTTCTAGAGAGATGGGGAGGGAGCGGGAACAGGAGCAGAGCAGAGCAAAAGGCAAAGCTAGCAGCTAAACAGGAAGGTATTGGCATTTTGCTGCTGTCACCAATGCTTTACAACATTTGTAAACCACTCATGTCTGCTTCAACTAGAGGAAGGCGAGAGGAGCTTTAAGCTACATAATCAAATCACCGCCCACCGGTCTGCATGAAAGCCGGTCGCTCCTGCAAAGTGAGCAAGGCCAACTCTATCCTGCAGGCTGAATAATGAGAAACCCCCTGCCCTGGGAGGTGGAAGGTTAGACTATCAGGATGATAACCAAGCCAGGCTCGGCATTCATTACAATGGCAGCAGAATTCAGGTCAGAACTTCACAGAGCCACAGCTATCCTGACAACTTTGCTTAAGGATCTGTGATGATGGCTGGTTTGGAAGTGGTGATGTTCCAGTCAGCCACAGGACAGGGTTTAGAGAGCCCCCCTGAGTTGGAAAATCTGCTGCTTCTGGTAAAAGTGGTTGTCCGGTTGAACTTTTTAAGATGCCACCTTCTTCCTGCTCCAGTGTCCAAAGCATGCAGGAAGCCCACAAGGGACAACATTAGAAAGCATCATAGATATACTACCAGGGGCAGAACCCACCTCCAAGGGCCTTGTTACCTTTCCTTCCCATGATTTGGAAAGCATCGGACCAGCTCTGGTACGGTACTTAAAAGTGCATTATTATGTTGTCTGATTCTGGACCCAGAGCAATGTCTACATTCCTTGGGAGCTGTCTGCGGTCCTCTCTGTCTACAGCAGCTTTCCCCAACCTTGTGCCAGTGGCCATGCTGACTTCTGATGATGGTCGCTGTAGTCCAACACATCTGAACAGCACCAGGTTGGGAAAGACTGGTTTACATTCTGTGTTGCTGCACCCAGTCCATTGTCTGGGTGTCACCCAGCACCTTCACAGCACTTCAGACAAATCAGTACCGTATGTAGGGCCTGCCCTATCATTAGGCAAAGTGAGGCATCTGCCTCAGGCAGCTGGTTTGGGGTGACATGAAAAGCCAGCAAATTGTTAGTTATTAAATGTATTATTGTATTTTTACTGCCAGGGAGAGGTAGAGTTATTTGTGGGACTTTCTGCCTCAGGTGCCAAACTAATTTGGCTGGCCCTGGGTAGTATGAACCTTGGCTTTTGTGTGGTGGGGGAGGGCAGACATTGCCATTTGCTGCTCTGCCTCAGAAAGAACAGTGTCTTGTGCAGGACCTGCCAGTATGAGCATTCCAAGTAAGCATTCAACACAAAGGACATTAGACAGGAATGGGGGGAAATGCCAGGTACCATGATCCCTGGATTCCTAGAAGTTTGGTGCCAGCACCTAGGATTCTAAATATTTTATCTATCCAGCATTTAAAACTGGGGTGTTGAACCTCTTTCAGCAAAACTCTTGGGGGCCACATTCCAGTGGAGGTGGGACCTCAGGAAAAGGGGTGGGGCCAAAGGCAAAAGGGGCATAGCCAAAAATACCAGCAGATTCTAACTGAAAGCTCTTACTGCCAGTAATGAAGCCACAGAAGAGGCATTTCAACCTTCTCAGAATGGGGAAAAGACAAAAATAGCAAAATCTGGGAAATCACCAAACAATCAGCGGTCGAGGAAAGGGTGTGGCCATCTGAGGAACCCTAGCTTTGGCCCCTGGGCCTGAGGTTCTGCACCCCTACTTTAAAGAGTCATGTGGGATCAAACAAATTTGAAATATCTTCCCGGACCTGGTACCAGGGAACAGCATGGGGGCAACATTAGGGTCAGTGGCAAAGATGGAATGAAAAACTAGCCCCCTCTCACCATCACCTATACCAGCCTTCTCCAACCTGATGCCCTTTAGATGCGTTGGACTACAACTCTCAGCACCCCCAGCAATGGTTGTACTAGCTGGTGTTGGTGGGGGTTGTAGTCCAAAGCATCTAGAGGGCACCAGGCTGGGAAAGGTTGACCTAACCGGTCAACGTGGTTGATTTTGCCACTTGGAAAAGCTCAGGGTGCAGCCACCCATAAATGTAGCTGATATTCTGGCCTCCATTAACGTGGTTGATATTCTGATCCTCTAACATAATCTTGCACCCTGCTTGATTACACTATTTATATATTACGGATATAAATTTTTACTGCTTCGCTGTGCACTAAATGGCATGGAGGATCTACTTTTAATGCCACAAACCTAGCCTTCTCATTCCTGACTAGCATACAGATAATAGAGGGCTTATTCTTAAACTTGGATCCCAAAACAGAAATAGAGAGAGTGTCAAGTCAGGGGTGGTACTGCTTTCTGCTCCCCACTAAAGTTAGGTTTAAACCCATGCATCTGTCAGCATTTCTTCTGGGGCTTCTATGTACAGTCTGTGTCTTCTTCTCTACATTATAACTGTACTCCTTCCTGTTGAAGGGACTGGGTTCAAGCAGCTCCACTTTCACAAAAGCCACCACATTATATGCAAGACTCTTTCATCCCCACAATGCTTATTCTCTTGACAGGTGCTGTCCTTATTCTGCTATTGCTGTGTGTGTTTTTTAATGTGTTTGTTTTATTATTTAATCAATTTTTATTTCCCTATTATTGTAAGCCACCTTGAGTGCCATTTTCCTGGTGGAAAGTAGGAGTACAAATCAAATAAATAAATATTTAAATTCTAATAGTTAATAAATTAGCACATGCAAATAGTATGCAAATCACTGCCCTCCTTTGTCCTCTTTTTGGTTGATGTGTTTCCTCTTTTGGGGTGATTCATAAGTGGCCACCCGAGGCAAACAGCTCACATAAGTGGAAGGTGGCCACAGCTCAGAATAGGCTGCAACAATGAAGGAACCAATCAAAGACCCAAACACGCACCCTATGACCAAACTGAGATTTAATCCATGTTAAGGGGTTATTGATAAAAGATAGGGTTCAGATTAGGAGGGGTTACTAGTTCTGACATCTGGAAATCCAGGAAGCAACAATCACCACCGCCAGCCAGTACAATTGACCATGCTTGAAGAACTTTGTAAGGCTGTCATTTCATTTTCTTTCATTATTCTGCTGTGAGAGTGTGAGATTTCCATTTCTATTTAATAAACTTCCTTTTGATTCATTTTCTAGGCGCCTGTGCCATTCAGCCCAACAATATAGGTGGCCGGCTACCCACAAACCGAGTGTTTCCTCTGCACAGCGAGATCAGGAGGCATCCTTGTGCAGTTAAACTGACGTTCAAATCGTTTCCACTGCATCCCCGATTGCTGTAGTAAATTAACGTGCATGCCTACAATAGGAAACTGCCGGATACCAAATCAGACCAGTGGTCCATATAGCCAAGTGTTGTCTACACTGACTGGCTGTGGCACTCCAGTGTTTCTGGCAGGTGTCTTTCCCAGCCAGCCCTCAAGATGTCAAGGGCTGAGCGAGGGGCATTTTGCATGCAACGCTTGTGCCCTACCACTGATCTTCTCGAAAGGGTTTATGGTGGGTGAGCTGTGATGCTCTGGAAATGAATTGCGATCCCCTCCACCCTGCAAGAAGTGGGTCAGCTTCTGTCTCTCTCCATTATGAGCTCAAGCCTGCCACACTTCATCCTAATAGGCGGAACTCCCACTGAATTCAACTGGAGATTAACTTGAGTTAGAGCTGCAATTATGCCCTTTGAATATGTTAGCCATGCGTTCATATGCTCCCGCTACATTACTAGTCCATCCTACACACACACACACCATGTCCTGTGCCAGACTTACCATGGAGGGCTGACATGCACTAGCAGCTTGCTTGCAAGTCAGAAGCAAGATCCAGAATTAGTCCCTGTTTAATAACCAGTTGATGCCAGGGAGCAGAATGGGCAAGATTTTCTAAGGACGTAAGAAAATTGCTGGATCAGACCAAGGCCCATTGAGTACAGCCAAATTGTGGGAAAGGTAACCCATTGTTTGCTAGGAACGAAGAACTGTGATCATTATTTTTATTATTGACAGTTTTATCCCACCCTTCCTCCAAGTAGTTAAGGGTGACATATGCAGATTCCCCACTCCTCATTTTATCCTCACAACAGCCCTGTGAGGGAGGGAGGCTAGGCTGAGAATGTGTGACTGACTCACAGTCACCCAGTGAGCTTTGTAGCTGAGTGGGGATGTGAAACTGGGTCTATTCAGTCCTAGTCTGAAACTCTAGTCTAACCACACACCATGCTGCTCCTGGAGCACTCCATGAACTGGTGGTCATTGAACTGGGCTCAAGTTACAGGAACCCAGATTCCACCTAAACATCAGGAAAAAATTCCTGACTGTTAGACTTAGAGCAATAAGACAATAGGACCAACTACCTAGGGAGGTGGTGGGCTCTCCCACTCTGGAGGCATTCAAGGTGCAGCTGGACAGCCATCTGTCGGGGATGCTTTGACCTGGATTCCTGCACTGAGCAGGGGGTTGGACTCGATGGCCTTGTAGTAGGCCCCTTCCAACTCTACTTTTCTATGATTCTATGATTCTATGAATACCTTTGCAGCCATACCCAGCCTGGTGCTTCGGACTACAACTCTCATCATCCCTAACCATTGGGCATGCATGTATGTATATGATGACAGCAGCAAGAATAATCTACGCTCAAAAATTGAAAGAAGCAGCAATACCAACTATAGAAAACTGGCTGCTGAAAATGTTGGATTTAGCAGAGATGGCGAAATTGACTTGTTTAATTAGAGAAAAAATTTTATCCTCGATCAAGAAAGACTGGAAACCTCTGGTGGACTTTTTGGGGAGGAGGGAAGGTGACTTAATAATTTTGGGTTTTGATTTTTGAATATTGGTAAAGTGATAGAAATTCGTTCTGTGAAAATAGAAGAAACTTAGCTTGGATAAGGATTGGTAATGTTTGTCAGACAATGTGGCGGAAGTCAAATACATTTTTTTTTTTTGGAAAATTTAATAAAAAAATAAAAAACCTAACCATTGGGCATGCTGGCTGGGCCTGATGGGAGTTGGGGGCAGCTGCCTCTGCAGGATGCAGGTGTCCAAGTATCCACCCATCCATGTGGGATGCAAATACAAGAGGAATTAACCCTAGAGAACACCTTTGTGGGGCCTTCTGTTCCCAAGCTCCTAGGGGACTCTTCCATCGTTTATTGACCTACAGCTCACTGGCCTTACAAACGGCTCTTAGGAGTGTGTGCTGTTTACCCAGCCACATCTGTGCTGCTATGAACTGCTTCAGTTTATTATGCTAAAGCTTGGAAGCTTATTTTTTCTGCCTTATGGATCATTGACCTTATTGACTGGAACATCTTGGTCTAAGCCATTATAATCCAGCAGGTCCACCATCGGGCCCTTCAGGCAGAAGCAGCAAGCATGCCTTCCTACCTAAGTGCCGTAGGAAAGTGGCATTGCACCAGTTTGTTGTGCACCCCTCCACCCACCCAGGATCATCATGCAAATAAAACCACTCGGTGATGGCTGGAGGATTTCTCTCCATAAACAGAAGGACGAGGTGTTAGCTAATTGCACCAGGGATGAACTTCTCAAAAAGTTTATTTTTATAGCTTCAGAAAACAGGGAGCTTAAGAAGTAGACGAGAACTGATGTGAGAACTGATTAAGAAAGACAGCAAGTGTGTGTGTGTGAGAGAGCGCATGCACTTTTTAAAAAATAAAAAAGCATGCACAAAGTACTAATCATTGCTCTACAGATGCAGTCAGCTTTAATCTGCTGCTGGCCTATTTTGAGTTGGGTGATGTTCTCCCCGACGCCTCAGTCATGCCCCAATCTGGCATTCCTCACTGCTCCCCTTACAATATGTGATCAGTTAAGTCACTTTATGTTCCGTTTACCAATGAGAGGACGGTGATGATTCAGATGGAGACAAGATTATTACACATGCAGAAGGTGCAGTCCACCAGCTGCCCGTCATCCTTCACTCTTTTTAATAACAATAATTGTTAAAATGCCACACCGATACAAAGAGGGAGTTGGGTGGGCCTTCTCTTTTTCTCCGCCTTCTGTCACACAGTTGTAACAACTAGTCATGACCTCCCACCTGCTAATTGGAGTGAGAAGGAAATGCTGCCGCTTAATGAGGGTGACATTTTCTTTGTGTAAAAGCATCAAAATTGTTGCAGCTGCTTCAATGCCTTCCCTGAAACAATCTTGCCATAATTAGGGTATTCTGTGCACCCAGAATTGCCCAAGTGTGTGGACTGTGGCATCCACTGCAAATAGACACACAACTGAGAATCTCAGCTTTCAGTGTGTGTGTGTGTGTGTGTGTGTGTGTGTGTTTAAGTAAGTTTCTAGCCCTTATGGATCCAGATACAGCCTTGCAAAGTTATGAGTAATGTGAGGTAAAAATTCAGAAGCCAAGCAGTGCCCAATTTTCAGTTCTCCAGTGGAAGAAGAGTACTCTGCATAATTCATTCTCTCTCTCATAGAAATTTAGGTGATAGTATGAAAAACAAGGCAACAAATACAGGCATGTGGCTCACGCTGGCTCAGCTTGTCTGAGCGTGGAAAGCTAAGCAGGGTCAGGCCTGGTTGTTACTTGGATGGGAGACCCCCTCCTCTAGTTTCCTGCACTGAGCAGGGGGTTGGACTCGATGGCCTTGTAGGCCCCTTCCAACACTATGATCTATGAAATCTATGAAATGCTATTGCTTAGCGCAAGCATCACTTAGTCAGGACACAGAATCTGGACTTTCTTGACATGGAGTTTGAATTACTTTGATGCAGAATTAGGATGAAATATATACTGCTGTGGCTGCCATTTAGGGTTGTATCTGAGGTTAATCTAACTGAAGTAACCCATGGGTCTACTCTAAGCAGCACTAACACTGGATACAGCCCTTTGATTCCAGAAAAGTCAGGAGATTGTTTAGTGCTCACATCAAGATATCTGTGCCAACACTATTCCATAATTGGCAGTGTCAAGACTATTGATCAGGGTCCCTGTATCTGGATTGCCCACAGTAACAGCCCATGTGAATACTTTGCCAATTTACAGAGAACATATGAGACTTCCCCTGGTCGCAGCCTGCCACATTTCAAAGGAATGCCTGGTGGAGTTGCAATCTTGAGTTGCCTGACTGAGTTGCGGTCAGAAGAACATAACAAGAACATGCTGAAAGAGACCAAAGGCCTGTCTAAGTCCAGCAATCTGTTCACACAGTGGCCAGCAATCTGCCTGAGAGAAGCCCACAAGCAGGACATGAGTGCAACAGCACCCTCCCACCCATGTTCTCCAACAACTGGTGTACGTAGGCATACTGCCTCTGATCCTGGAGGTAGCATATAGCCATCCTGACAAGTAGCCATTGATATTCTCATCCTGCATGAATTTGTCCAATCCCCTTTTAAAGCTGTCCAAGTTGGTGGCCATCACTACATCTTGTGGCAGCAAATTCCACAGGTTAGCTATGCACTGTGTGAAGAAGGACGTTTTTCAGCCTGTCCCAGATCCCCTGCCATTCAGCTTCATTGGATGACCCCGTTGGGCTCTAGTGTTATGGAAAAGGGAAAAGAAACACCCCCTTCATGCCAAAAAGTCCATACACTCATGGGGTAGCATCAGGATCTCAAGCCACAAACTCAGTGGATCTTCTAAATCCACCCAAAGTGGGGGATGGTGAGGAAACACACAAGATACAGGCATGTGGCTTACGCTGGCTCAGCTTGTCTGAGCGTGGAAAGCTAAGCAGGGTCAAGCCTGGTTGTTACTTGGATGGGAGACCCCTCCTCTAGTTTCCTGCATTGAGCAGGGGGTTAGACTCGATAGCCTTGTAGGCTCCTTCCAACTCTATGATCTATGAAATCTATGAAATAAGACAGAGGCGGGGAACATGCAGCCCTTCGGATGTCGTTGGACTGCAACTCCCAGCAGTCCCAGCCAGCAAACCCAATGGCAAGGGATTGCTGAGAGCTGCAGCCCGAGAACATCTCAAGGGCAATACATTCCCCATCCCTGACATAAGGGGGGAAATTGCCTTGCATCTATCTAATCCAGGACCCTGCTTCTGACAGAGGACAGCCTCTGGGGAGCCCACAAAAAGGGCATGAGAGTGTAAGCCTCCCCTGCTGTTTGTCTCTAGTGTATGACATTCAGCCACTGAATATCAGTGGCATGTTCACTGCCACTTAACATGGGAGGTTCCATTTAGTTATGCTGGCCAGCAGGGGATTGTTTATTCACCACCATATCTGTGGGCTACTTTTCAGCTTTAAAGGTTTCCAAAGCAGTTTCCCAAAACTGAAACCATCACTCACTCATTAAGACCTCTTGATTAAAATCACGGGAGCTCAAAAAAGATCCCCAAGGGTCATCTAGACAGACCCCTCGCCAATGCAGGAAACCCACAACTACAGGATCCCTGATAGGCAGCCATCCAGCCTCTGCTGAACAACCGCTAACAAAAGTGAGAGTCCACCAATCTTCCGCAGCAGTTTGTCCGGCTGTTGAACAGCGCCTCCAACTATCAGAAAGTTCCACGTGGGGTACAATCCAATGGGGGTGCCGATAAGCCGCCGAACTCGGGAGGATTGCAGGCATCCTATGCAGGGAGGGAGGAGCACGGGGGTGATCTTCACCACCTCCCCACTCTTCCCGCCCTGCAAATCAGCTAGACGTCTGGTTTCAGCCATCTAGCTGCTGTGCTTCAGACTGGGAGGGAGGGAGGCTGGAGTGCTGCCAAGGTATGTCATATCCCCGTGGACCCAGCCTCCTCCGCCCCCTGCCCCCAGAATGCCCTCTTTACCCCTTCCCTGAGGTTGCTATTATGGCCTCAGAGAAGCAGCCGGCGCGGTTCTTTCTGTGCTGGTTGCAAGCAAGAGGGGGGCGTGATCTGAGTGCAGATCCCCAACTACGAGCTCGGAGCTCTTTTCCAACCTCGGAGCTGGGAATCTGAAGCATCCTACGGCCCTCTTGATGCTGTCTAGAGGGCCATATAGCATCACTCTGTTAATTGTTTAGTCAAATTCCCCTTTCCTATCTTTTCAATCCATTGGTTTGGACCCCACCCTCTGGAGCGACAGGGGAAAAAAATAATCTATCCTTGGTTAATTAGCTGTGGCTTGTCAACTGATACAAGAATTGTTAGCTGATTAGTCCCCTCCTTTTTAATTGACTAAATTTCAATCAATTTCCATATTACCAACATCTCAAGACAGTTATCTTGCACTTCTAAAAGTCACCTTCCCATTTAAATGTACAAGAGTTACCACTCATTATTAGAAGGAAAAGCCACCCTTAACAGCCTTTTCTCTTCTTTTCTTTTCTTTTTTCATTCTCTATCACAGCAATCAACTGGGATCAAAACAACCACAAAACGCAGGAACAAGTCTATCCTCAACTGGGCCCCAATGATTAAAGTTTGCTGTGCTCCCCGCACTAATGAATCTATCGAGCCAATTAAAGCTTGAAGGTAGGGATGCCAATTTGTGGTTTTAAAAAAATACCCGTCAGAAAGCGGAGTGGAGAAGACTGGGTTTTGATGAGCCAGGGGTGGAAACTAGTGAGGGTGGGGGCGGTGCTTGGGGGGGTTGCACAAGATGATGCTTGGCAGTTCAAGGTGAGGGGTCAATTAAAGACCTAAGGCTGATACATTAATGCACAGCTGAAATACCAGATGAATGGCAACCTTCCTTACAAGACCTAGAAGGAATGCATCTTTGTGGACTTTTGCGGGCCATTCTGACAAGCAAATGGCAAACAGCCACATCAGGGATAATATATACATTTTAAGCCACATTTATTTTAAAGACAGTTCTTATGGAAAAAGCAAAATGGCTTTTAGCCGGGGCAAACACACACACTCACACACACACACACACACACACACAGCTTTTACATTGTCATCAACATTTGCAGATTCTGCTGCCTCCATCTGTCCAGTTAATTACTTTGTGCAATAGCCTGTTGGCTTCATTCTTTTTCTAAAAAAAAAGAAAAAAGAATGAACTGAGAAGGAAGAGAGAGAGGAGAGACAGAGACCGACCCAATTATCATTCTGGGCAGCTACCCGCAATCCCGTAGCTGCAGCAGCACATCCCCAAGTGCCAGGCAGACCTTTGTTGCCAATTTCAGCTGACAAAACAAAGAGACAGAGGGGAAGGTGCTCTTCGCAAGACTTATTTTGTGTTTTTTAATCCCGCCAGGATGAGGGGAGGCAGGGTTGCATCTCCCGTAGACATCCAGAGAGCTCGGTTTCCGTGCCTCTCATGCTACAGTGGGACCATCGTAGCAAGCTGCATTTACATGCTGTGTTTGGTGGATTTGCATCCCGTTCATCTCATTTCACTGACACTTGGAGCTTTTTCTGGAGGATGCTTAGAGAGGCTTACACAGCAGCTCCTATCCCAGCTGCAACTTGCTTTGCCTGTTTAATGTGTAACAGCACCAGGCACCCTCTGACCTGCGGCACTGCCTGTAGCTCCGATCGGAATATGAAACAAACAAGCAAAAAAGAAAAAACAAAACAAAACCTTGCGTTATCAGGAATGGATATTACGTTTACTCCCCCGTGCAGAATGGCATTCCCAAGCAATGCATTCTGTGACTGGTTCTTTGTTTCTCTTGAAACATAAGAGCTTCAGTCAACCCTGCAGTCTCCTCCTCTGCTTTTCATTCCATCCTGAACTCAGCTCTTCATTCAGCTCTGTGTTTCCAGCAAGCCTGCAAAGTTTACTCAAGTAGTGTAATAAGGCTGTAATCGAATGGTCCCTGGCAGCCTGTTCCAGGGGCCATGGGATATAGATCTCCCTTGGAGGTCTACTTTCACAAGTCTCCCCATTGTGGACACAGAAACCTCTGTCACCCTTGCTGCTCTACCAGTGCCCCGGTGGCAGTAACAACAAAAGGAGGGTGTTCTTGGGGCAGATCCATGGAGGCTTTGGAACCTCAGTATGCAAAGCCCTCCCATTCCGCTGACCCCTCCCTGCAAACTTGCTGAAATGCTTCCTCTTCCCTGGAGCTGCCATGCTTAATTTCCCCACTCCTCCATTGCAGTTAAAGGGAGGGAAATTAGAGAACACTGTGGCGTAACCCCACAATTCAGTTCCCTGGTGTATGTCTGCTTTAGTATGTTTAGTGAGTATAGAATGTTGAACTGAGTGGGTGTGGTTTGTGATGTCTTGGAAAGGGTGGAAGGAGGAGTATATAAGGAGTGTTTGAGTGAGATCAGAGTTAGTCGGGTTAGTGTGTTATGGGAGATGTTTGGAGTGTGGGGAAGAGTTGGGAGTTAGGAGTAGGTTAGTTGGATTAGTTGGATTAGTTGGATTATTCGTGTCTTGTCAGGAGTTTTAAGAGGAATCAGTGATTGTATGAGGAGTGAAAGTATTTAGAATTGTAGGGACTTAGGTTAATCATAAAGCGTTTGTGGTAGGCAGGTTTTAAGTTATTTTCTGGAACTAAGATTTTGAGAATTAAAATAAACTTATTTTTTTGTTTGCTACCCAAATCCTATGTGTCAGCTTGGCGTTATTACCTGCATTACTTTTAAATCTACACACACACCTTTGTACCTTCAGTATCATAAATTTAAAAATAGATCCTTCATAACCAGTATTAATCTTTCCCCTCATTAGTAGGGGAAAGGTTTCATATGACCCTCCCCTCAGGTTTTTAAGTGTTGATGCTTAGGCTGAGAAGGGTTTATGCGTGTGGTCCTAAAGTGTAAGGGACCCTGTGGTCGCAAACACCTATCCATAGTAGGAAAGAAAAGGAACAAGTTGTCCCACCACAACACACACATACACCACCCTGGCTGGCATGAGCTGGTCGGGCTTAGGAATTGGTGCTTCTTCCACCCACCCCATAGGATTGCTTTGTAAATAGAGTAACATGGTGTCCTGATCAATTGGGCAAGAGTTTCATTCATTTATTTAAAACTAAAATGAATATTAAGTATTTATTTTAAAACTGCAGATGTTTGAGCACCTTCTAAAAAGAGCCATTATCCGCCCACCTTCTCGTTCACAGGAGGGAATGCCTCTAAGATGAAGCTCTGCTGTGACAGGCACATGCATCACCTCAAAATTACAGCAAAATAACCACGCTTCTTGCTTGTTCTTACCTATATGCCAATTAAATCCATTGGTTAACCAACGAGAGCCTTTACAATATAAAACTTTGTTTACTTTTCAAATGAATAAATTATGTGCATCGCCCTGAGACCCTCAGCTATAGGTGGATGTAAAAATGAAATAAATAAATAAATAAATAAATAAATCTCCTCCTCCTCTCCATGTTATCCTCACAACAACCCTGTGAGGTAGGTTAGGCTGTGAGTCAGTGATTGGCCCAAAGTCACCCGGTGAACTTCCTGGCCGAGCACGAACTAGAACCCAGGTCCCTGAGTCCCAGTCCAACACTGCAACCACTACACCATATTGGCTCTCTTTAGTAGCAACTAAAGCATGCTCCTCCAGCTTCAACTGGGGGCAGCTGTGGCCTACTCCCATAACTGGAAAATAACTGGAAGCCCTGCAGGGTGGGGACTGCCAGCAAGATTTCAATGGCCAACGCTACCATATAAGGTGCTCTCGAGTCCTCTTTAGATGTTGCACTGCATTCCACTCCCCCATTCCTACACAGTATGGGATCAGCTAGCCGCCTGTTGCAGTTGTGCAGGAATCTCGGGGTGCTTCTCATGACTGGCCTTCGGGATTGCCTTCTCTTTTGGGGGGTCTGATCCATACTGCCTTATTTCCTGATGGGTGAGGAGTTATAATTTGGCTGATTGGCTTCTGCCGATTGATTGATTTGATCTGTAGTACCCTGCCTTTCTACCAAGAAAATAGCGGTCAAGGCGGCTTAAATTATAAATAAAAATGGATTAACAGCGCAATCCTATGAGGGTGGGTGCCTGCAACCCTCCGAACCTGGAGGATTGCGGGCATCCTATTGAGGGCGGGGGGGAGCATGGTGGATAGGATATCCGCCGCACTCCCCTCGCCCTCAAAAACATCTAGACAGCCAATTTCAACTGTCTAGATGTTTTTCCTCTCCTCATGAGGAGGAGAGGCTGAGGCTCCACCTGGATTCCTTAGAATTCAGCAGAGTCTCGCTCCTCCCTTCCCCACCCCAAGGAACACCTCCCCCCCATGGGGGAACCAAAGATGGAAGTCCGTCTTCGGTTCCTTGCCAGTGTGGAAAGAACTGCACTGGCTACAAGGTGGGGGGCGGCTGCTCCACAGCACTGCAACTTCAGATGGGATTTCTGAACTTGCAGGGGCTTCTATGCCCAATCCTGCATTTCCCCCCCTCCCCAGGAAAGGTCAGGGGGAGATAGGATTGCACCCTAAAACAATAATAAAACAGATTAAAACACAATTAAAAACACCAAGAATAGCAGGATAAAAACAACACCCAACCCAACAGACCCACTCACAGGCCAAAGGCCTTCTTGAGTAAGGCGGTCTCTGCCTGCCAGCAGAAGGACAACAGAGAGGGAACAAATGCAGCCTCCTTCAACAGGGAGTCCCACAGCCTGGGAGCAGCCACCAAGAAGACCATCTTTCGCATCACCACCAAACGCGCCTCTGAAGGCAGCAATCTCGAAAGAAGGGCCTCTTCAGAAGACCCGGGCAGGCTCATGAGGGGGAAAGGTGGTCTTCCAGGAAGCCTGCTCTCAAGCCGTAATCAGCACTTTGAATTGTGCCCGCCCAGCAGGAATAGACTGGTAGCCAGTGACACCTTTGTAACAAGAGAATCACGTGGTCCCTGTAACCATCCCGGGTCAACAGTCTGGCTGCTTTCCCATCTATGCCAGCCTTCCCTGACGTGGTGCCCTTCAGATGTTTTGGACTACAACTCCCATGATCCCTGACCACTGGTGCTGCTGGCAGGGGCTGATGGGAGTCAAAGTCCCAAAACATCTGCAGGGCCACACGTCGGGGAAGGCCTGATCTGTGCCTGGTGCACCTTGGTGGCAGGAAGGAGACGAGCACCTTTTATTTCAATAAAACATTGCTTCTCTGAGGAAGGTCAGGGGCAGGACCAGGACAAAACCTGACGGACCAGGGGCTGAGCCACGGCGGTACCCAGCGAGCAGAGCTCAAACAGAAACACAGTGGAGCCTGGCAGAATCTGGCATTTACTGGCTCTTCGGCTTCTAGGGCTGGTTACCTGGCCAGAGGCTTTACCAGCCAGTTGCCGGCCAACTGGCATGGCTAGCCCAGGCAAGGGTAGGACAAGCGGCAGCAGCAACACTGCTCCCCCCCCCCGATTAGCATGCGCCAAGGCGTGCCACTCCCTTTCATCTGCAGCTCGCCTCATTCCTCGCTCCTTTCCTGCGCTCCCACTAATAAGTGTACAAATGGATGCTGGTGTCATTCAGAGGAAGAAAGGCAGGACGCGTCCCTCCATCTCGGCTTGAATGAGAGCATTTTCCTGGGAACAAGGAGCTGGATTCAGTGGCTTGGTGCTGTCTGATCGTGGGCTGTTGCTAGAGAAACGAGGCCAGCCGGTGCTTCTAGGGTCACCCCTGGTGGTGGCAAGGAGGGGGCAGCTGGGAGGGACAGGCCATCCGCTTCCAGGGGAATCTTTCAAGGGAGAAAGTGGGGGGGGGGCTGTTGTGCTGCCCGGGGCTGGATGAGCAAGGTGAGCGCTCTTGCATGCCATTTTGCAATGTGCGACAGCTCTTTCCTGCTGCTTCCTGTGTGGATTTGGAGGCAGGGCTTGGTCCAGACCACAGAGGTGCCAAACCTGTTCCAGACAGAGGTCCAGATTCAATTTTAGAGACTCTCTCAGGGGCCGCATTCCAGCTGTGGGCAGGGGCCACAGGCGAAAACTGGAGGGAAAATACCAGCATGTTTTAGCTTAAAGCTCTTACTGTCAGGGGGAAAGCCTTATTGGGAGAGGCATTTCTGCCTTTTAGTACAGGGAAAACACACACACACACGAGCCAGGAAACCACCAAATGATTGGCAGCCAGAGGAAAGGTGGCAGGGCCATCCGGGTCAACTGCAAAGGGCAGACTTGGCCCATGGGCTGAGGTGCCACACCTCTGGGTCAGGGCTTTCAAAGCAGAGGTCCAACCCTCCATCACGGGAGGTGATAACAAAGCAAATGGTGTCCCAAGAATGCAGAAGGCATGTGTTCTTCTCCACTGATAAGCCAAAGCCCACATGGAATTAAGAGACAAGATTCATGGTATATTCAATCCCTGCATGGTCAGCACCTCTCTCTTCAAAATGTACAACCAGGCCACAGCATATTCTACAGGTTTCTGCAAGCTCATTTCCCAGAAAGTTTCTGGGGGGGGGGGGAGAAAGCTTCTTATTGTGGTGCTAGGGGAGCACACGTTTGAAATGCACAGGCAATGCCTGCTGAATCTTTGAGAATGCCCAGCCCACGGCTATATCATGCAATCTGCACATGCTCAAAGTCACTTTGGTTCTAAGGCAGAACATCCAAGGGCAGGGACGTCATTTCAGGGCTAGAGGCACCAGCTCTGTGTGAAGAAATCCCCAGGTTTAATCCCCGTCTCTCCATTGAAAAGATCAGGTAACAGGGGATGGAGGAAGAGCCCACTGTTCCTGGGTCCCCAGAGAACTGCGGCCGGGCAGAAGGGGCAATACTGGGTGAGATGGAGAAATTGTCTGTCCAGGTATAGGGCAATGTCTTACGATCCTTTACCTTGACATTCAAAAACCAAGTTCGGCAAAGTAGGAAGCTGCCTTATACTGGGTCAGACCCTCGGTCCATCTAGCCCAGAATTGTCGACACTGACTGGCAGCAATGGCTCTCCAGGGCTTCAGACTGGGATCTTTCCTAGCTCTACCTGCAGATGCCGGGGATCAATCCTGGGACCTTTTGCATGCAAAGCAGGGGCTCTACCACTGAGCTATGGCCGCTCCTGAAATATATTGCATAACATAGGAAATTGCCTTATACAGAGTCAACCCACTGGGCCATGTAGCTCAGAACTGTCTATCTATCTATCTATTTATTTATTATATTTATACCCCGCCTTTTTTCCTTCAAGGAACCCAAGGCAGCTTACATGATCCTCCTCCTCCTCTCCATTTCATCCTCAGAACAACCCTGTGAGGTAGGTTAGGCTGAAAGTCCGTGACTGGCCCAAAGTCACCCAGTGAGTTTCATGGCTGAGCGGGGACTAGAACCCAGATCTCCCGAGTCCCAGTCCAGCACTCTCACCACTACGCCACACTGGCTCTGATTAGCAGCAGCTTTCCGGGGTTTCAGACAGGAGACTTTGCCCGCCCCATGTGGAGATGTCAGGAATCTGGGGGAAAGTGACCATGTTATACTAGAGTTCTTGATTCTAACAGAAGCAAAAGCTGAGTGTAGCCAAACACGTACCCTGGATTTTAGGAAAGCCAATTTTAACAAACTCAGAACAATGATTAGTAAGATCCCATGGCAAGTGACTCTCACGAGAAAGGGAGCCCAGGAGGGGTGGGAGTTTTTAAAGAAGGAAATTTTAAAGGCACAATTGCAAACAATTCCCACAAGGAAAAAAGGCAGAGGGCAACAGGAAAAGCCAATGTGGCTTCACAATAAACTCAAAGATGACCTGAAAACAAAAAAGGACACGTATAGGAAGTGGAAGGAAGGACAGGCTACAGGGGAAGAGTACAGGCAGGTAGCACAGAACTGCAGGAATAGTGTCAGGAAGGCTAAAGCTGAGAATGAGCTAAGGTTAGCGAGGAATGCTAAAAGCAACAAAAAAGCTTTCTTCAGATACATGCACAGTAAAAGACAGAAGAAAGAACTGGTGGTTCAACTACGCGATGAGGATGGCAAATTGATAACAGAAGACAAAGAAAAGGCAGAAGTGTTCAATTCCTACTTCGGCTCGGTCTTCTCCCAAAAGAGGGTCTATGACCCCCCTGGCAACCTGAAGTGCAGACTGAAGGGGCAGAATTGCAGCTTGAGATTGATAGGCAAATGGTCAAGGAGCACCTGATTACTCTGAACGAGTTTAAATCTCCAGGGCCTGATGAGCTGCATCCTAGAGTAATAAAGGAACTGGCAGAAGAACTCTCAGAACCACTGTCTATTATCTTTGAGAAATCATGGAGGACAGGTGAAGTGCCAGACGACTGGAGGAGGGCAAATGTTGTTCCCATCTTCAAAAAGGGCAAGAAGGAGGAACCTGGGAACTATAGGCCAGTCAGTCTGACATCAATCCCTGGGAAGATTTTTGAGCAGATTATAAAGAAGTCAGTCTGCAAGCACCTTGAAAACAATGCAGTGATTACTAGAAGCCAGCATGGATTTGTCAAGAACAAATCCTGTCAGACTAATCTGATCTCATTTTTTGATCGGGTAACCTCCCTTGTGGACTGTGGGAATGCTGTGGACATTATATATCTGGACTTCAGCAAAGCTTTCGACAAAGTGCCTCATGATATCCTGATTAGTAAGCTAGCTAAGAGTGGGCTAGATGGAACAACTATCAGGTGGATCCACAATTGGCTACAGAATCGGACTCAAAGAGTGCTTATCAATGGTTCCTTCTCAAACTGGGGAGAGGTAACGAGCGGGGTACCACAGGGCTCGGTCCTGGGCCCGGTGCTCTTCAACATTTTTATTAATGACTTGGATGAGGAGGTACAGGGAATGCTTATCAAATTTGCAGATGACACAAAGTTGGGTGGAACAGCTAATACTCTGGAAGACAGAAACAAAATTCAAAGTGACCTCGATAGGCTGGAGCGCTGGGCCGAAAACAACAGAATGAAATTTAATAGGGATAAATGCCAAGTGCTGCACCTAGGGAGAGGAAACCAAATGCAGAGTTACAGAATGGGGGACAGTTGGCTCAACAATACTACAAGTGAGAAGGATCTTGGAATTGTGGTAGATCACAAACTGAATATGAGCCAGCAATGCGATGTGGCTGCAAAGAAGGCAAATGCTATTTTGGGCTGTATTAATAGAAGTATAGCTTCCAAATCGCGGGAAGTGATAATTCCCCTTTACTCGGCACTGGTTAGGCCTCATCTTGAGTACTGCGTCCAGTTCTGGGCACCTCACTTTAAGAAGGACATAGACAAACTGGAGAGGGTTCAGAGGAGGGCAACAAGGATGATAAAGGGACTGGAAACAAGGCCCTATGAGGAGAGACTGAAAGAACTGGGCATGTTTAGCCTTCAGAAGAGGAGACTGAGGGGAGATATGATCGCACTCTTCCAGTATTTGAAGGGATGTCACACAGAGGAGGGCAAAGATCTCTTCTCGTTCATCCCAGTTTGCAGGACACGGAATAATGGGCTCAAGTTACAGGAACCTAGATTCCACCTAAACATCAGGAAAAATTTCCTGACTGTCAGAGCAATAAGACAATGGAACCAACTACCTAGGGAGGTGGTGGGCTCTCCCTGTCTGGAGGCATTCAAGGTGCAGCTGGACAGACATCTGTCAGAGATGCTTTGACCTGGATTCCTGCATTGAGCAGGGGGTTGGACTCGATGGCCTTGTAGGCCCCTTCCAACTCTACTTTTCTATGATTCTATGAATTGTCCTAGGGACTTTTTTCATGCAATGCATGTGCTCTGGAAAGGCCATTTAATTTAAGGCCTTGTGCTGTCTAGTTTCTGACTGAATTTTATCTTTAGTCAGTATTACACCTCCTCCTGCCATTCTTGTCTACAAGTAAGCAACTGCTCCAGGAATGCACTTCAGTGTCTTTTCTCTCCCCCCCCCCCCAAATTCCATCTGCTCCCTCTTGAACAACGAACATCCTTTTTTCTCCCTTCTTCTTCTGCTCATTTGCTAACGAGATTGCAATGTGCCTTCCACCTCAGTCCACATCCTTGCTTCACTGGGGCTTAGCAGATTATGCACAGGCATTCTGTTAAGTGCAGGGAAGCCAATACCAGAAGCGCTCCAATACGCCATGGAAATAGCGCTATAAATAGAAGTCGGCTGGCTTGAACTTCCATGGAGAGGGCCCTGTGCCACCCCTTTTTTTATGTCCCATTAGAACCCCACCACCACTGCCCACAGCACGCGGATCCTCTGCCTTTCCCGACTATGGGGAAAGCTTCCTTGGCGTCCAATTTCACTCTCCGAGCATCGCTATGAAAGCTTGGAGAGACCCAGCCAAGCCAACCGCACACTTTGGCTCGTTCCCTCACTGGCTGTTTTGCAATTTTAATTTCTCACCTTCGCAAACAGCAAAGATTTATCGTGCACTTGACAGAAATATTTAATTTTCCAAATGTCTCTTATTCACCGGCTGTGGGGAAAAAGAAATCTGGAACAGCTAAATTTCTGCATGAATAACCAGATTTGAGGACTAAAGAAAGTCCTCCCTTTGGAAAAAGAACCGCCGGCCAACACACCCAGTTGGTCTTATTATCACCACCACTTCAGATCTTTCAGGGCTGAGCCCTCGTGTTAGAAGGGGGTTTGGAGCATTACCCTGGCTCAAACGAAGGAAGGAGAAGCTATTCTACTTAGCTGCATCAGAGAGAGACATGAGCCAGCGAGAATCCCTCCATCGGCCTGTCTGTGATCAACTGCAATGTGGCTCCTCTCCATCAACAGCTCTCCCACCTCATCTGTCATGACCCAGGTTTCCAGCAGCAACTTGGACACTGAGTCAGAAGGAGAGAGGCCAGTGGAACCAGGAGAGTGAGCAGCACAAACCACCACTGAGCCAGAAGGCCAAATGACCCATGACATCAGTCATATGTTAAAACTAGCATGCTGAACCTGTCCATTTTTATTTGGGAGAAAAAGCAGCAGTGGGGCTTGGATCTGGAATGTGCTCCCCATCCTGAATAAGGCCCCCCATACTGGCTTTCTGCTGAAAATTGTCCTTCTATATGGCTGCTATTTGGACCCTGAAGGTGCTGACTGCAAAAAGGTGTTCTTTCGCAGGCAGTAGGAAGCAAGTTTCAGCAGAAAACTGGTGTGTGTCCCTCATACAGATCAGGGGCCCATTCTGGATCAGGGCCCCATGGTTGGCTTAAGCACACTCATTTAACCAGCCAAGTTAAGCACACTTGTTTAAATATGTAACTTAACAACACCTGTAGGTGGGTCCTCAGTCATCAACCAGCCCTTGTCAGAATAAGGATAGGAGTGAGCAACACGTGGCTCTCCAGATGTTTTGGCCTACAACTTCCATCAGCCCTAGCCAGTATAACCAATGGTGAGGGATCATGGGAGCTGTAGAGGACCACAAGTGCCCCACACCTAGAATAAGGTGTCTCTTCCCAGGGAGCTGTCCAAGGTCCTGAAAGACCCATCTCTGACCACTCTTGTTCCCTGATTTGGGTTTGTGACCTACTAAGTTGTGGTTCCTGATCTACTATATTGCTACATAGTCCTTGCTTGTTGATCCTTTGCTCTCACTGCCTGCTGTAGACCTACTGCCCAACTTGCTACCTTCAGTCTTCACCGGTGGGGCTCATCCTTGCCAGGGCAGGACACGGTCACTACAACACAAGAATCGATCGCTGAATATGCTTATTTTCCTCTTCACTCCCCTTTTGTAATGTATCTATTGGATTGCAAGCCATCAGTTTCAAATTGTAAACACTCTTGAGTGGAATTGCTGGAAAGGTGGCAGATAAATGCAGTCAAGTCAATCAAGAGAGCCAGAAGAAGAGGGGACAGCCAGGTCATTCAAGACACCATAGCAAGGATGAAGAGGGCAAGAAGCTTCTCTCTCTAACAGCCTGGAGACTGAGTGCCAGGTCCATTTTTCAAGGTTCCAATGGCAACTAGACCCATGGAGCTTTCCACCCCAGCTTGTGAAAGGTGGGTCTATCAACAGCCATTGAGCCATCAGGAGATCTGGGTTTTGCCAAGACAGCAAAATGGAAGCCAAGTCATTTTGATTAAGAACACAATATAATTCTGATAGCACCAGGCTGACTACCAGAGATACCGAGTGCTGCCAATGCCCGTTACTCCAAAGATTTGTGGTTTTCTGTCCCTCTAACAGCCAGGTGACATTGACAGGCACCCCCTAGTTTAGGAACAGATTTTTTCTTAAAGGCTCCTGGGCCTTAAATAATGATCCAGAGAGAGATAGAGAAGCAGAAGATTGTGCTGCCAGATATCTGGGACCTAGCAACAGCCAATCCATCCCTACAGCAATATGAGCTCTGCAGGGGGAAAAATAATAATATATGGAAAATGTGAGGCATGCCAGGGAGAGGGTGGGGGAAAGAAGCATTAGCATAAAAAGTACCCCAAAAGCACAGTTCTTGGAATAATGGCAATGCAAAGTTGGAGAGAGACAAACAATTCCGCACTTGTTGAGGCAGAAGAAGCTTAAAGTACAATCTGGACTCCTTTCCCTGCATAAGTGGCCTTCTGGTTCAGCATGCTAGTTTTAACATATGACTGATGTCATGGGTCATTTGGCCTTCTGGCTCAGTGGTGGTTTGTGCTGCTCACTCTCCTGGTTCCACTGGCCTCTCTCCTTCTGACTCAGTGTCCAAGGTTGTGGAATGAGCTCCCCAGAGAGGCACGCCTGGCACCTACGCTGTAGTCTTTTCAGTGCCAGGTGAAGACCTTCTTATTTTCCCAGGCATTTCAGTCTTTCAGTTTCTGTTGTTTTAAATCTGTTACCGCATTTTAAATCTTTGCACTGCTGCTAGGTTTTATTTCGGCTTTAATTTTTATTTCATTTTTTATTTTATACTGTCGTTTTAAACTTTTAAACTTTATATTATATTTTATCATGTCGTAGTTCATGGTTTTAATTGTTGTGAACTGCCCGGAGAGATTCAGCTATTGGGCGGTATAGAAATGAGATGAAGAAATAAATAAAATAGGATAGAATAAAACAAGTCTTCCGTGTGTGGTTATGATCCCTGACAGCATGTGCAGGTCCACCATACCTCTGAATATCAAATACTCTGCTTGTGAGTGGCCAGAGGCATCTTGGCTGCTAGGGCTGCCAACAGTTTTTACAGGGGCCTGCTCCGTGTGCCTTTCTCAACAGCTGAATCCGTAGGGGTTATTAGTCATCTCCATGCTGCAAAAAGCTTCTGCTGTGAAATACATATGAGCAAACCAGGTCTGGTTCCCCAGATCAGTTGGCATCCATACTGGATTGCCAGGATGACTTAATGGGCCTTGGTCTGATCAAGAAGGAAAATCCTAGGTTGCAGGGGTGGGCAGAAGGTAGATCTCCAGATGTTTGGGACTGCAACTGCCAGAAGACCCTGCCGGCATGGTCAATGGGTCAGGAATGCTGGGAGTTGAAGTCCAAAACATCTGGAGATCTACTCTCTGCCCACTCCTGCTCTATTCTATAGCATATCTGGGGAAGAGAGGAACTGGGGGATCATGGTGGTGTCCTCCCACTAAGGATGGAGATAATTTCGTTCCATTCACAGTTCAGTAAGAGCTTCCCAAATTTGTACTTCCCAAATCAATGCATAAACTGGAATACAACAATCCTTTGGTATTAAGGGAAAGTGTGCACGAAAATGCATATATTAGTGTGGGTGAACGTATAAAAAGGCATTATATAAGGGACAATTGCTTGGGGAAATGATGTGTATATTAGGCAGATTTGCATAGAAAAATACACATATTAGGAGAAATGCACACTACAAATGCACCTGTTCTGTTTGGCACATTTTTTTCTCACAGCTCTGCAGGGTTGAAGCAATGGAGAAATCCAGAACTTTAGAAGCAGCATGTCCACACACAAACACACACACACACACACAGCCCCCCAAAAAAATGGTTGAAGCAAAGACTTTTTCATGCATTTTCCCATTCAGATCCTATTGCATGGGGGGGATATCAATTTGCAAGACAATTTTGCCTTGAGAAAGTGTAATATGAAACTTAGGAACACAGGTCAGACCAGGGATCCATCTAGACCAATATTGTCAACACTGACTGGCAGTAGCAGCTCTTCAGACAGAGCCAATGTGGCGTAGTGATGAGAGTGTTGGACTGGGACTCGGGAGATCCGGATTCTAGTCCCCGCTCGGCTATGAAACTCACTGGGTGACTTTGGGCCAGTCACTGACTCTCAGCCTAACCTACCTCACAGGGTTGTTGTGAGGATAAAACAGGAGGAGGAGGAGGAGGAGGAGGAGGAGGAGGAGGAGGAGGAGGAGTATGTAAGCCACCTTGGGTTCCTTGCAGGAAAAAAGGTGGGGTATAAATATAATCAATCAATCAATCAATCAATTCAGGGTTTCAGGAAGGAGTTTTTCCATGCCTTCCTGAGAGATCGCAGGTATTAAACCTGGGACCATCTGCATGCAAAGCAGATGCTCTGCGGTCCCCTCTGGTCAAACCAGAAAGCCAGGCTGTATGGTGAACTTCTGCCTTTATGGCTGTGACTGGTGCTTCAAGGTAAAACCTGATGGAAAGGGGGGGGGAGTGAATAGCAAAACCTCTCAAGCATCCTCTCCCCAACCCCAGATCCTGATAGCCCCCCCTTCCTCTGGAAACCCTAAGATGAAAGTGAAAACCCTGAGACTGGAAACCTTGCCCATGCAGCAACGTACAAATTACCAATGCACAATGTGCACCCCCTCCACCTTCCCCCCCACCTCCCCCCCTCCACCCCATCTGTCTATACAGCAGATCAGAGGAAATTGCAGGATTGACACAGCTGGTGCAGCTCACAAAGAGGAAAATGCATGCAATATGCAACCCATCTGGATTCAATGTTATGTTTTAAACAATAGATTGACTCTCTCTCTCTCTCTCTCTCTCTCTCTCTCCCTCCCCCTCCCTCCCTCAAGTCATACAAATTACGCAAATCACATTGCCTGGGTCCAAAGGGAGGGGGTGGCAAGAGGATTTCATAGATTTCACAGATCATAGAGTTGGAAGGAGCCTACAAAGCCATCGAGTCCAACCCCCTGCTCAATGCAGGAAACTAGAGGAGGGGTCTCCCATCCAAGTAATAACCAGGCTTGACCCTGCTTAGCTTTCCACACTTGGACAAGCTGAGCCAGCGTGAGCCACAGGCCTGTATCTGGGCAATAACAACTTGAGCATTTCCATGTGCAAGATACTGTCCTCTGATTCTTAGCATTTGGTGGTCCTTTACCACTAAAGCTCAGATTCCTTGGCCCTGATGCTTTGTAAAAGAAACAGAGAGAGTGCACAAACAATCTTGGTTTAAGGTTCCTAAGCAAACCCTTCAGAAGAGCAGCCCTGATGGATCAGTACTGAGGTCCAGCTAGTCCGATATCCTGCTTACCACAGTCAGTGGTGCAGCTGGGCAATTCTGGACATAATGGTCTTACCCCATCCCCTTTATGGGTCGGGCCATGGCTCTATGGTAGAGCACATGCTTGGCTTGTAGAAGGTCCCAGGTTCAATCCTTGGCATCTCCAAGCAGGGCTGGGGGAAGACACCTGCCTGAAACCTGGAGAGCCACTGCCAGTCAACAAGACCCCTCCAAAGATATAAGCCCAGGAAAAATCAGCATCTCTGGCGCTGACATCACCTGACAGGCTGAGGATGGTACTTAGTAGCAAGAGAAGACCCATATGAAGGTATATGAGACCGGGCCAAATCAGCATCTCTGCGGATGACATAGGAGCAGCTTTCTTGGGTAGAAGGCAAAGGTCACATGAGCTAAACGTTGGAGCCACCATACCTGGAACAACAGCCATCTTATGTAGAAAGGCGGAATGGGTCTCACGATCCAAAAAGACATGCTGTGGTGGTCTGAGATGTCAGTGGCAGAGGCACAAGGATGGCCCGTAGCTCAATGGTGGAGGACTTGCTTTGCATGCAGAAGGTCCCAGCTTCAATCCCCAGCATCTCCAAGAAGAGCTGAGAAAGACCCCTGCCTGAAACCCTGGAGAAGGTACTGCCAGTCAGCGAGAGAAGACCCATGTTAACGAATAAGCCCACGCCAAATCAGCATCTCTGGGGCTGGAGAGCCACTGCCGGTCAGTGATGCCAATACTAGGCTAATGGACCATCGGCCTGACTCACTGTAAGACAGCTTCCTATGTTCCTAGACAGCCCATGTATATTATGTATGCATATATCCTTTTATTTCATTTTAATTTATTTCATTTCTATCCCAACTTTCCACCCAAAATAATGATGCTCAAAGCAGTCAACAATAAGATCAAGGTTAACAAAATCTTAATTAAGAACATAGCATAAAAACCAAATACATTAAAGACACAACAATTACTTCAGTTGTGAACACACACAGCTAGTATTTCTCTTCTCTCCCCCACCAACGCTGTTCCATACATATACTCCTGATATGTTAGAGCAAAACAACAAGAAGAAAATGTTTGCCAACCCTGATGTGAAAAAGAAATGCCCCCAGTGGGTGCGCTTTTGCATTTTAAACTCACTTAAATCACAGCACGATCATGGTTACAGGAGCAAAATGGAGTTTGCTTCTGCCGCCCAGACGCTGAACACATTTACTTGGCAATAAACACCTTCCTGTTAGTAAAAATAATAAAACAAGCATCTGTAGACATGTCCATCCCTGGGCAGCTGCCCTCTGGCCACAAAATGTTATTTTCAAACTAAGGATGTCATGGAGATCAGCCCCAGGGGGGTGCATAACATGCCCCATGCTGGCTCAGATGCTGACACCAGGCTTTCTCTGCCACTGCCCCCATAAGAAGAGCCATGCTGGATCAGACCAAGAGCCCATCTAGTCCAGCATTCTGTTCACACAGGGGCTAACCAGCTGCAGCTGCCCGTGGGAATCCCACAAGCAGGATATGAGTGCAACAGCACCCTCCCGCCCATATTCCCCAGCAACTGGTGTACATAGATATACTGCTTCTGGTACTGGATGTGGCATAGAGCCATCAGGACTAGTAGCCATTGATAGCCTTCTCCTCCTCCATGAATTTGTCCAATCCGCTTTTAAAGCCCTCCAAATTGGTGGCCGTCACTACATCTTGTGGAAGTGAATCCCATAGTTTAACTATGTACTGTGTAAAGAAGTCCTTCCTTTTATCTTTCCTGAATCTCCCCAATCGGCTCCATGGGATGACCCTATTGGGTTCTAGTATTATGAGAGGAGAAGAAAAATGTCTGTCTCCTTGTCCACTTTGTCTACACTATGCATAATTTTATACATCATGTTTCCCCTGACTTGCCTTTTTTCTAAGTAAACAATCCCAGCTGCTGTAAGCTTTCCTCATAGGGGAGTTGCTCCAGCCCCTGGATCATTTTACTTGCCCTTTCTGCACCTTTTCCAACTCTACAATGTCCCTTTTTCAAGTGCAGTGACCAGAACTGTGCACAGTACTCTAAGTGCGGTCGCACCACAGATTTGTATAAGGGCAGCATGATCTTGTGATTTCATTTTCAATCCCTTTCCTAATTATGCCTAGCATGGAGTTTGCCTTTTTCACAGCAGCTGCGCACTGGGCTGGCATTTTCATTGCGCTGTCACTCTCTGGATGGTCATTTCAACACACAGCCCTGGGCTGCAAGGCCTTATGCACACCAGCCTGTGCTTCTTGGATGGAATGTGTGTGTAACAACTACATTTGGGGAACAGGGAGCACATTGGTTCACACATGCTTGTAGAGAGTTCACTTGCATATGCAAATGGACCATCACAGATATTACACCACCAAAACAACAGGCCTGGGCTGTGGCTCACGCTGGCTCAGCTTGTCTGAGCGTGGAAAGCTAAGCAGGGTCAGGCCTGGTTATTACTTGGATGGGAGACCCCTCCTCTAGTTTCCTGCATTGAGCAGGGGGTTGGACTCGATGGCCTTGTAGGCCCCTTCCAACTCTATAATATGAATCTATGAAAAGAACTTCCATATCAACTCACAACACAACATGCTTTCCCCAGAGGAGACTTGTCACACATTCAGCAGTCATTCCCTGAGTGCAAAATAATCAAGCGATGTACACGCATGTGTGGATCAGCTTCACTGTAGGGGGAAGACTACAGGCACTCAGCTTGCAGCTTCTCAGTCTGACAGTCCAGTGCCTTAACACTGGCAGGCATATTCTTTTCAGCCAAGATAATTTCTCCCCTCCCTCCTCTTGCTATCCATTCCCCAACACCGGCCACAAATAAATATTGTGCATCCCGGTGGATTATTATGATAAGAATTACATATATATTTTAACCACCCATCACTTCCCACTTCTTGCTTGCCAAACTTATGCACCAAAGAAGAAGGGGACCATGAGCCTCTAAATAGCTGTAGAAGGCAAAAACAAACCACCCATAAAATGGATTCACTCCACGACCATCCCCCCCCCACTGGATTGCATTTTGTTATCTGCACGGACCCTCCGTGCTGTGCCAAATCTATTTGCAGCTTTCCCCTTTGCTAGCAGTTCTCATAAAGAACTTCCTTCTGTCACCGTTAAAGGCTTTTGTCCTTTCATATTCATTGACTAACTACTCCCCATGGCTCCATGTTCTTTCATTCCTTTCAATATGTTCCTTGTTAGTTCACATCCAAAATAAAAACAGCAGAATTTCAAAGAGAGAGAGCCAGTTTCCCTTAGTGCATTTTATAAACCCAATTCTGTGGTAGGGAGGGAGGGAGAGTGCCCCTTACAAAAGCTCAGACTACTCCTTCTCTCTTAACCCTGCATCTGAAGTTCTTGAAAGTGAGAGACAGACCTATTTAGGTCTGTGCTAGCAGTTGCTAGCATTGCTCACACTATGGGGGAAGGATCTGCCCACCCCGTTCAAGAACTAGTTCCTGGAAATCATGAGCTCTGAACTGGCACCCTCACCACCAAGGATCAGGGTCTATCTAGAACAAGGATGGGAAACTTCCAGCCCACCAGCTTCTCTTCCAGGCCCGCCCAAACACTCAGCACTAGAGAAAGGCAGCCTTTCTGAAGTGCCAAGGAGAGAAAGAAAGAGAGTTGGTACCTGAGGCTGTTAATCGGCTCTTAATCCACTGTATCTGCTTTCAGTTTTGCCACAGAATTGAGATCCGAGCATTACATGAGGAGCATTTCCTTTCCTGCTTTCCTGCTGCATAACCTCTAGGTGGCACTGTAGTGTAGTGGAATAGTGCAAATCATCATCATCAGGCGATCACTCGTGACCGAGTAAGATTGTCTTCCGGGATAAAAGGAGGAAATTCTAAAGAAGATTGTGTAGACTCTAGCGATGGGTCCGTAAGTGACTGTGGAGGCCAATTCTAGATCCACACAGCTTCCCACAGTGAGGACACAGGTTACCAGATAGAAGATGGTCCTGTAAAGGATTCATTTGACGTGCTTTTCGCTTAGCACGTTTCTCCCTTTCACCTTGCACTCGGGCTTCTTCAAAGTCCATGGAACCTTTGTGAAAGGCCAACCTCCATTTAGATCGTTCATGGGCCAGAGCTTCCCAGTTTTCGATGTTTATATTGCATTTTTTTAGATTAGCCTTATGAACATCTTTAAACCTCTTATATTGACCACCGATATTCCGCTTTCCATCCTTGAGTTGGGAGTAAAGTAACTGCTTTGGGAGACGGCAGTCAGGCATTCGAACAACATGACCGGTCCACTGAAGTTGGCGTTGAAGGATCATTTTTTCAATGCTAGTAGTCTTTGCTTCTTCCAGTACACTGACATTTGTTCGCCTATCTTCCCAAGTAATTTGCAGGATTTTCCGGAGGCAACGTTGATGAAACCTTTCAAGGAGGTGGAAGTGACGTTTATAGATAGTCCATGTTTCGCAGGCATACAATAAAGTTGGTAATACAATGGCTTCATAAACCAGCGTTTTGGTCTTCTTACAGATATCCCGATCCTCGAACACTCTATGTTTCATTCGAGAAAATGCGGCACTTGCGGAGCTCAAACGATGCTGGATTTCACTGTCGATGTTAGCTGTAACAGAAAGATAGCTGCCAAGATAGAGAAAATGATCGACATTTTCCAGTATTGTCCCGCCAAGCTGGATAGATGGCATCACCAAAGGATTGGCTTGCACTTGCTGATGAAGCACTTTGGTTTTTTTGATGTTAAGTGAGAGACCAAGTTTTTCGTATGCTTCTGCAAAAGCATTTAGGATAGTTTGGAGATCATCCTCTGAATGTGCGGAGACCACATTATCATCAGCATACTGAAGTTCCACAACGGAGGTTGTAATTACCTTACTTTTTGCTTTCAGCCTGCTGAGATTAAAAAGCTTTCCATCTGTTCGATATATAATTCCCACACCGGTGGGAAGTTTCCCCTTGACAAGATGTAAAACCATGGCGATGAAAATGGCAAATAATGTTGGGGCGATAACACATCCCTGTTTAACACCTGATCCCACTTTAAATGGAGCACCATGAGAGCCGTTGTTGTCCAAAACCGTTGCCGTCATGTTGTCATGGAGAAGTCGCAAGATATTCACAAATTTATTGGGGCATCCAATTTTCATAAGGATAGTCCAGAGAGCTGTACGGTCTACAGTATCAAAGGCCTTAGCCAAATCGATAAATGCCATATAAAGGGGTTGATTTTGCTCCCGGCATTTTTCTTGGAGCTGACGTGCAGTAAAAATCATGTCTACTGTCCCTCTAGAGGGGCGGAAACCATATTGAGTTTCAGGGAGGATCTCTTCTGAAATAGATAGAAGACGGTTTGCGAGAATCCTAGCAAATATTTTTCCTGCGGTTGCTAAGAGAGAAATGCCCCGATAGTTTCCACAGTCTGTTCTATCACCCTTCTTAAAGAGGGTGATAATTATGGCATCCCTGAAGTCTTCTGGGATCTCTTCTCTTATCCAGATTTTTTCGATGAGTTTATGAAGATGTTGTACAAGTTCGGGCCCCCCTTCTTTAAAGATTTCAGCAGGAATCCCATCTGGTCCACTAGCTTTGTTGTTCTTCATTTGATTAATGGCTTTTTTTACTTCATCCAAAGTGGGGAGTATTGCAAGTTCCTCTTTAATTTGTTTTTGTGGGATTTGCGAAAAAATCTCGTTATCCACCTTAGATTTACGATTTAAAAGGTCATAATAATGCTCTTTCCAACGCAGTGCAATAGACTCTTTGTCTTTTAAGAGTTTGGTGCCATCTTTTGATTGTAAAGGGTTTGTACCATAGGTTTTTGGTCCATAAATGGCCCTTGTGGCCTTAAAAAAGCCCCGTGCATCATGAGATTCTGCAAGTTGTTGAATTTCTTCAGCTTTCTTTTTCCACCAAGCGTTCTTAAGTTCTCTTGTTCTTCTTTGGACCTCAGCCTTTGCGCTAGCGTAGGTTTTTTTCTTGGCAGCGCAGTAATATATCTTTTGCCATATTTGGAAGGCTTTCCTTTTTTGGTCAATTATATATTTAATCTCATTGTCATTTTCATCAAACCAATCCTGATGTTTCTTAGTTTCATATCCAATAGTTTGTTCACAAGCTGCAGTAATGGAGGTTTTCAGCTTAGACCAATGGTCCTCAATGTTGTCAGGAGGTTCCGTAGGTAGATGTTCCTTAAGAAGTGATTGAAGACGAGTTTGCTTAATAGGATCTTGAAGGACTTGGATGTTCATTTTACGCCTTGGTTTCCTTCCTTGAAGGAAATTGTGCTTTCTTTCACTTTCACAATTAAATGCTGCATTTTCCCTGCTCTAAAAAAACTCTCCAAAAGTGCTGGCTAGACACCGAAATGGAACTAGAGGGTCACAACATCATCTAAAGAACCCGTAAAAAAGCATGAGTAGCGCAAGTAGAAAAGCACCCATGTAGAAAAGCCCGCAGTCCTTTCCTCCATGCAGAGAGAAAGACGTCCACTGCCATCAGTTGGTGGGGCTCTAGAGGAAGTGCTGAGGCTGCAGGAGGGGATGGCGTGCCCTGACATCATCCAGCCCCCCCCCCAGGGTGTGTGCTCTGAGAAGCATTCCAGCCCCCCAAGGCCAGAACAGTTCCCCACTCCTGAGCTAGCCATTCTCTGTGAGACACAAGTGAGATCTACAAATGCCTTGCTCAGTCTGCTGTCCAAGCACTAAGTGCTGCTTGGCAACTTCAAGGCTCAGTTCTCCTTTCTTATGGTCCGTCCATCTTTAAACCAGACTTAGACTGGACAGTCCTTTGAAACAGAGGACTGCCCTCTGGCCACCCCTCAAATAGAGGGCTGTCCTCTGTAAAAGAGGGACACGTGGGCACCCTAGCTAAGTAAGAGATGCAAAATTCACTTAAGAAATGCAAAATTCTCCTTTATGCTCTCCTGTTGCATAACTGCACATCCTGCCTGCTCTTGCCCAAGGTCCCTCTCCAATCCTTCCCCTGCACAGTGGCCAAGCAGATGCTTGGGAGAAAGGCCTCAGAAGAACACCTTAATAGCTGGATGGTTTCATGTGGCAACTCATGGGGGCACGTGACATCCCAAACTGCCTACACATACTCAGAACATTTCTTGTCTGAGGGCCAGGTTGAGAGCAAGGAGTAGGATCTGGGTTCAAATCCAGCCACCAGTGTGTGTGTGTGTGTGTGTGTGTGTCTACCCACACACAATCCAAATTACTTGAGGAGCTATCCCACAGATGGTGAAACTGGGGGTTCAGTAGCATTCTGGGAGCGTTGGACAATGTGATTAGTATGTTGTAACAAAAAGTTTGAGATCTTCGCAATAGGGCAACAGCAATGCATAGACAGAACCCGCCAAACTATCCTCACCCTCCTCTACCTGTTGCATTTGATACACTCACTTACAATTGGAAGCACACACACACACACACACACACATCATCCTGCGTCAGCTTGATTATTCTCTTCCACTTGAGTGCATTTCCCCACTAATGAAAGGCTCCTGGCTGCTCTAATAAGGCCAGCTCTGGTTCCAACCACAGAGCAAAGCATGGCAAACAAATCTTCCAAAAACATTTCAGCACATTAAATCAAGATCCAGCACATCAACTGACTTGCTGGGGACACCTGAATTTCCAGCAGTTGTGCACATGGACATAGTCTTTTGATTAAAGAAGAATCCGCTCAAAAATCATCTCAGCGATAGATGGGCTTTGTTTTGCCTTTAAAACACCGGAAAAGGTTTGCTTCTGTATAAACCCAATTCCCAGAAGGAACTGCTGGTGAGAACAGGATTCTAAGCTCCTAAAACACATATATATATACACAGAGAGAGAGAGAGAGAGAGAGAGAGAGAGCAGGGATTTGCAAGATTTGTCATAATATGTTTGGGGGGGAGCCTGTGGCCTTCCAAATGTTGCTGGACTAGAACTCCCATCATCCCTGACCACTGGCTGGTGCTGATGGAAGCTAGAGGCCTCGGGGGGGAGCTTTTTCCACAGTTGGCGGGCTACCCACCACAGAAAAGGTCCTCCTCCTTGTTGCCGTCCTCTGAGCCTCTCTTGGAGGTGGCAGCTGGAGGAAGGCCCCAGATGTTGAACGTAGTAGCCTGGGTAGACTGTGGTTGGGAGTGGCGTTCCATCAAGTATTGTGGTCTCAAGCCATGTAGGGCTTTATAGGTTAAAACCAGCACCTTGAATTGGGTTCGGAAGCATATAAGCAGCCAGTGCAAGCAGGCCAGAACAGGTACTATATGTTCGAACCTTTTTGGTCCCAGTGATTAGTCTGGCTGCCTCATTTTGCACAAGCTGCAGTTTCTGAACAGTCTTCAAGGGCAGCCCCATGTAGAATGCATTACAGTAGTCTAACTTTGAGATTACCAGAGTGTGGATTACTGAAACCAGGCTATCCCTGTCCAGATAGGGGCATATCTGGGCCACCAGCCAAAGCTGGTAGAAGGCACTCCATGCCACTGAGGCAACCTGAGCCTCAAGTGACAAAGATGGCTCAAGGAGAACCCCCAAGCTATGAACCTGCTCCTTCAAGGGGAGTGCAACCCCATCCAGAACAGGTTGAACACCCTCCATCCAGAGGGTGGACAGGCTGAGGATGGTATCTGGTAGCAAGAGAAGGCCCATACGAAGATATATAAGACCAGGCCAAATCAGCATCTCTGCGGCTGACATCGGAGCGGCTTTCTTACCTGGAACAATACCTGGAACAATAGCCATCTTATGTAGAAAGGCGGAATGGGTCTCACAATCCAAAAAGACATGCTGTGGTGGACTGAGATGTCAGTGGCACAAGGATGGCCCATAGCTCAATGGTGGAGGACTTGCTTTGCATGCAGAAGGTCCCAGGTTTGATCCCCAGCATCTCCAAGAAGAGCTGAGAAAGACCCCTTCCTGAAACCCTGGAGAAGGTACTGATCTAAACGGACAGAAGTTTTCACTTGCTGTAAGGCAGTTTTTTGCATTCATAGTCTGGAGGCTGGTGGCTCCAATGTCAGCAGGGCTGTGTACCCGCTCCGGATTCTTACTTCAAACTTTTTAAAAAAATATATATTTTATTTTATTGAATTTTCCAAAACAAAAACAAATCGTATTTGGCTTCCGCCTCATTGTCTGACAAACATTACCAATCGTTATCCAATCTAAGTTTTCTCTATTTTCACAGAAAGAATGGTGCTGAACCCTATACCCAAATCAGTGTGGCACCAGGGATAGCTCCTTTAAAGTTTAGCCTGTAGGCAGCAGCTGTTGGGTTCACCCCACTACTCTGAACACTGAAAAGTTATGGGGGAGGCTGCACTTACCCAAGCCTGGTTTCCTTTGGAAGGAAGTCACTGGAAGCATACAATATTTTGTAATATTCGAGTTTATTTACAAATATACATGTGGAGGAACAGCTTACAGCAGAGGTGTCGATCCTCTTTCAGCCAAGAGCCTCATTCAATTTTGTAGGGTTGAATTCCAGTGGTGGGCAGGGGCAAAGGCAAAAGGGAAGGGAGCTAAAATATATATTTTTTAAATCCAGCATATTTTAGCTTAAAGCTCTTTCTTAGGAGAGGCATTTCAACTTTTAGAATTGGAGTGGGGAGAAGCCAAGCCATACAAAACT